>CM021735.1:16816885-16848259 GCA_011075105.1 Heteronetta atricapilla
AAAAAAAAAAAAAAAAGAAAGAAAAAAAAAGCCCTTTAGCCCTTAAAAGAAAACTTTTATTAATTAAATGGTGATTTGACAAAAAGAAACCATAAAATATTTAAGGCAAGGGCTTCTGTTCTTTTCAGTTCAATGTTTCAATAGTTTTGTTTTAAGATACAAACCTAATAAAATCTTAATTTCTTTGCTTTCGTTTCTAGCTCCCCTCCGCTTACTGAAAAAGAAGTTGAGGTAAGTGTGTTCTTTAAATGGTAGGTTTAGGCACCAAATGTACCATTGCTATACATTCTTGTCTAAGCTTCTGAATAACATAAGCTGTAACTTTTGATTAAAGATTCATTTAACAGCTTTCAGTGATGCAGAGTGAATTTTATCCCTTAATATATGTTTATTCCATAGTTAAATTAGTTATAATCTTGGTTATGCTCCTGATTTAAATGTGTCTTTAATTTAATGTGCCTCAATTTTAAGTGGTTACTGTAAATCTAAGGGTGGTTATTAGAACTGGGTGATCAGATATTTTGCCACAAATATTTTTCAGGGAAAAAAAAAATGGAGCTCAATTCAAACCATATTTTTAAGTGATATAGGCAATTGCCCCAGACAAAATAAACAGTTAAAAGACTTAATTTAAGTAAAAGTGTTTGTGCATTCTTTCTAATAGCATATGCATTTGTTTTGTAAATTATTGTAATAAATTTATATGTAATAAGGATCTTATAATAATGTTGTTTCTACTTTTTAAAATAATATTATAGATATGATAATACTAGGAAAAAATTGAAACTGAGACCAGAAACCACATTAGTTAATTGCTTTTTTTTTTCATTGGCCAATAGGAGTTTAGGTATGATTTTCAATTGTATTTTGGAGTCAGTTGACATATTTTTTACTTTGTCAGTTCTAGCCAATAAATTGTTTATAGGTTGCTCGCTATCTGGGTGGCTTTGTTTTTTGGTATTTTGCTGTCTTTTTTTTTTAATGTACCAGTGATGAATAATTATTTATTTACATAGCTGCAATCAAATGGAGCTATCGATGACTTGTTCTTCACAAAATATTAATCCTAAGCAATAAATGCATCTCGTAAAGAAAGAAATGATCTGTAAAAATGTGGTTCGAGAGAATAAAAATGTTAGCACTTAATCTTTTGCCTTCGGTGGTAGATGTTTATCCCTTAGGTAAAACAATGATAATGGTGAGATCATCCCTGGATTTCCTCTGCACAGACTATCTGTTTAAAAACCTTCGGGACCCTTGGAGGAAGTCCAGCTAGAAAACAGATTCATTGTGATTCTGATACTTCTGGTAGGCTACTTCCATCGTTGTGTCTCTGCTCTACTGAACTTCCAGAGAAGCATTCATGAAAACATTAATATTTTAGAGGAAGTAAAGAGGAGTGATTTTTTTTAAACCTGTTTTTAAAAAATATTTTCAGTTTTCTATTTCAATATTTATTTAAGTACTGAAGCTTGTTAAATGTGTCTTATTTATAAGTTGTTACTGGAAATTACAGTACAGTGGCACTTATTTAAAAATCCTTTCTTTCTTGTGTTTTTGTTTGTTGTTGTTGTTTTTAAATCCAAACAGAATGTATTTGTACAGCTTTCCTTGGCCTTTAGAAATGATAGTTATACCTTGGAATCTAGAATTAATCAAGCAGAGAGAGAGAGAAATCTTACTGAAGAGAATGTTGAGAAGGAACTGGAAAATTTTAAGGCAGCCATTACGGTAAGAAAACAACAATAAATACTTCTCTAAACTCTAGCACACATTCAAGTGCACACACATTTGAAATGTGTGACTGTGCTTGCTTATACTCACTGTAAATTCAGCCACAAAACTTCATTCTGTGCTGCTTGAGCTCATTATGTAACCTTCTACAGTTGAGAGAGCATTTTCTGCCAGGGTGGGCCACTGTTGCTGAAAGTGCATAGAGGATGTTGCCCTGCCGTGCTTCAAATTCTATAAATTTGAGGTTCAGTTCTTGGAAGAAGCCTGTGACAAAGCTAATAGCATGCTGAACTGCAATTTGAGCTCTGATTCCTGCTCTCCTGAGCAAGACTACCTTCTTCAGCAGTAACCTTTAGGTGTCTTATTAGGTGAGATACTGAAATGATCTGAAGCCTGAGTCCAGAGGTTTATGACTTGAAAGATCTTCTTAACTGCAGGTAATGGAAGGTGGTATAGGAAAGAAAAGAATGAGAATTACATAAAGAATACGTGCAATCTTAGGAACAGGTTATATTTATTCTTCTTTTTTATTTTTTTATATATTTTTTTTGTAACTGAAACAACAAATGTATCTCTGAGATATGTTAACTTATGTGCTGTGCACAGTTCTGTGCAAAAAAGGAGGACGTGTATAGATAGCATGCTTCTAAATGAAATAGCACCTTACAAGGAAGTGTTGCCATAGCTTTGAGAAATAGTTAGGAGAATATAAAATTTTTCCCATTTACTTTATCAAGAACATCAGGTGAGAAAGGATGCAGTTAAACAACGTTTGTGTCACAAGGAATTCCAAATCTGCATGTACAGATCAATTGTTACTAGGAGGAAGAAAAAAAAAAAAGGCACTTGAGAATATTTCATGCATGTTCCCTTTTTTCCCTGTTTAAAGAGCAAACAGAAACAACTTGTAAAATCTTAGGGGTTTATTAATTATAATATTTTGTACACCTACATTTTTTTCTAACTCTTCTAACTACAAACAACTAGTTGTTATATTTATATAACAACCGTTTGTTATATTCAACATGTTAAAGAATCCCTAATTAGGCAACAAGGACCATGTTACCAGCACAGGGCAGATGTAAGTAGCTTCCACAGAATTACAGAATGGTTAAGGTTGCAAGCAACCTTTGGAGGTCATCTTGTCTGAGACCTGTGCCTGAGCAGGGACACCCAAAGCAGATTGCTCTTGTCCCCTCAACTTGTCCAGGCAACTTTTGAAGATCTCTAAGGAAGGACACCCTACATCCTCTCTGGGCAAACAGTTCCACTGCTCCATCGCATGCACAGTAAAGGAATGCTTCCTAATGTTTAGACAGAACCTCTTGTGTTCCAGTTTGTGCCCATTGCCTCTTGTCCAGGCACTGGGCACCACTGAGAACAGCCTGGCTCTATTGCTTTTGCACCCTCCCTTTAGGTATTTATACACACTGAGAAGATGCCCCTTAGCCTCCTCTTCTCCAGGCTGAATAGTCCCAGCTCAGTGTCTCTCCTCATAGGAGAGGTGCTCCAGTCCCTTTGATCATCTTGGTGGCCATCTGAAATGATCAAAGGAATGGAGAACCTCTCCTATGAGGTTGGTTTCTCTCCTTTATTCAGTTCACAACCTGCAGTCCGGCTTTTACAAGCTTTTTAATGTACTTTATTACAAAGTGGCAACTACCATTTTCATATAAACACTTTTTTTCTTTATAATGGAATAATCTAAGCAACAATTAAATGATGTGGCAGTTCCTGTGTAAGGTGTACCATATTAGATTTGCTTCTATCCAAGTGTGATGTTCATTTCTGTAGGACAGACACATGTTAAATGTTTTAATGAGTTTGACCAGTATTTAGGATTTTTTTATCACACTTGTAATAACTGATGCTTTATTCAAAAACCCAGCTTCAAGAGAAAGTTGAATGATTCGCATGAATTTCAGATTTGCTCAAGGAAATAAGCAATTTACACTTGCCAAGTAACAGTTGAAAATCTGAAATCTCTGCATGTTTTCCTCACACATACATTTTCTTATGCCTTCCTGGGTCTTACAGTCAAATTTGGGCTGCAATTTGTTAACACGCTGGCTTCAGTGATAAGGAAATTTAAGAAATTTTTGTCATTGTACTTGTTGTTGCAGCAAGTTTATCATTCTCTTAGCTGTGTTCCTACACCAAAGGTTTGCACTACAAATGAGATTTCTCAACTGACTCTGGTTAAACAAACAAACAAAAACCAACAACACTAGGTCTGTCTGTAAGTCTGAACTAAATTTTATCAATATTTCTTGTATCAGTCTTTTCTGCAAGTAGAAAATTGAATCAATTCAAATTCAATTCAGAGATGTTCACTAACGCTTTGGTTAATAAAACGTTTAAATTCACTTTTGCTTTTGGTGACTAATCCCATATGCTTCAATGCTTTTCACTATTAAATTTGAGCTATCAGAGTGATAGTATTAATCAAGTGCATAAATGTGTGTACTGACAGATGAAAAATGGTTAAGAAATTGCACTTGCCATTTGAATTACAGGCCATATTGGTTTCTATTACTCTCTTGCTTCTTGAATTCTTGAGACTCTGATGTCTGATTTATTTTCAATATGGTTAAAGTGTCTTGGATCTGAAAGAACATAAATGGCCTTCTTAACACCTTGTGCCCAGCAAACAAAATGTTGCAAGTTTCAGGAATCACTTTTAAGTAGTACTTAAAATAAGCTTGGTATTTGTAAAGTACATAAGTAGATAGTCATGATATGTAACTGATTTCAAAACCAGAAGTATTGCAAGTGTGTTCAGCCATTTTTAAACTCTTGAAAGGTGTGCCTGCAATATACAGCAAAGCATCCTTCTGAGACTGCAGTAGCAGCAGCACTCGCTAGTTTGTCTCTGGTGGTAGAGATGGTGTTCCTCTTTGTCTAAGAACTCATCTGTGTGTAGTTCTGCCTGGACATGTCTTCCACTGGTTTTGTGACTCAGGCCAGCTCATCTGACCTAAGAGTGGCAAGACACAGCAAGGCTTATGTATTTCGTTTCAGTCTTCAGCTCACTTATGGCATCACTACGAACACAGAGAAGCTTACCAGAAGCTATTGGAGGATATTGCTGTTCTACGGCGTTTAGCTGCTAGGCTATCTAGTCGTGCTGAAATGGTTGGAGCTGTTCGCCAGGTAAGAGCATCCTGGCATCTAACAAATGTATCCTCGCTGTATGTGTGAAGGTTCTATGAACCCTTTGAATTTTACATGTCGTTTTGGGCGATTAAAGACATTTTAGCGTCAGAGAAGATACCTTTTCGGTCTGGAAATAGAATTCAAACAGGAGATTACCCGTGAAGCTGTATAATGTGCACAATAGGAGCATGTATATTATTCAGAATTACAGCTGCAGTACAAGAAACGTTTTACATCAGTGCAGCATAAAAAAAGAAAACTTCTGTGGGTCATAAAGCTCAGCTATTTCAATAACCCGTCCTTGGCAATAGCTGAAGTCAGACAGCTATGAAAAGCTGTGTTAGTTGTATAGCAAGTATAAGTGACAACACAATACCCTCCTAGTCTCAAAACTGTTACTTCTGCCAAAAGAAGTAACTAAGCTGATGCCAGTGAGACCTTCAAAGGTTTAAAAGCAAGGGCATGTATACCACATAACTGATCATATAGGCATACAGGTAGTATATAAATATTTGACAAAATAATTAATGATTTTCTCTGGATATATATCAATGCATTTGTGTTTGTGTTCTAATAAACTTAGGAATTTGTAGTCTTTCAGATATCTTATGAACAATTATTCCAGGTCTAGTCCTGACAGGGGTCGTGCACATGGATGCAAATGATAAGTCTGAGAAGTGTAGAGGTAACTTGAGTAATCCTCTCCTTTATTCCTTAGGAGAAGCGTATGTCAAAGGCAACAGAGGTAATGATGCAGTATGTGGAAAATCTAAAAAGAACATATGAAAAGGATCATGCTGAGCTAATGGAGTTTAAGAAACTTGCCAGTCAGAATTCTAGCAGAAGCTATGGTTCATCTGGTAATAAAACAACAACAACAAAGTTTGTCTTGGCTGTGTAGAGAGAGATATATAGTGTTATTAATGATAAGTGATGTGTCACGAAACCTCTTCTACAGAAGTAGACTTAGAAAATTATAGATATATCAGCTAATATATGTCATATAAACAATATTTAATGCTACAGTACGGTAATTTTAAAATCACTGTCTCTTATCAAATTCTGATGAGATTCAGTAAAATTTTTATTGGCCTCTAATGTATGTGCAAATGTACAATGTGCAAAGCTTACACAGCTTTTAATACAGCTACCTCTGAAACGACAGTTAATAGCAACATTTTATTACTGCAAAATACTTTTTTTTTTTTCTACTTTATCTTTCCTAGCTTACCAGAACCTCAAATATGAATATTTTCTTTTGGAAAAACTTACATTAAAAACTTACATAAGGAGGCAAACAGTAGGCTTTTATCTAACAAGTAAGGATAGTAATAGGTGGTTTGTGTGTGTGTTGTAGAGTTGATTTTGTTTGTTTGTTTCTGTTTAAGTTATATCTTCTCCAGGTGAAATTGAGGCCAGAACTGTATGACAGATAAATATGCAGTCACTACAGATATTGAGTAAATATAGTATGTCTGAGTTTGAAATGCAAGCAAGGGCTATATTAGTATTATTACTCATATATTCTAAGACTATTCTTTTCTGTTTTTATGCAGAAGATGGAGTACCTCGTTCATCTAGATCCATGTCTCTTACTGTTGGAAAGGTATTTCTGCAATACAAAGAAAATTAAGCGAACCTTTTATGTAGTGAAGTTTCTTTGTCTACATACATTCAGTCTTATAGTCTGTGTTCAATATATAGTAATGGTTAGTTCTCAATATTATTCATGTAGTCTAGTGTAAATGCTTTGTAATTTTGCATGTCTGATTAAGGCTGACTCTATGATTCACAACAGGCATTATTGGTATTCCATAAAGGGACATATTTATTTAGGAAGAGTCATATTCCAGGCCACATACTGCTGCAGAAAGTGGCTTAGGTCCTTTGCATTGCTCTAGTTCTTCAGTGAAGAAGCAGTACACTGGATCAAACCTTTCTATTTGAGGGGTTCCAGGAACATACCATTTTCATTATTTTAAGTATGATATCATGTTCAGAAGATAGATATCAATAATAATTTTTTAAGTGTGGCTTGTTTTTCAGTTGCCATCACAACATCTTGTCTATCTTGACAAAGCATTGAGAGAGGGGAGATTATTTCAGATTGTTTTAACTTGACTGATTAATAACATTAACAAGACCACCATTTTATTTCTCTGAAACTGCCTGTTGCTGGAGTCCAAGTTTATTTAAAACCTCCTAAAAGAACTAGTTATTTGAGAGACCTAAGTCCTGGTTTGACCATCATGAAACTTGGTCAGTGGCATTACTGAGTCTAGTATTTCTTTTCATATTTTTATTTGGGTTGTACTTCTTTATATTTAATTTATTCCTATCACTTCTGAGTGCTGAGCAGGAAGAATTTTCCCTTTTGTTAGGAGTACATTAGGTGTACCTCTGTCGTTAATGAATAGGTAAAATTGGTCCTGTCTAGATCCAGGATCATAGAGTAGGTGACCCCATGTATATATTCGGTAAACCTGCTGAACTTATTTTTTTGTCAAGTTATCTAGAGCAGAATCTTAGAAACATTTGGATATGCAGTAAGGTGATGGTGTTAGATGCTATATGTGCTTGTGTTTTTTTGTTTCCTTTTTTACTCAGTGGGATGCATAATTTCACTACTTGTATAACATAGATAAATTATTTGGCTTCTTACCAAATGGCAGACTTATATGATCTACCCTTGAGCTACAAAATATTGCATAAAGCTATCATATGTTTATCATATGAAGGATTTCCATGGTCTTTGGAAAACGTAAGCGATGTCACATGATGCTAGATAAATACCTAACAACTCAAGGGGGGGGGGAAAGCTTTCTTCTTTTGTGGAGGGAATGGATGTTATTGTTTCTGTAATAATGTGTAGTTTTATTAAAAATAAAAACTAAAAAAGGCACTATATCCTGGTGAGTACAGTATATCATAACAGGTACATAGCAAGAGATGAGTATCATATGTAACTTCATTGTTTTCCAGTCTTCTGGTATTTTTCCTGGTATCAGTACATATCTGGCTTAACCAAAGATAATAGCCTTTCATGAGAACTGACAGTTTAGAATATGCCTCCTGTGTCACTTATGTTATTGGGCTTTCAGAGTGGAGTAAAAAAAAAATGTGAAACATCCCTGTACAGAAGTTTGATTCTCACTAAGCACTTGCCATGCCAGATAGTACTAGGAAGATAGAAGCACTAGTAGATAGGAAGTTTGGGGGATGTTCACAAGACCTAACAGCAGTTTACATAATTTTGCTGCTAACGCTCTTAAATGTCTTCTTGCTGACATTAACCTACATATTTGACATACCTCTTAACTTTCAGATTTTTTCTTTGGCCTATTTTGTTGTATGACAGAAAAAAATAATGTTCTTTGTCCTAGAATATGCCTCGGAGGCGAGTCAGTGTTGCAGTTG
Source organism: Heteronetta atricapilla (assembly GCA_011075105.1). NCBI lineage: Eukaryota > Metazoa > Chordata > Aves > Anseriformes > Anatidae > Heteronetta > Heteronetta atricapilla. The sequence goes on from CM021735.1 coordinate 16,825,193, forward strand.
TTCCTAAATTTAACTCCTTGAACATTCCTGGTCAGTCACCAACAGCTTCACCTATACCTTCAGTGCCATCCCTAGTAAGTAAAACCCACAGCTGAAAGCTACAAGGCTTTGTTTAAAACACTTCTGCATAGGGCCAAGCCATAGTTACTGAAAAATGTAAACCCTTTAATTGGTTAAATTTGACTACGTCCTAATGAATGGGATGGACAAAGGTAATTTCTCTTGTGTAAGGAAATATTTTACTGTTTAGTGATCAATATATAACGAAGATAGACTTGATACTTTCTTGGAGGAAAAAAAAAAAAACATTGTAGAAGGGAATGCCACAGAAAAATTGTTATAGTGCTCAAGTGCAGTGTTTATTGTGTTTATTGTGGGTAGAGGGAGTAATTTGTGAGCTCTGTATTAAAGATACCTTGCTGTTAGGTATAGGAAGAAAACCTAAGTAGCACGTCGACTTTGTCATTTTACTGAAGACTTGTTTGAAATTGATTCATGGATGTAGCATTTATTGCTCATTTTCAACTTACAGTCCGAATCACCAAGCAATGGAAGGAGCAATCTAACATCTACTCCTGTTCTGCCAGCACTTCTAGAGAAGTGAGTTTTCTCTAGGTCATTTCATTACCAATTGAATTTTAGTATGAAATGAAACTGTTACTGGTATAATTTCAATCTTCCCTGACAGAAATTATACAAAGGCATAAGGTATGGAAATCAGTGGCACACTATTGACTCAAGTTGATTCCAAGGTGTGGTAACTATTTTATACTATATCATCATATGTTGTGTTTTTTTTTTTATGTACAAAGAATTTAGAAGCAGTGTCTCAGAACTAAATCTAGTCTGGTATGATCCAACAGTCATTGAAACTCATGAAGTAAAAGATGCAGCAGGAGATTATACATTTGAATAGGGCCTACCTTTAGAACTTGGCAAAACTAAGATTGTGGATTTTTTTTATATATATATTTTCTGGAATTAATTAATGCTGTACCTAAAGTTGGCCATGAACAACCCTGGGTATGCATGTTCTTAAATTTTACTGTCAGCATAATTTAAGTTCTTCTGCTCTTGCCTTCTCAACATATGGCCAGCTGGTAAGAATTATATTTTGAAACACTATGATATCCAGTGTCATGTGGGTTTTGAAATTTACATGAACAGAAAAAAAAAAAATGAAATTAAGAAGTATAACTTATAATGCTAGATCATCAAAGTTTTATAGAAGTCAAAACAATGGCTAAATTGAGTAGTAATTATTTTTTAGTATACATGTAAACGTAAACATTCAGCTAAATTAAAGCAATAGGACTGAAATTTTAGTTTTAACAGCCTGAGAATTTAGTTATAACAGCCTAAGAAGTTTGTATTTTTAAAAAAAAAAAAGAAAAAAAAGGAAAGAATAGAGTTGCGAAACTTTTTTTTTTTTTTTTTTTCCAGGCTGTTAGACAAGCCAGTATCTCAATGTCTATATTTTTCTAGGACTTACTAATTGCAACAAGATCCACAAAGGTGGATGATATGAAAACATGGTACTGGGATGAGAACAGAAAGCATATCCAATCTGTTGTACAAGATCTTTGTAAACTATTAACAATATGGATATAAGTATTTTTGCATTTGCAAACCCTTGTGTGTGTACACTTTATTCTTATATTCAATCTATGCAGAAAGCATAAATAAAATTGTCAGGCACCTTTCCAAATACTTAGCTCTTTCAAGAAATGTTGCATATTCTAAGGAAGCTGCTTGCTGATGTCTCAGAAGTAAAACTTAGTAACAAATCAGTGATTTTTTTAATTAATAATACTATTACTTTGGTACTTTAGACTGCTTACAGTATCACAATACAATATCTGCAATGCTAAGTTGAATTAAAGTTTGATAGGATGCTTTAAATATTGTGCAAATTAAAACTTTTAAAAAAAATCAGATCACAAGTCAGTACAGGATATTGACTTTCACATACTTTAGATTAGTGCTGAGAAAGGAAAAAAAAAATATCTTATGTCTTTGTTTTATCTCTGTACTTTACGAAAAATGAAAATATGCAACAAGTGGGAAAACAAAGCTATGAACTATGGCAAAAAGCATTGCCAGTGGTTGTTACAGTTCAACAGAACTCTGCCAGATTCGGATCATCTTTTGAATCTGTACAGAAATTCTGAAGGAAAAATAAAAGTATTAATATTTCTTACTGGTTCAATTAAAAAAAAAAAAAAAGTTATCAAACGTCAGATTTTCCTTCAGTTTTTCTTCAGAGATCCTAATGGATTGATCTTTACAGAATCAGGAATCACACAAACTGAATTGTTCCTATTCAGTAGTATACTCCAAATACAATACATTTCATCAGTGGTGTTTTTGCTTTTTCTGTTTCTTTTCTCTTGGCAGTGGAAAGACTAATGGAGAGCCTGACTGTGAAACCTCAACTTCTGCACTAACACAGAGTGGGTTGGATGAGATCAATCCTGAAACTAAAGCCAAGATAGAAGAGGAAGCATATAACAAAGGGTGGGAATATTTTATGTGAACTAAATCTTCAATATGTGCCAGATGTATTTTATATAGTGTGATTCTAAATGCTAAATAAGCAACAATAACTGATACAAGCTCCAAGAAGATGGTCGCAATTGAAGCAGTATGGGAAGCAATGTGAGTGACCATCACTTGTATCTGCATTGTGGCTGTTCACTTTCAGCCATTATTTATGTTAGCCAGTCTGGGGGAGAGCAGTTAGAGATTCTGAGTTAGAAGGGTGTTCATATGTTGATAGTACTCAGCTTCACAATAGGACAAACCAAAACAACTTCCTAAAATGCTTATTCTGAAAGGTGTACATGGAAATGAAAAAAGAGTAGACATCAACTTTTATTTGTGTGGAAATTGCTTTACACAGCATGTTCAGTGGCAATTAACAACTTTGGCATCTATTGTTTCCACATGTCAAGCAAAAAACTTAGTACTGTGTGTAGGGAGACAAAAGTTTAGATCTCATTCTGCAGATCCAAAGTCATCTATCTTTTGCATTGATTTCTATCTATTCTCAAAAACAAAACAAACAAACAAAATAGTAGGTGGTCAAAACAACTAAAATAACAATAAACAGAAATGCTCACTTTACTGTAGACTGTACTATAGTGTTCTGCTAAGGACTATAACCTTTTTTCTTTTGCAAGATTTGCTAATAGAACTAAAATAATCCTCTATTGCTTTTGCAGGATTTACTAATAGATAATCCTCTATTAAGGAAGTGTGGCTCTGTGGCATATTCATAGTCTTTAGCTCATCTTTTCACTTGTTTGAGTGCTGCAGCAACATTGTGCTTTATTGTACGTGACAAAACGTAAAGCTAATTTTCCTTTATATAGGAACATGTTTATGTAGCAGGCTAGGCTAAGAAAAATTCTTTTTGTGTTAAAGCTATCAGGAAGGCTTGAAGAAAACCAAAGAACTTCAGGAGTTGAAGGAAGAAGATGAAGAGACACCAAAAGAAAGTCATGATGAGCATGAAGAAAGTGAAAATGATGATGAGATAAAAAAACTGAAAAGCAGGTGATACACTGGTGTGATGTGTCCATACAATAAGAGCCACTTTGTATTTGTGGTACCCAACCATGTATATCTTATGCTATTATCTTAGCATGCTTTTTTCTGGTCTAGGGAAGGATTTTGCAAACAACTTATTTCACAGAATGGCATATTCCATGTTAGTGCAGTTGAGGAAAGAAATATAAAATCCACAAAAGTTTTTTAGATGCTAAAATGCATCTCTCAATAGACATGCATTGTCTTATGAAAGTTGTAATTTAGGAATGTGATGCCCCAATTTGTGTCATATGTTGTTCCCAAAAGGTCCTAGCCAGTCTACTCACCTAAGAATCTTTCAGTACATTTACAAGCTGAATGCAGATTAACATGAACTCCGAAGCTATGCTGGACTCAAGGCAGATGCTTGCTCCCTCTAGACTCTATAAATGCTGCAGAACATTATGCTGGAGTTAGCATAGCCTGCCTTTCAGCAGAGGGACACATTTATTACATTCATCTGTACCCAATGCTCTTTGTGTATGGTATGGACTCTTGAATCCTCTGCATATCATACCTGAAGCATTTGTGCCTAACTGAAAAACTTTTCTGAAATTTTCAGCTTTTTTAGAGTTGATTGTTTCCTGCATGGTTCTACCAACCCAATTTGATATACCTGCAATTTCCTGCATTTTTAAAAGCAAAGAGACTTTTGCATGACAGAGGAATTGAATACTGGCCAAAGCAAGTAATATGTCTAAACCCAAGACAAGGTAGGGATCTCTACCTGATCCCAAGGGACTCAGTCACGGATTATTATGATTATAAACATTTGTTAATTTGATATTTCAGCCATGTTCGGAAGGGCAGCCATCTCACTAGTCATTAAACTCTTAGGGTGAGATGTTTAGAATATATTATAATGTTTAGCTTAATTGAGCAAGCTATGAGCAAGGCAGAATTTAAAATTGTGTCAGTCATCTTGCAAATATCACCCATATTTGAGTGTACAGTTACTCTTGAAAGAACTTAGTTCTTTTTCTTTTCTGGCAAGATACTTGTCTTTCGAAGAGAAGCGATGCACAGTACATCTATGAAACATCTCAAATTTAAAAGCTTAAGGTAAAATTGATTTGCCTAATAATACTATATAACTGTTTCCTTTTTGTTTTACAGCAGACTTGAGGTCATCATTAATTATTTATATATTCTGTACCCCAAACTGTGTAAACACTGGAATGTGGTATGGCTGGTAGTGGCTGCGATAATCATTTTTGCTGTGGTGTTGGGAATCTACCATTCATACAACTCCTGTGACGAAGTATCAGAGGGACCTGAAGGCAAAGCCAGCTGTTCTGCTGTTCATCAGTATTCATGGTGGAACTCAGGATTCCAACATGAGCAACGCACTGAATAATAAATGAACAACATGTATTTATAATACCAGAGAAAGCACAGTATTAGAACACAGTTGGTAAAGGTAGTGCTTAGTCATCTTTATGGTTGGTGTATGTCATCTGTTGCACAAGTGAGTTATTCCACCCCAAAGTTTGGGGATACGTTATGAACGTTGCTTGCCAAAATGATAATTTGGTAAAGAATTATGTTTGTCTTCTTACTGTAAATGACTGATGTGATTAAAGTAATATTGAATCATGATAAGGTTGTGGCAGTAATCAGCAACCAGCAAGAAAAACTTACACAAGATGTTGACATCTCTCTTATGGTTTTGAAGAAAAATCATTAAAACTGTATTTGCAGTTAGTGCTTTACTTTGCAATTCCTGAATTTGTGTTTTGGTCAGGTTTTGTTGTTGTTGTTCAAGTATTAATGGCATTTAATTCCTTTGGGTTTTAAAAGTCTACTGTTTTTATTCATTATAATTGGGTAGAAATAGGCGGCCTTCTATGTCATGTTAAAATTATCAGACCACATGCCTTGCTGATACAGTAATTTCATAAGAGGAATCATCTGTATCGTTATTTAAATGGAATACTAAGTACCTCTTATGACATACTTTAAGAATGGGACCACCTCTTTTTTTGAGTAGGATATACAACAAAACCTAAAATGAGGTCTAGGTAGTACAGTTGGTATTGTCCAATGGATCTTGGAACTTCTAAGGTATCACAGACATGCTTTGTAACAAATTTTGCTACTTATCTGAATAACTGTGTGGTTTATGCCACTCAGTCACTAAACATTACAGCAAAAAGTAATTGTTTAGACAATTAGATGTGTTGCTGAAGTCCAATATACATCAGTCTTGGATATGGAAAACATGTCCAATCCCTCAAAAAAAGAAAAAAAAATCTTCAAACCTGTCTGTAATCACAGATTAGGATAATCACAGTAAATGGACGTATTGCTAATATTAGAAATGGATGTCACTTGAGATCTGTAGTAGGAACATAGTTCTGTACACTGCCAAACCATACAGGTGCGTGTATGAGTGAGGACATGAAAGTAGTGATGACCATAGAGGTCACTGTATGTTTTAGTAGTTAATTTTCAGAATCTTATGCCAAGTATATAACTATTTTGATAAACTTTCAAAGCTAAACTACCAGGTCATGGCAGATTAATCTTTGCCCAGATTTTTCAACAGATTTTTCAACAGTTTTGCCTGTTTGGGAGTTGTGAGTTGCTACCGAGGAATACGAAAACCTGCAATTTTTAGACATAAGCAGTTTCAAAAGGGTGAAGCCATTATCCTAAAAAAGAAATTCATGCCTAGGACTGAGACCAAAACGTATGTCACTCAAGGTATACCATATGTACCTGCCAAACACCACTTCTGATTAAAAATGAACTATGTTTGTCTCCCATAGCTGTATGCTTGAATCTAACCACAATATCAAAATCAGTGTGGCAATTAATTGCACTCTTGCATCTTGAATTCTTTTGGCACATTCTGACTAACAGGTCTGTTTTATGGACAAATTATGAAGTACTGTAATTTCAGCTCAGATGTGGATAATGTAGGCTTATTTTCTTTTCGTGTAAACACTGAAACTCAAGCTAACCATCACAGAAAACAGGTTTCTAATGCAATCAGAAATTTAATTCATGTGTCTGGCACTAGTAACAAATATCGTGCTGGTGAATTTTGTTTTTTGCATCTCTAGCTACATCTTTGTTAAAATAAAAATACATGGAGAAGGGAGGGGAAAAAATGATAATAAAATTAAAAAGTAGACCATTACCAACTTTGGGGGAAAAAGTAAGTAAATCCATAAGCAGTTGGTAGGGTTTTTTTTTTTCTTTTTGTGTGTGTGTATCTGTGTGTGTGTATATATATATAAGTATATATACACATTTTTGTTTTGTTTTGAGGAGTAAAGTAGAGTGTTTAAGGAAGTTCAAAAAGGATAATGGGAAAGTGTCATTTGGTCTGATACTGTAATTGCTAAAGAATAAGACCAAAGAGAGTTTCTTGCAAATTACTTGGTATATGTTTAGAGTATCTAATTATTAAGAATTACTGTGACATTTCATGTACTTGCATTATTTAAAGAAACTTGTCAGTGGCTCTTTCAATACTTATTTATTAGAACCAGCTTCCTTAACTTTAAAATCTTTAGAAATAATGTTGGTAACATAATAAGGCAATAAAAATTCTGGGCAAATAGTCCTGAAGATTCAGAATCTACTATGCCAAAAATTATGGCACATACTTGATTGTGACAGTGGATATGTTAGTGTACTGAGGAAAAATTGTTAACAATGCCTCTAATTGAATTTATTTGCTCTTATTCACCTCTGCACTGATATTGATCCAACACCCTATTTTAAGTACATGTAGGAAGTTATTGATATCAATAAGACTCTACAACTGCTTAATGTTAGGCATGTGCAAAGTTTCTCTTACTCAGTGTGTGAACAGGGTCTTCATTCTCTTTTGGAATTCTGCACACAGACTTTTCGTGGACTTTTTGCATAAGGGCAAATGTCCATAAGTAGTTGTACTGATTAGAACTGAATTACTTGCATGTCTAAGGCGAGTGTAATTTAGCCACAACGTTACTAATTGTTATGGGGAACGGACTGAAAGAGGCAAGAGATTTCAATGGGGATTAAAAGATGGAGTTGATGAAAATATATATATTTTGGGGGTTTTTATACCTACTTGGAGAAAACCATCCACTAAAAATAACAGACCACAGTGACTAACAGCACATTAAATATTTTTGCTTACATTTTTCAGTTACTTAATGAAGACACATTTTTTGATAGAAAACTAGGTTGAGATCAAAACCTATTCTAGATGTAGCTTTATCTGTTGGATATTAATTTTCTTTATCTGTTTAAAAAAACAGCAACACTTTTTTTAAAAAAAAAAAAACTGTTCAAAGATCACATCAGATAACAAGAAATAGATTTATTATTTATGCTATTAATATTGAAATAGTTTTCTTGAGGTGCAATATTTATTTTTTTGTTTTAACAAGACACGTTTTATTGTTTCTCCTGCACAGCACAGATGTTTCTAGTAAGAGGAATTTTAAAAGAACACTATTTTTGTGTATCATATTTATATTTGTAGCATTGTAAGATTTTGCACCAGTGTGCTGGTATTGTACTGTATAGTATCACATACTTGAGTTTTGAAATAAAAGTATGGTTTCAAAGTCCTCAATGTTGCTACTTTAAAGATTTATTTTTCATATGTGCTCTGTCTGCATATTAATGGCTATCTTCTCCTGAACTGCCAACTGCATAATGTAGTGTCATGTTACACATACCAAAGATCTTGTTCTTAGTCTTTCAGTTCTTCAGAAAAATGATGTAGAAGAATCAAGCAAACTCCCATTTTGATAAAGTGTTTGTAAGCAGGGTCATCCTTGTCATATCCTAAAAACAAACGAGAGGAAACTGAGATATCCTGGAGAGAGTTTAACTCCTGCTTCAGAGAGAGGCTGCGGGTCGCTGAGGAGATGGAAGATTGAAAGGTAAAGGAGACTGTGAGGTTAGGATTCTTTGAGTGGTGTTCTTGTTGGCTTGGGAGGTCTGGGAAGCCTGGGCTTTGTGGCGATCTGAACTGCCAGATCTGCAGGAAAGAGACTGCTCTATTTCTGTGAAGAACATACTTGTGACAGCTGAATCTCTGGTGGTCTGTTTCAGGGAGACAAACTTTGGGACGATGACAATCTGGAAAGGAATGGCTGTTACCAGGAAAACAGACCCTCTTATTTGTATTTTTCACATAAACATCTTTTTCTTCTTAACTTCTTTCTACTTCCATTGTTGATGCTTTCAGGGTTCCTTTAGAAAGGATTGTAGAGAACAGTCTGTTCTCCCCAGCACAGAAGTCTTCCATTTAGCAATCCTCATCAACTTTTTGAAGCACATAGGTATGAGATGATGGGATTTTCTTTATAGCTTACCATAAATATTTTGGCCAAATGCTTATTAAACACATTCAACAGAAAGCTGTTTGTTTGTTTGTTTTTGCACCACAGAAGTTAAGATGAAGACCCAGAAACAATTTAGAAATCTTTCGTTAGCTTTGCAGTCCAGATGAGTGATCTTCCTCATAGTTTTGCAAGAGCTGACAAGTAAAAAGGAAGAAACTGACTAAAAAAAGAAAAAAAAAAAAAAAGAAAAAAAAAAAAAAAAAGAAAAAAAAGGTTATTAAGGCTCATTTCATCATGCTATTTTTTTTCTCTCCTAATCTGTATTTTGCTCTAACAAAACCATGTGGAAGGAACTTGTATTTTTGTTAAGTGTTACCAAGGTGTTCATTTCATACTTTTCAGCTAAAAATTGTATTAAACATCAAGAATGTTGACAGAGTTTGACTAAAGGAGCTTTGCTGCAATGAGAACAATTGGCATAAAGTGGTAAATCTTGACAGGACGATTAGCATGCAATTTAAAGATCTCTCTCTTGAGAAATCCAGCTTTGGAAATAATTTTTCCGGGTAGGGGATATTTAGCAGTTCGAGATAAGCATGGAGGTGGTCAGGTGTTGTGTACTATTCTCAGTGTTTTACTGTCACAGACCACTAATACATGAGAGCAGCAAAATAACTAGTAATTTCTCTTACATCATGGATTGAAGTGAATTCATTTAGAACTTGCTTCAGTTGACAGTCTGATTACAGTATTGCAGATTGTCATAATTCTGTAGAAGCATGTAAGTACAGCACAACAGAGGCAAAACAGAAATTAGAGTAAGAAATTTGTCTCAAATCTCAAGGAGCTTTGCCAACATTCAGTTCCAAACTGCAGCCCAAACACAACCAGATCTTAAACTTCTTTGCTGGTAATAGAGACATCATTTCATTAACCACAGCAGCATCTGCCATTGGGCTCTGTAGATGTCTATATGGTGGTATCCATGTAACTGTTGTATATGCTGCTGTAAAAATGGGACCTGTGCCACGTTTCTCTGCTAATACTTTCTGAAGGTTTTCTAAGTTATAGAAGCCAGGATTATCTGTGGTTTGAATCAGTCTATTGAAATAACTGTTTATTGGAACTTCACAGAAGACAGATGTGATAGGGACAGTGGTGGGAGCCAGTCCCCTAGACTCTCACAGGGAATCCCATTTATGGTAGCGTATCTCCAAATCTGTTCAAAACCAAATATCAAATTACCTCTGCATTATGGTACCTATTTCTGCATCGCAACTCTCAGGCAAAGGAAGGTAAAAGCACTGTATCAAGGCATAGAGAACAGTGGGGAATGGATGCTCTTCTAACTCTAAAAGAAAAATGCTCGTTTTTGTTCTCTTTGCTGTGATACAATAGATAATTATGTTTATTTACCAGATAAATAGACAGCATGAGTAATGTGTTGTTAATCAGTAAAACAGGAAAAAATAACAAAAGAAAAACTTTCAGAGTGTTTACTGACTTAGCAGTCTACCAGTCTTATCTCCCTTCCTCAGCTGTGTTTTCTGCGTCAGCAGTAGTTAAATTTTCCAGCAAATACTGAAAGAGTTAAAGGTGATTAGGGATTTCCAGTCAGTGACCTCACCTTTGTGTGGGATAGTCAACACATTTGCTCTGACATCCTTTCTATGAAGCAGTGCAGTGACAGCTGGAAGTTGCTTTCAAGAAGTCATCTCAAAGGCAGTTTCAAAGGTGGTCTGACAGTATCCAACATCTTACCTTTTCTCAGCACAGAAGACAAATCTCCTTGAATTTCTCAATTTTCCAAGTTTGTGACAATGACAACTTATTTTGGAGTTACCTCAGCAGTGTTTTCAGTCTGGGTTATGACATTCATGGCTCAAAATTACTTTATAACAGGTATGTAAAGTTCCACTTTTTAAAATATCCTAGTTAAACATTAAAATATTCACAAAAAAAAAAAAAAAAAAAAAAAAAAAAAAACTATATTTGCAAACCAAATGGGGGAAAGTGTCTGTTTGTAGATAGGCCTGCTAGCATAGGAAACCACAAGATTTTCATAATATAGGTTTTCATAATATGCAATGAAAAATATTCTAACATATAGGGGAAATCTTTCACTGTTTGTCTAATGATTGGATAAGCTCAAGTGCTATGTAAATGCTATAGAACTGCTTGTTCTAGACTTTTGGTTGTGCATTTAGGATTAAGTTTGGAACTATTGAAATGTGATTTTATATTATTTAAGACACCATAGCAAATAGTTTTACACAATCCTCAGAAAGCACAATATGCGTGAAGCCAGATCTGTGAAAATGCTATTGCTATTGTTAATGTTTTGTTTTGTTTTTTTCCTCTGATTTGGCAATATCCTGACAAACTCTTGATTTGCAAAATTGAAGGAAATGTGTGCCAGGATCTTGTGGTTCATCCCCAGGGCAGGCATGCTTGTATCTGGTGAATACAATGCAGGAGTTCCTATTCTATATAAACTATCTGTCTGAAAAATTAGCAGTGGGAATTGCCAACTTCAAACTTTATCATACAGTTCTTAGATAACCCACTTCCCTCAATGCTATTGTATGTGCCTATTTTTGAATCAGGGTCATGTAATACTCCTTTCTTATGTAAGTTAGGGAAATGTGGATGCCTCATAACCTGATGTATTGGGTTTACATGCCAAGGGTTTGGAAGTGGGGGGCTGCTGCTGGCCAGAGCTGAGCCAGGGAGCAACGTTGGTTTGACCTCTGGAAGAGCAGATTTAAGAAAGAGGAAAATAAATAAATAAATGAATGAATAAATGAATAAATAAACACCCTGCTGACCTGCTGTTCAACAGCAGCTGGGAGAGAGAGGAGTGAGCACCAGCCCTGCAGAGCCCAGGGTCAGTGCAGCAGGAGGCCAGGAGGTGCTCCAGGGACGCAGTACAAGTTCCCCTGCGGCCTGTGGAGAGGCCCCTGGTGGAGCAGGCTGTCCCCCTGCAGCCCATGGGTCCCACACGGAGCAGATCTCCACGCTGCAGTCCGTGGAGGAGCCCCCAGTGGAGCAGGTCAATGTGGCCTGGAGGAGGCTGCAGCCCATGGAGAGCCCCCGCAGGAGCAGGCCCCGGGCCGGAGCTGCAGCCCATGGAGAGGAGCCCACGCAGGAGCAGGGGTCTGGGGGGAGCTGCCGCCCGTGGGGGACCCGTGCTGGAGCAGTTTGCTCCTGGGGGATGGACCCCGTGGGATGGAGCTGTGTGGGAGCAGTTCTTGAAGAGCTGCAGCCTGTGGGTAGCCCCCACAGGATCAGTTTGGGAAGGACGGCATCCCATGGGATGGACCCCACGGGGAGCAGGGGTAGAGAGGGACTGTGAAGGAGCAGCAGAGAAGAAGTCCTATAGACTGACAGCAGTCCCCATTCCCCTGCACTGCTCAGAGTAAAGAGGTAGAAGAGGGCAGATGGAGGGAGAATAGGGCAGATGGAGGGATGGTGGTTTTAGTTTTAGTTTCTCAGTATTCTAGTCTGCTAGTTATAGGTAACAAATGAGTAGTTTCCCTGTGCTGAGTCTGTTTTGCCTGTGAAGGTAACTGGTGAGTGATCTTCCTGTCCATCACTCAGCCTTTGAGCCCTTTCCATTTTATTTTTCCCCCTTTTCCTTCAAGGAGGGGGAGTAAGAGAGCAGTTTCTTTCTGATGAACCCTGCATCTGGCATGTTCTCTTGCTCTCTGCTAGTGCAGAGAAGCTGCCACAAACCTGCCACAGTGTGGCCCTGCTTGGGCACCACAGGGCTGTGCCCTGGTTGCTGGGGCACTGTCCTGCCTGTGCTGCTGTCACCCACAGCTTCTACGGCTTCTGGCTCATCTCTGCTTGTGGAACAGCCTCACTGTTGCTGCTCCCTGACATCAGCAGCCAAACTCAACTCTGTAACAAATCAGAGCGAGGGCCTGGGTCAAAGAAGAGATCAAGAAACAACAGCTTCTCTGAAAAGCAAGAGAATTCATGCACAGTAAATGCAATACCTGTACCCTGCACAAATTATTTTCTTCCTGTCCTGTGACAAGTTTGTCTTGTGAGATTCTTCTGTCCGTTTTTTCCCACCTTTCTTAGTAAAACTACTGTTCACAGAGGACCCAAAACACAGATGTCCTGTTATTAGTAGATAAACTCAATAGAGCAAAGCTAAAAGGACACATGTGGGCAACTTGTGGACCCAAAAGGATAATAAGCTTCTATAGGATTACTCTGTCTCCTGTACAAACTCAGTTGTCTTTAGTACAGAAGTCAGAGGTGATTTAAGAGGTGATGAAAAGTTTTGAAGAGGTTACTCTTCTCTTTCTGGATTTCTTTTGCATACTGTAAACCCATCTGGAATATAGTTTGAAGCTGATAACGTTTCCAAAATGTTTCTTTCACTACTCCATTATGTTTTAAAGAGCTTAGTAAATTCTAAGATAAAACTTTGGTCCATGTCCTACACTTTTCTTACCACTAAAGGCTTAATTTTCTGTTACTGAATTTATATATTTATTGCACTATATATCTATTATACAATTCTCATGTAAAAAGTACTTGTCCTGTAATTGATTTACTAAAGACTGTAACAGTTTACAAGCATCTAGGCAACTTCCGAAGGTTTCATGAAATTCCATTCAATCAGTTGCTCAGCTTTATTTGAAATTTGTGAAGCTGGTCATTGAGAAACCCATACTCGACATAACATTTTAAAATATATACATATATTAGTTCAAATCTAAAGATAGGAAAATAATTGACTAATTAACCAATAAGAGTCAAGTCTGAGTATAAAAAGTAGTAGGGGAAGAAAGGAATTAGACATCCTAGACAAGGAATGGGGGGCTTGAAAACTATGGAAAATGAATTGCAGAATGTACAGCAGCAGCTGAGGTGGAGGAAGATCCAGAAGAAAAAATAAAAATCTCAAGAGAACTGGGAGAGTTCCCTGTTAACAAAAGGGCATTTAGAAAACTTAATGTTGGAGTACCTGTCTGACACCAGTAGTTCGAACGAAATGAAGAAATGCAGGAAATACAGAAATTCATGAAGACACGCTGACTGAAAGGAAGACATTTGACAGTAACATGCAAGAAATTTGATACCATGAATCATCTTTACATTGGGACTGCTTGGATAGACTTGAGGTCCTTGATGCCTAACACACACACCACTGAGCAACAGTGCTTCTCTGGATCCTCATACAACATGTCTGGCTGGTCTTACATTCAAGTCAGGTCTGGTTGTTGCCATGATTTCACTATAGGGACTGCTATAGTATTCACTGTCTCACCTGCTGCGTGTTAATGGGCGGCCAGAACATCCATTGCTGCTGAGATAAATCCACTAAGTTCCGTGACTGCTTAACCCAACATTTAAATCCCAATAAACTAAATTTAAGAACAACAGAGATGCATCTCTTATCAAAAGCCATTTCCTACCCCACAACACCCAGTGCGAACAGGACCGGAAAGCCTGCCTTTCTTTTTGCCCTCCACCCAAGATGAGACATCTGCTTTTCTCATGGTAGGAGTGGCTTGGCTGCTAATTCTATGCTTTCTTTCATAAAATTCAATTTAACTTCACTTGCTAAGAAATGATGTGGTGGATCTGCAGGTGTCATTTAATTTTCCCTTGAGAGTTTGTGGACTGACTGTTGGCTGATGCACAGGTTTTATGAAGTATTCGTTAATGTATATACCAAGTAATCACAGAGTCTGAAAAGGAAATCCAGCAAGTAACAACTTTAGCTATTGCTTATCTGAAATATTTACAATGAAATGTTGAAATGTTTGCAAGCTTGCATAAATACAAGAAGTGTCCCTACAATATTCAGTTCTCCAGTTGCATTTTGTTGTGTTGTTTGTTTGTTTGTTTTTTCCTTGATTTTATTTTGCCAAGGTATGAGGACTTTCTTCTTGGGGTATCTGAAGCTGTTTTGAGATGATTTTTTCATACAGGCTATTCCTTTTCATTTAACATGGTAATTACTGAAGATAGCTCAAAAAAAAAGAAAGAAAAAATCTAGCATGTGCTTCTGGGGAAACATGGAGACAAAAGAGTATTAACTTTTTCCATGTCTGTGTCAAATTCTGAATTCTGCCTTGTGTACTTAATACAGATAAAGAAAGACTAAGAAACTGGAGCAGGTGTAATCAGACATTAGCTATGCCTTTTCTAGTGCAGGTGTCATGGATACTTTGCCAGTTGTGGCTTTCTGAAAAAGCTGGATGAGTTGCCTATTGCAGAATATAGGGGAAAAGTGTCAAATTCACCCACATATCCCCTCTTTTCCTACCACCTGCTTCCTGCAAAAGTACTCAGTAAATTCAACACATGACAA
The DNA here is from genome assembly GCA_011075105.1 of Heteronetta atricapilla. Lineage (NCBI taxonomy): Eukaryota > Metazoa > Chordata > Aves > Anseriformes > Anatidae > Heteronetta > Heteronetta atricapilla. The sequence goes on from CM021735.1 coordinate 16,840,418, forward strand.
TGCCTGGGGAAAAAAATATCATGCCAAACTAGAAAAGAAAGTTAAATTTAGGAGATTTAGGAGGAATGAGGAACTATAATAAAATCTTTCTAGTAAGAATGTTATACAGACAGAATCCAGTCTAGTGCTTGAGTACAACTGCTAGTTTGATCATTTTTATTATATATTAAAAAAAAAAGAAAGGAAGAACTGTCTGATTACTTTTCCTATTTTGAATGAAGAAGTTTGACAAATACCAGCAGCTTTACTAAGAAGCTGACTCTAGGCAACAACACAAATACAACTAGATATGCATTTAATCTAATAACAGTCAAACCTTTTGAAAATCTAGACTATTGAGAAAGCTTTTTATTGTGAAATATGTCTTTTTGCTAGAAATTACTTTTCTACTATCCTCAAGCTAGAAACTTTTAAGAATGTGCAATTTGAATATCTTAAATTCCAATAAATGTTAGCACTCAATACTAACCTTGAATATTTATGTCTAAATTACAGGTTCCACGCTTCCACCTTGCAGGATCACAGGTGTAGGTCTTTATCTTGAGGAGAAAGTGAACTTCTCAGAAGCAAGTAATGCATGCAATCAATTGAATCTACAACTGGCAAGTAAAGACCAGGTTGAAAAGGCTTTGAAACATGGCTTTGAAACATGCAGGTATATGATATCAGTTAGCGTCTCATTACCTTCAATAAGCTCCTTTACCTAACATGAGGCTGGTGACAAATCTGATATTAAAAGGACTGATGTTTTTTATTGTAGCTATGGATGGGTGAAAGATGGATTGGTTGTAATTCCTCGGATAATATCCAACAAGAAATGTGGTAAAGGCAATGTTGGACTGGTGCCATGGTATGCTGAACACTTTAAAACATTTATGGTTTACTGCTTCAATTCTTCAGGTATGTAACAACTACATTTCTTGTGTTTGGGTTGGATTTTTTTTTTAATATCTGTGTGAAAAAAAACAGGAACAGGAACAGGAGAGCTCTTAACACATAGTAGCTATTTTCCCCCGATCTTAAATGTTGTCTAGCTGTATTTAGCTCTGTGGGGGGAAGCTTTCAAGCAATACGGAAGGTCCATTCAGTTCATCCAAATTAATAAGTTGGTGCTGCCATGAAAGCTCTTAAAAAAGAGTTGCTTTTACCATTCTGTAATGTCAACACAATGCTTTTAATAGATTTTTATTATTTAGGCATTTTGATTTGAAGGACTGTAAATTGAATTGCTGATCACGAGTCAGCAATTTGCCCTTGGGGCAAATTTGCCCTTGTGCTGGCTAAGAAGGCCAGCGGGATCCTGGGCTGTATTTGGAAGACTATTGCCAGCAGGTCAAGGGAGGTGATCTTCCCCCTCTGCTCAACCCTGGTGAGGCCACACCTGGAGTACTGTGTCCAGTTCTGGGCTCCCCAGCACAAGAGGATTAGAGCACTGGAGCACCCATTGCATGAGAACAGGCTGAGAGAACTGTACCTGTTTAGCCTGGAAAAAGAGAAGACTGAGGGGAGACCTCATCAGGGTGTATAATTATCTGAGGGGAGGGTGTTAAGAGCATGGTGCAGGTTTCTTTTCAGTTGTGTCCAGCGACAGGATGAGAGGCAACGGGCACAAACTGAAGCACAGGAAGTTCCAGCTGAATATGAGGGGACACTTCTTTACTGTGAGGGTGACAGAGCACTGGAACAGGTTGCCCAGGAAGGTTGTGGAGTCTCCTTCTCTGGAGATATTCAAAACCTGCCTGGATGCCATCCCGCACAATGTGCTCTAGGTGATCCTGCTCGGCAGATGTTTGGGCTAGATGATCTTCAGAGGTCTCTTCAGAGGAACTAAATTTGCTAAATGGTGAGAAAATAGGAATGTATATTTAACATAGGGATGATTCTGCATTTCTTCATCTTAAAACTATTGCCTGTTCTAGGTATGTCTTAGCTAAAACATTTGATAGAAGCTCATTTTGTCAATTTTCTTTGTGGTTATAATGTCAAAAACATTTGAAAACTATGGCGGAAAAAAAATAAAGAGCCTCTGTCATTTAGGTTTTTATTATAGAATCAAAGAATGGCTTGGGTTGGAAGGGACCTTAAACATCATCTGGTTCCAACCCTTCTACCATGGGCAGGGACACCTCCCACCAGACCAGGCTGCCCAAAGCCCCATCCAGCCTGGCCTTGAACACCTCCAGGGATGGGGCATCCACAGTTTCTCTGGGCAACCTGTTGCAGGGCCTCACCATCCTCTGAGGGAAGATCTTCCTCCAAATACCTAAACATCCCCTCTTTTTAGTTTCATGACATTTCCCCTTGTCCTATCGCTCCCTGATGAGTCCCTTTCCAGCTTTCTTGCAGGGCCTCTTTAGGTCGTGGAAGGTACCTGATAAGGATAAAAGGTACCTAAAATAGCATTTATCTTAAAGTGTGTTATATATTTTGGAATATTTTTGAAGTTCGAATCTGCAGTTAAGCTTTCTGTTCTGCAGGAGGTCAGTGTGTGCATGTGTTTAATATGGATTATTACTCTAAGTACTGTTCAGGAGGAATAGATTATTGGTATGCAAATACAAATCGAGCACCGCATTTACTCCAAGTGTTTAACAATGTGAGTAATGATAAAAAGGCCATAATCGGTGTCTTAGCTACACATAAGAAATAAGCATGCCTGATTTGGATAAGGCAACAAATAATTTGCAGAAGGGGACGGCTGGGTAACAATTTCTGTAGATGTGTGTGCAGTAAGTACAAACCTAACAGAAGCATAACCTTTACGGGTTTCCTTTCTCTACTGCAGATGTTCAAATTAATTCATGTATACCAGATCCAACTCCAACTAGACCATCATCAAGCGCAGCAACGGACTTAACTGCCTCTTCAGGCTCAGATTTAACTGAAAACATCACAGTAGTGCCTAACGCAACTGAGACAGAACGAGCCTTGAAAAATGTGAAATTTCGGGTGATATGTGTAACTGAAACCATAATACCAACAGAGGGGACTACTACAAAAATGCCAGAAGAATATTCACCAATCGACTCTCCTAACTACACTTCCCATGCTGCCTTTAAGAACGATGGCGTTGTCTTTGGAGGTAAAGGCTATGTATGGTAGCTCTTCAGCTAGGAGAGCTGGTTAGTTATATAGATGTTAGTTGGAAAACTATTTACTGCTGGTTTTGCTTGCTACGCCAGCATACATTTTTATATAGCTGAACCTGGAAGCAGAATAAAATGTTACAGTTTTGCAAAGGCGAATCTTATAAGGCAGAGAGTTTTTTGATTGTTTGTTTGTTTAAGTAATTTTTAAGGTCTTGTTATGGCTTTATACTTTTTCATAGTATTTCAGTATGAAATAGTAGAAAGTAGTTTTGGTTAATGTGAATTGGGGTGAATATATTCCTTAAAAATTCTTAGCAAATACCATGTGCTCGGAGTAATAGAAGAGTATGTGGGCTCTTAAAAACAATAGAAGCCATGGAATTTTTAAGCAGAAAAGTGCTTTGTTCTGCAGGTATGAGATGTGAGTAACAAATCCTAATACACAGCAACTGAGGAATGGACTAAATATAAGAGGAAAAAAAATCTTAACTGGAAAGATGATTTGTTACAAAAACATTTTCTTGGCAAGTTGTAAAAACTCTCCAATGAGCAGATTAGACAAACATCTGTCATGGACTGCCTAAATACCTGTTTCAATCTCTCAAAACAATTAACAGGAGTAACAAACATTTTGAGATCCCTAATACCTTTGTTCTTCTGCACATCTACATGTATGTACCTCCTACACAAGGCTGTCTTAAGAAGAATCTGGATTTATGTTCATAAGCCTTTAGAAAGTCTGAATTAAGAATAAATAAAAACTCTATGCTTACTTCACTTTTTTTCTCTAGGTATCCCCACAGCACTCCTTGTACTGGCAGTCATCTTCTTCATTATTTCAGTTGTTCTAGCAGTCTGCTATATCAAAAAGTAAGCTTTTTCTTTCTTTTCTCTTGTACTGAGTTAACTTCTAGAATATAGTCAGTGAATATTTTACTTATATAGCTAAATATTAGAGGTGTAATGACATAACTGTAGGACAAAACAAAATCTTCATCCCTGCTCTGCAGATAAAGTTTGTTTTTGCTGTTACTATTCCCTTTTTCAGAAAAGAAATCAAGGACAAGTATTACCTATCTTTGATTAATCAATCACACCTAGTGTGGAACATTTCTGTGTCTGCCAAAACAGCAACAACATTGAAGTGTTGCTTCATTGAAGTGTGTATCTGTTTATATAAAAGACTGGTTATGCAGCTTTGTTTCTTTCAATGTCAAACTTAAGGGAGTAGATGTTACTCTTGTTCACAAAAAAAAAAGTTGAACTAATTCGAGTAATTTATACAGATCTTCAACATGGCAGATCATTAAATATCAAAAAGTTTTATGCATTTCGAGCATCCTAGCCCAGCTTGCGTTTTCATTATGTACCACAAATCCTGAATATGCACTGTCTGCTTAAAGGAAAAACCTAATATAAAAATATTTCTTTAAAAAGCACATTGCTTTCACAAGTACAATGATTCAACTTGCCACTCTTCTCTGTAGGACTTTTGCCTTGAGTATGGCAAGGAAAGCTAATTCTAGATACTTAGCATTTTGAGTAATGCTACCTATTGTCAGTGTTGCTGCTTTACTATTTTTTTTTCCTATTTAAAGGTACAAGACAACCTTCCCATTTTCATACAAGAATCAGAAAAAAGAAATGGTTGAAACTACAGCTCTCAAAGAGGCTGAGTCAAATGACAAGACGCCTGAGAAGGAAACAAAGAATAATGGAAAAAAGGTAGAAGAGTCTAAATCCAAACCTGAGGCCACAGTAAAATGTTTAGAAGCAGAAGTCTGAGGAAGAACATATACTTGTTTTTAGAAATACATAAAACAAAGCACACAACTTAGCAATGCTTTTCAACATGGGTGACTGTAAATACTCATGAATTAATATTTTCTTTATCTTAACAAACAAAAACGTCTTTTCTAATAATTACAACTGTAAATGCTCTTGCAAAAGAACATGGTCTCTTATTTACCTGAAATAAATGAAATGTCCATATTACACCTCATTTTTCATAATAAAGAAGTAAACAGGAATCTGCTGTTAATGACATATAGTGTGCAAGTATTTGCACAGAATTCAGATCAATATGTAATGAAAAATTCCTTTTTATCTGGCTGGAGGATGTCTGCTAACTTAATGTCTGAAATAAAATGATATTGTAGCTCTTTATCATGTAGGGTAGTTTATTTCCATTAAGTAGTTACTGTTTTTAAAAAGTCTGTTTACATACAGAACACCTAAATCCATTTAGAAGTAAAAAAAATAAAAATATATCAATATATAAGCCCACTGTCATGCACATACCCAAGAAGAGGATACAAGGATGTTGATGTGTTCAGATATATTTGTGTGTGTTAATATATATATATAAACAATTAACTTTCTCAGGTATCTTCATCATCTAATTTACTGTTTTATTTATTAAAACCTGTATGATTTTTATATCACATATTTGATGGGGAAAAGAAGCTTGAAGAACATTGAACTGTATCTCAACAGTTATATTTAAGGTCTTTGTGGATATTTAAATGTAATTTTCAAAATAAAGACCTCAGGTATTATGGGGGCATTTACAGTACTTCATAAAAACAAACAAACAAAAAACTTTGGTTTGTCTGGACCATTTATTCTCATGAAAATTGTCTTACAGGAAAAAGAACTGATAACATTAGTGTTACAAAAGTAATTAGTTGATATAAAAGAAAAAAAATCAGCAATTCATTAAATATTTTCTTAACAAATGGTTTGGACAACCTGTATTTATATGTGAAAGGTTACTGTGGCAAAATAAGTTTCTTTTTAGATAAAGTAGCTTGAAAAAGTCTTAAATAGAATGGCAAGCAAACTGTTCACCATCTTCTACAATTAGTTATGAACTTCCATTTTTTGATTCATAGAAACTTAATATTTGCCCAGTGGTTATATGTTCCCCTAGATAGCAAGTTCCAGGGTAATGCTGATAGCCTACTTAGAGGAATTGCTGTGTTGTTGTTTGGTTTCTTTCCTTCCCTCTTTTTTTTTTCTTTTCTTCTTGATAGCTCAGACAGGGCTGCTGTGTTGATATGCGCCCACCACTGCTGCAGAGAGTGTGATTCAGTACAGCTCCAGAAACTGCTCATTTTAGAAGTCCATCCACAGAATTTCAACAGAAAAATCTGCAACACAGGCAAGCGCTAGGTACATCCTTTTCCTGATCAGTTAAGTAGTTATTCTCCTCGCAAGGTGCTGTAGAAACACCATGCACCTCTTCTTGCCATGCACTGAAAGCATGCTATGCCACGTGAACACAGAGTAGAGAGCAGGAATTACAACATCAGGAAAAGCCACAGCCATCACTTGTCATGATGGTATCAGGATAGCAAATGGGCTTAAAGATGCAGGCACTGCTAATGGATACAAGGTAATTTTGGACTTTTTTTTGGTGACATACTATGATTTCCCTTTATGATCTGTGTTTTCCAGTTTTTAGCGATTAGAAGTTATGCTGTTTCTTTCTTCTTTTTCTCACCAGCATGTGAAAATTATCTATCCTCTGTCTTCTACTGTTACCTCTGTTCCCCAGGTACATAGGTACTAACTTCCTTTTGCCTCAGATCATCGTATACACACCTGAAAAATTTAAAAAAATGTTCTTTAGTTTCCCTCAGGCTGGAAGTTTGTAGCTTCTGTTTTAGATCTAAATAAGGGATTTTGTGACCAGAAGTGTTTGTTTTTTATTATTTTAAAATCTGTATGAGTTTTTTTAGATAGCGCCTTTGTGTTTGAATATCTCTTTTTATCACGTGCCTTAAAAAGTCAGCTTTCATTCCGACCTGCCTGCTGACGCTTGGCTTTGATTTGGGTTTGATTTGCTCCCCTGCACACTGCTTCACAACCCATCTGGCACAGGCCCCACTCAGCATCAGGGCGTGCATCTCCTCTCCCTGGGCCTAGTGAGATGTGCAAAGAACCTGCTTTCGCTTACACCGAATTTATGCCAATGTTCTGAAGGCTAAGGTGAAGCTGCTACACTGTTCTGTCTGTAGTAAAAGCTAGGTATAAACACCACTCACCACGAACTGTATTTGATACTGTCTGTATACAAGTAGTACTCAGTCACATAGGAATTAGTCCAAAAGCTTCTTTCTTGTGCTTTAATAGAACTGCAATGGACATACCACTGCAAAACAAACAGGAAACAGTTAATTTCCAGACCACGTATCAAAAAAACCCCAACCCCTTAAGTGTTAGTGCCCCAAGTTTAAGAGGAGTCTTTCACCATGCTGTGACTCTCCTCGAGTGTCTTGCTTTTATTTTCTTTACCAGTCATTCTCAACAGTGACGCTGGTCCTTGATGGCTCGGACACGGCGTTACGCCCCAGTGTCTCACACGAACGATTCATTCCACCTTGCAGGAGCTCGGTTGGTGTCAGCCATTTGCCACTTGCCCTCTCCGGCTTCCCCCCGGAGGTTACAGATGTTTGCTGACCTTCGGCAAAAGGGGCGGCCGGGCGGCAGGAAACACCGCCGGCTTCCCTGGCCGGCCCTCGGGTGCCTTTCTCGTGGGAAGCGCGGCTGGCCGCGTGGAACAGAAGCGGGCAGGAAGGGGAAGCGCTACTCCTTTTCTCCTAAGTCACACGGAGAACAAACCCTCCGCTATTAAACCTTGAAGCATCAGGATGCGGCTGGCGCGGGGGCCGCTCTCGGATTCCTGTTCCTAAGCGGCGGATCGGCCGTGGGCGTTGGCCGCTTTGCCGTGTGCTTGCTCGGCTGTTTT
>CM021735.1:16848659-16931466 GCA_011075105.1 Heteronetta atricapilla
CTGCGGTGAGCCGGCGGCCGGGGCGGGGGCGCGGGGCCTGCGGCCGGGGAGAGCCGGGAGGGGGCGGCTGCCGCGCCCGTCGGGAAGGGAAGGGACGGGACGGGACGGGACGGGACGGGAAGGACGCGGCGGCGGGGCCCCTTTGCCCCGGGGCAGCGTTGGCCCGCCCCGCCCCAGCGGCGGGCGGTGTGGCCGTGACGCAGGCAGGCCGTAGCGCTTGGCCCGGCCGGAGCCCGGCGGTTGGGCGCGGTTCAGCGGCCCCTCGGGGCCGGTCGTGTGGCCTGGGCGGCGGGTCGGGGCGCTGCTGGCTGGCTGCTCGGGTCCGAGGGGGCAGCGGCTCGCGGTGCGCCTCTGGGGCGGCCTGCTGGGCGCTGGGGGTGCTGCTGGAGCCCAGTGCGGCGAGCAGCAGGCGCCACACGGCGTTGAGCTTGCCAGGAAAGCTGCTTGAGCTAGAGGGATCCCCTGAGGTGGAAGGTGCGGGGTGGGTGGGTGGTGCTGCGAGGGTGGAAGGTGCTGCTGCTGGGAGGTGACAGCCAGGTGACAGCTCCTCAGCGCGGCTGCTGAACGGCCCCAGACAAGCAGAGAAGTGAGTTTGGCGGGAACACGCGTCCATTCGGGAACAGAGACTGATAACAAGTCAAACAGTAAATCAGAAATTCGTTTTCTGAGGTGAAATGCAGCAGTAACTTAGCGAGCACTGGGGTAAGAACGTGCTTTATGCTGGGTATCGTGTTTTACTTGTCTCGTGCCAAGATCTTGGCAGCAGTACGCCATGTTTTTGGGGCCTCTGATAGACAAATGCAGCTTCACGTACACATGGGGTGAAGTTCTGTTCTGGGATGCTTCTCATAACGGGTTTGCAATGCAGCTGCTACCACATTATTCAGCATTTAAGGCTGATACTATTCTGCAGGCGGTTTGCTATTGCAGGCCTCTGTAGAAGTCTTTTAAAGGTGTGAAACTATTAGGTTGCGTTACAACCAACGAGCTCTGTGCAGACAGAATTAATTTGTATTAAAACAAAAAGACAACTCAAGGCAAACAAAATAGAGGGAAATCATGAAGCAATGTTAGAGAAGGGTGAACAAGGGGAGTAAATAAATAAAGACTTCCAGAATCAAAAAGGCATAGGGGAGAACCCAGTGAAAATTGTTGGGGAGAAAGATACGGGTGTAGACAAAAAGTGAAATAAGTTGATACTGGAGAGGTTTGAGCAAGTCAGTTCAGTGATGCATCCTAAAGTTGAGTGTTCTGTGCAGTTAGGGATTAGGCTAGTTTCACTGATTCCAGAATTGGTTTATAATAATTCAGATTCCTTGACTTACCAGTTTAAGAGAGTTCACTGAGGTGCCCAAGTCAGTCTGATGTAGGAACACTTACTGTAATGCCTGTGTGCAGACATATCTTGATATGTTCAATTGTAGATGTTCTTTCACAGGTGCGACCTTTTTTCTTTTGAAAAAACAGATTGTCATCATAATCTTAAGGTTTTGTTTTCCATTCCATTGGATGCATTTATATGTGTGCCTTGGAGTTGCTGAAAAATCTGCACGCAAAGCTATCTCTATTTATTACAAGTAATGCTATAAGCAAAATAATTTATTATTCATGAGCTGTTACAGCTACATTCCAGTCTTTTGCAAGTGTTTTTTGTTTCTGATTCGACTATTGTTCAAGCTGTGTTGTTGTAGAATAATTAGACTGGTTAGCAAGCAGCTAAACTCTTAGACTAAAAGAAAGAAAAGGAGCAGCCATTTATAGAACACATGAATGTAACTCTTTAAAATCTTTTTAGCAGATGCTTTACCAGTGAATGAGAACTTCTTGCTATTTTGAGGTGAAGAACTTCGCTATGGGTCAAATTTCAAGCCAGACACAAACTGTAATGAACAAGTTGCCAGAAAAAGTAGCAAAGCATGTCTCTTTGGTTCAAGAAAGTGGTTTCCTAACGTATGAAGAATTTCTGGGAAGAGTAGCTGAACTTAATGATGTGTAAGCCTTGCTTCCATCTTTTTTCATGTTTTACAACTTGTATGCAATATATTCTTCTGGGCTGGCTAAGCCAGGACTAGCTATCTGTTTTTCAAATGTTTCCTTTGGATCTTGAAGCTGTAATGGTTGTAATTGCACTTACTAATAATGGTTGTAATGCACTTAAAAAACAAGGCCATTTCTCCTCCGTGAAGTCACTTTTCTCCAATCCTCTTCTTTCTGCCAGTGCTGCTTCTCTCCCAGAAGCTCACAAGAGGTAGACGTTTAGCTCTGTCTTTTTGTGTTACCTGTCACCCTTGCTCTTCTGTCCTCCACCAACCACCTAAAGATACCATGCTGTGTCCATAGGAGGTAACAGTGTGAGCCCTATAGAGACAGTACAGCAACCCAGGGAAGGTAGTACCTGAGACAGATAATTGTGACCATTTCCTCATGAGAGGGAGTGGAGGGGAAGGCGCTGATCTATTCTCTTTAATCATCAGCGATAGGACCCGTGGGAATGGTGTCAAGCTGAAGCAGGGGAGGTTTAGGCTAGACATCAAGAAGATGATCTTCACTGAGAGGGTGGTCACACACTGGAACAGGCTCCCCGGGGAAGCAGTCACTGCACCGAGCCTGTTGGAGTTCAGGAAGCGTTTGGACTGTGCTCTTAGTTACATGGTCTAAACCTTTGGGTAGACCTGTGTGGTGCCAGGAGTTGGACTTGATGATCCTTATGGGTCCCTTCCATCTCGGGATATTCTGTGATTTTATGTCTCTGGACATGCAGTGCTGTTCCTCATTAAAAATGAGATGCGCTTTACTATTTGAAACCAGTGACCAAGATAATCCCAAACAAAAGGCTGCATAAGTAAGATTTTTTCATAGCATGCATTTTGTTTGATGCATTGACAGTAAAAAGGAAAGAACAAAAAAGCAGAGTTGTTGTTTTCACTCAGTGTTTATGGTATTAAATGGGCTGAGGTGGAAAAGGGGTTTTGCTGAAAAGGTATTTTTTAGTGTGTGGGTTTTGGTAGCGTTTGCCGTTTAGCTATAATGCAAAGTTGTATTCAGTTTAAAAAATATCTTGTACAGTGTCATGCTTTTATGAATGTCTATTGCATTGTCAAGAACAGATAGCTACATTTGGGGTAGATGGATTTTGAAGAACGTTACCTTATGTTTCCTTATGTTTCCTATGTTACCTTATGTTTCACCTGAGGATCTACGTATATTTCAGTGTAATTAATTCCAAAATAGCATTCTTGTTCAATTTTTTTAGTTCCCTACAGCATTTACTTTAGCCTGTGAATTTAGTTTGTTCTGGTTCTTGTGGAAAGACCATCGTATCTGTATTTCATTAAAAAAATAATAAATCATCTCAGGGCCACCTGAAGCTTACTGCTTCATTATTAACATACGCTAACAAAAATAAACCTTTTCTGAATGTAATGGTACTTGCTTTCCTTTTATATATATATTCATGGTAAGGAAATAAACTTTCTAGCTAGCATAACAGGATTGTATGGCTACTGGAATAACAGTGAAAGTATATTTGAATTAAAATGTCTGTAAAGGATGCTTACGTTTTGTGAGGTTTACTGTTCCATTTAAAATGAAATGGGCTATGTATTTTATATTGAATGACATGCAAAGAAGGTCACTACTCTAGCATAAAAAGCACATAGGTAAACAATGATATTGTAGTAACTGAGGTTACTGATCTTTGCATATCTAGCACATAACGTGAGATTGATGTTTCTTTATTTCAGTATTGCAAAATTGGCTTCTGGGCAAGACAAACATCTGTTATTTGAAGTGCAGCCTGGTTCTGATTCTTCTGCGTTCTGGAAGGTGGTTGTTCGGATAATCTGTACTAAAGTAAGATGGCTGAAAAATTTAATTTGGCAGGGGTTTTTGTGTTTAGATGTTTGAGGACTGTCACTTTCACTGGTAAAATCCAACACCTGTTAGATTTTTGATTTTGATACAGGTGATGTATTCATGAGTACTCTTTGAGATAAATCAAAAGTCTAGATTTCTGCAAAAAGCAGGTTAACAAAAACACTTTCACGACTAAGTTTAAAGGAATGGTATCTTCTCATGGTGCACTTACAGCCCATTAATTACAAATTCATATGACTTTTGAGATGACTCAGGTGATTATGAACTAAATGATCTTTAAAGTTCCTTTTCAACCCAAACCATCCTATGATTCACGGATATCAAAGAGTACAACAAGCTGGGAACCATACAGTTCCTTAATAGATGAAGTAAGCCAGCAATTCAGAGCATTATTAGCTGAGCTAGCATAACTGTATATATCCTGACTCCTTATAAAACCAATCTAAATGATAAATATTTATCTTTGTTTGAAGACCATGACAAAACCTACTAAGGTTGCTCTTACTAATAAGGAGATTTTTCCTCTGTGAATCCTATCAAGATAACATACATAGATGGTTCTGAAGCCACTAAGCAATCTTAATGTGCAGTTTAAGCCAAGTGAACATTTAAGCTTTGTTTGAAATGAACAGTTTGTAGTTTTTTTGGTTGCTGTTAGTTTTCATTAAGGCCACTATCATTGCAGGCTATTTTCAGCTCCAATGTGAAATGACTGATTATTCTCTTCCCTGTTTTAAGGTTAACCCATTTTTTAGGCATTATGTCCCTGCTTGCTTAAAACTGAATCCTTCTGAGCAATGATGATAATTGGCTTGTCCCAGAAACGTGGTCCTAACTGTTCTTCAAGAGAAAACAGAGAAGAGCTGTATTTTCAGATCTTAACTCTTACTGAAGTGGACTGCAATTTGCTAACACTGTGGTGGACAGTTGGGAAAGTGGCTACTGTCATGAGAGTTGCAAAGCATAAAAAGAATTTTTGATAAATGTATGGTAAAAATCTGATATATGACTGTATTTAACAATTCTTATTTCTTAAGGTAAATAAAGCAAGTGGTATCGTGGAAGCTTCAAGGATCTTGAACTTGTATCAGTTTGTTCAGCTTTATAAAGACATTACCAGTCAAGCAGCAGGAGTTCTTGCACAGGGCAGTACTTCTGAAGAAACTGCAGAGAGTTTGATGTCTGTGTCATCGTGCCAAGCCAGCATATGGATGGGAAGGTATTTTCATATACTTAAGCTTCTGACCACAGTTAAAACATAAATATTTTAGCAGTTGTGTGTAAAACCTGAACTGCAAACACGTAATGGTCAAAACTGCACATGCTTAGGAGATGCAGACTTTATCATTGTGAGCACTAATAGCACATCTTCTCTTGTACCAAGAGAGCTGCAGTGAACTTGGTTAACATTCTTTTGGCACTACTATACCTTAGCTTTCAGGACAATCATTTTAGTGGTCGGTTTGAATATAAACATGGTATATGTTGTATGTCCTGAATAAGGAAACAGGAGGAAATGGAATCAGCTGCAGCTACAAATCTAGGGATTTTGACAGTGTTTGTTTAAACAGATTTTGTTATTGTTCCACTTAAACTTTCTCTTCCTCTTCTACAATTTGGCATGTGAAAGTTCCCATCTGTTGCCACTAGAAACTCATCAATTGTGGTAGTAATTTAACTTGTAAGACTGGAAAAATGTGAACTGTCTCACACATGTTGACATCCTGCTTTGTTAACTAGAGGAAAAGCAAAAGACTGAGGTCAACACCTGCAATAACTTCAGTTCAAATTGAATGTAACAGCAAGAAGCTGCTCACCCTTTCCCTGTGTGGAAATGTTGCTAGTGACAATTGCCTTATGTCCATCTTTCTGAATCAGTTCAGTGTTCTAACTTAGTCTTGAGTAAGGTAGAGTTGCTGACCTTGTTAACTCTTGTTAGTGTCATATTCCAGCTGTTAGATTGAGAAAAGGGTAAACAATGTTGGCATTAAATAGAGCACACCTTTTGTTTTGTTTTTTGTAAGCCAGTGGACAGCAGAATGTGCTCTTTTTGTTCATGTTCCTGTTTCTTGTATTTGGAAACAAATAATCTTCAGTCGTCAGCTGTTCTGAGTTATTAAAATGCTAGTATCAGGTAGCAAATTTGGGGCACATTTAGGAAAGCATATTTTCCTGCTCTTTCTCAAAGATGAATGGATATCTAGAAATGGCCTTTTAATTAAAGAAACTGCCACAACCTCAAACCACTTTGTTGTGGAAAACAACTTCAAGTATTACTAAAGTCAATGAATAGATATAAGGTTTCCTAGATTAGTTTCATTTTCAGGCTTTGAGATGGGGAAGATGAGCATCCTATTTCTGTAAACTTCTTTGCTTAAAGTAGTATTACTGACAAATAACCAAAAAAAATGGAACATACTTCTCTAATATGATGGGGTAATATACTCTAATTTAGTGAGCTGGCATTCCCAATTGTATCTTATCCAAACTGCTCAAGTCATTCAGAAAAATACAGCCTGAAGCACCTTGAAGTATTTTGCACCTAGGAAATTGGTTTTCCATGGTATCCTCCAACTTGCCTAAACTCTGGTCACCTTTAGACGTTGTTCAGCTCTACAAGAGCTGTCTGTCACTGTCCAAAACCAGCAAATATTATCTGTTTCCTTCTTCTTTTGCCATTTCTTCAGTAACTTAGTCCTATAGCTAAGTCTTAGATTCCAGAAACATTGTAAATAGGGCACCAGTTTTGTTTTAAGTACTTGTGTATGTATACCAGCAAACCTCAAAGACTGAACTATTATCAGTCTTTATCAGTCTTTTTTATTAGGTAGTATTCAGAGCTGCGTGAGGGAGGGAAATGAAAGGGAGCAAGTCCAAAGAACACAGTGGGGAATCAAAATATATATATATATATATACGGATTTTTTTTGAAACTGTGCTTCTCGATGCATGTGAATCAGCATCCGTAGTTATAAAAAAATCTCCTGGCATTCTAAAGTAATTTCTCAAAAAGCAAATAGGAAAAGGAAGATCCAAGAACCTACTAAAGAACAAAACAAAAGTATGTTAGTTACCGTTCATTAGCTGGCTAATCTGTACAGTTAATAAAATTACTCTGTATTTGAGCATCTCCCAGGACACCTAATCTAAAGCAGCGTGGTCAATAGTCCTTGAGGTGGACTGTCTTTCCTGGAATGCCATGTTTTCTGTAGTGCTGCTTCTGTGCCTCAAGTCAGAGAAAACCAACTTGGGAGGAAATCTTAATTTGAAGGAACATTAACGAGGAGTGTATTGCAAGTGAAAACGATGCTTTTCAATCTTAGGAGCTGTTTAGCTCTTGGCATTTTGATGGCATGTGAAATTAGTGAACATGCACTCCACTAGTGGATCCTCTTAACATGCGTGCTTTTGTCACATTTCCTAGGGTTAAGCTAGAACACAGAAACTTGACCAAGTTCATTGTGAAATATTTCAGCCTGACAGTCTGTGAAAGGAAGGCAGATTCTTCTCCTGCTTTTAATGTAAACAGTGTTTCTGTTCTTTGGCCCAGTCCTGTGACATGTAACAGTTACAATTTACATTTCCCTTGTTGATATGAAAAAGGATTTGCATAACCCTTTGCAACACGAAAAGTACAACATGACAGGAAAAAACAAATGTGTTTTCTAACTTAGTCTAGTTTGGTTGCTGCTGTTTGGTAGCTTGAAGTTGTGTCGGCTAACATAGAATGGGATGATGTAACTACTTCATCCACAAGACTACGTCTTCATCGTGGATAAGTACAGCTGTTGTGTTCTGTCCATCAGTCATTTTTATGAAAAATGTTGTAACTAGTGTTTTTACTAGGGCACAAATATGAAACTTCTTTGTCATCTGGGAGAAAATACTGCCTTCTCTTCTGCAGGGTTAAACAACTGACAGATGAAGACGAATGTTGCATCTGCATGGATGGACGTGCTGATTTGATCTTGCCGTGTGCTCACAGTTTCTGCCAGAAGTGCATTGACAAATGGTAATAGAAATTAAAGGTTATTCATTATTTTATAGTATGCACTGCTTATCTGACTTGTTTCAGTTTGGTCTGACAGATCCCTTAGTTAGTTGCTTAAAATTTAATGTTCAATTACAAAACATTGTAATCTTGTTTGAAAACTACAGAAAAATGGGGCATGTGCTGATGCTGGTACATAATGGTCCACAAATCTCATAAAAAGCTGCTTTTTGAAGAAACAAACAGTAGATTGCAAGAGCATGCAGATATGAAGATAAGTTGGACCATCATATTACTTACCTGGGGAATAGCTATTAAAGGAATTTTTGTCTGTAAGTTGTGATTTCCTTTGAAACAAATATACAATTTACTAGTTACTTTTTTCCCACATGCCATCCTTATCTCTGAACTGGAGAGATAAGGATTTGAAGAGCGATTATTCGGTGGATAAGGAATTGACTGGATGGCCAAAGCCAGAAAGATGCAGACAGCTTTATGCCCAGGTGGAAGCCAGTGACAAGTGGCGTCCCTCAGGGGTCCGTCTTAGGAGTGTTTAGGAGTGCTGTTTGGTACCTTTAATAATGACACAGAGGGATCGTGTGCACCCTCAGCAGGGTTGTAAATAATACCAAGCTGAGTGGTGCAGTTGGTAAAATCAGAATGAAGGGAAGTCATCCAAAGGGACCTGGACAAGCTAGGTAAGTGGGCTCGTGAGAACCTAATGAGGTTCAGCAAGTTTAAGTGCAAGGTGCTGCACCTGGGTCAGGGCAGTCCCCAATGTGAGCACAGACTGGGAGAACTCATTGAGAGCAGACCTGTGGAAAAGGACTTGGGGGTGCTGGTGGACAAAAAGCTTGACGTGCACCAACAGTGTGTGCTTGCAGCTCAGAAGGCCAACTGCATCCTGGGCTGCATAAACAGGGGAGTGGCCAGCAGGTACAGGGAGGAGATTGTCCCCCTCTGCTCAGCCTTCCTGAGGCCCCACCTGGAGTACTGCATCCAGGTCTGGTCCTGCAGCACAAGAAAGATGTGGACCTGACAGAGCAGGTTCAGAGGAGGGCCACTAAGATGATCAGAGGGCGGGAGCACCTCTCCTATGAGGAAAGGCTGAGACAGCTGGGTATGTTCAGCCTGGAGAAGAGAAGACTCCAGGGACACCCCGCTGCTGCCTTTCAGTACTTTAAGGGGGCTTATAAGAGAGATGGAGAGTGACTTTTTACACTGGCAGATAGTGATAGGACAAGGGGGAATGATTTTAAACTAAAGGAGGGGAGATTTAGTCTAGATTTTAGGATGAAATTCTTTACTCAGGATGGTGAGGTCCTGGAACAGGTTGCCCAGAGAAGCTGTGGATGCCCCATCCCTGGAGGTGTGCAAGGCCATGTTGGGTGG
The DNA here is from genome assembly GCA_011075105.1 of Heteronetta atricapilla. NCBI lineage: Eukaryota > Metazoa > Chordata > Aves > Anseriformes > Anatidae > Heteronetta > Heteronetta atricapilla. The sequence continues at coordinate 16,857,919 of CM021735.1, forward strand.
GGTCCTAGGCAACCTGATCTAGTGGGTGGCATCCCTGCCCTTGGGAGGAGGGTTGTAAAGAGATGACCTTTAAGGTCCCTTCCAACACAAACCATTGTGTGATTGTGCTAAATGTATCCGAGTTTTTCTAGGAAACAATTTATTCTTAATAGCAATGCTTTGAAATGTTTCTATAACATACCTTATATGTTCAGCCTCATACTAAACCAAACAGCTTTTCAGCTTCTGTGTCTGTCTGATACATCAGTTGTTGGAAAACAGAAAAATTGCTTTCTGTAGGAGAGTAGCTCTCTCCACTGGCCATACAGAAGACCTACAGGGATTAGGCAGTGTTGTGGCAGTCTAGCGTTAGGTGATAGAGATATTTTTGGAGACTCTTGACTAGTTAATCCACATGATTTTACATTTTAAGTCATAATGCATATGACTTGTTCTGTGTCTTTTTCAATGGCTTATCAAGGAAGTAATACTTTGTAATACTCGCTCAAGAAAAAACATAGTAAAAGTCTGTGGATCTCTGCGTATATTCAGTCATCTCTCTTTTCTAGGAAAATATTTTAACATCAGCATTACAGGGCTTATTTTAGCTATCTTGGTGGAGAATGGATTATATTCTATTATGGCTGATGCATCAGCTGGACTAAGTTCCAGTTACACCATTCTTTTCTAGTATGCAGTTTCTAAAGTTCATCTCTTCTGAACCTAGGCACGTAACAGAGACTCACAGCTTAGAAGTGTAATTGCTTCAGACACCCGAGTAAATGGGTGGAAAGGGACTCTGAGGGGCCAATTCTAAACTTCAGTGGGCTGACTGATCCAGGAAAAGGATTCCTTTTTCTCTTTACAGAGGAAGATTATGGAGACCAGTTTTTGAAGTACCTCAGCTGTATATCTAAACATAGGAAGAGTTAATTTAGACTGTTTAAACTTTCTGGAAGGTGTCTAGATGTATTCTGTTTTGCCTGAGCAAACTCAGAACATGACTCCAAATTTATCACTCAAAGACTAGAGCTGCATTCAGAACTGCTGGTAAATCTTTCTCATAAGGAGAAACTCCTGAAACAAGCAAAAAAAAGATATTGGAGGTCTCATCCTATTAACCTGATGATTCTTAAATTCTCATGTGTGTTTTTTTTGTTTTGTTTTTGTTTTGTTTTGTTTTTGATGTTGTTCATTGGTTTGGTTGTTTTGGGGGCCAGAAAAAACAATTATAAATGAAAAATAGTCATTTCTCTGGATTTCTAACAGGAGTGATCGTCACAGGAGCTGTCCTGTCTGTCGTCGCCAAGTGACTGGGGCAAGCGATTCTTGGGTGGTTTCAGATGCACCTACAGAAGATGATATCGCTACTTACATCCTTAACATGGTAGATGAAGCAGGCCAGCCTCACAGACCCTGACACTGGCCAATAAGCTGACAGTAGTAGAAGCACTTGAAGCTTTTTTCACGAACATCTGGTTTTACCTCTTGTTGCCGTTCTTCCAGTCTTTTACTTCTCTTCTTGGCTGCTGTGAATCCACATTGCTCTTTTAAAACACAGCATATATGAGCCAGTGTATGTGTTTGCAGTCTTAATTATTAATCTGTACTTTCAGTGAACACTTTAATCCTTAACAACAGTTATTTTAACAGTGACTTTTGATATTAACAATTTGACTACTAGATGAAGCTGTTTGTGACAACGCAGCTACAACTGCTAACTGCTGTTTGAACATCACAGTGTACTGTTACTGAAGATGCACCGTGTTAGATGGATTGACCTCACAGTTCTTTTCCTTAAAACAGTCCCTTTTAGATTCATGACAAATACGAATAAAGATGAGTTAGGACTAGTGATTAATGATTTGAAATTTTACTGCTGAAACTTGAAGATGTCACATTGCCTATTCTTCAGTAGCCAGTCTTGCTGTTTTTAGAGTTAACAGATAGTGATTTCTATCTGTTCTGCTACAAGTTTTAGTATTAATCATTTTAGATCGTTTTTGGAGAGTGTTAGACATCCATGTAAATGTACTTGTGCGTTTACCGTTATTCTTCTAACTGGATAATCTCTTAGAGTATTTATTTTTAAATGGATATTTAGCATAGTCTCATGAGCTTGAAAACATAAAAGTTTCACACACAATCCTAAAAAAGTAAATCGCTTCCTTTCTATATTTTTTTCATCAAGAACAACCACAATTATTTTTAAACAGGCATATCTGAGAGGAATGACTTTGTTTGAATTAGCAGTTAAGGTGTAGTTTAGTCTGACACTGTAGTTTTATTTGCTTCTCCTAAGTTTTCCAAGTGATAAAACTAGGTATACTAAGGATTACAAGGTGATAATCTAAGTAAGGTGCTGTGCTTTCTATCTACAAGTGCAATATGCTTTTATGTAGCAGAGAGAATCTTCTACTTTGATAATAGTTACGTTTGCAGTGAGATCTGCATGTGACAATGTGGGAAAGGGGTTTCATGACCGGAGTTCAGCAGTGTGTTTCTGTCTAGCAGAGTTAAATCTTTAAAGAGCTGAGTTTAGATAGTCTAGAACAATTACTCATCATTAGTATTCAGGAAAGCACATCTTAAGCCTCTTTGGCTTAAATAATATTGTGGCAACTGCTGTTGTGAAGAATGAATTAATGAATATATTTATTTTTGATATTAACAAAGACTCCTCTTTTAACTTGAGGCTGTTGAGAAATACTCCACTGTATCATTTGAGGGAATATCAGCATATACCTTACTTATTGCTAGACTGTATTTTTAGTTGCCATACTTGTTCAAATTTGATGATGCCCTAAGACTAAGGCCTTTTATCAGAGAGTAGTTCTCAACTACAAGGTGTGTACGCACACAGATAAGCACATCTGGGTTATTTTTCTTAATTGGCTAAAAATAATTGAATTATGTTAATGACCAAATTATTCCTCTGTTCCACTTCTATTTGCTAAGGAATACGCACATCATAGGGCACCCATTTGAGCTTGGCTTGTAGCACAGTTGTCAAATTTATCATAGACATTTAGACAGAGAAGCAACATACTCCTGTTGTGTGTATCATCTAAAAGCCAGTATGGCTTAATGTATAAATCTCTATTTAACTATTTAAAAATCCATTTATGAACTATTTTTAGAACCATTTTAGAAATAGTTTTTTCCTGTTGTTAATCCTTTGATATCAATGAGGTATTCTTCAGAAAATATATGGACTGTTTGGTTACATAAGGGCAGTTATTTGGGCTGAAAATTATAATAGTCAGGGATTTTCCACTAAAATATTCGCAAATGGTCCTAATCACATGGCAGTTAGGTTTCATTCTACTTTTTGAACTTGCATTACTCCATATTATGAACTTTAAAGTCACGTTTGAATTTTAGAAACCTTTTTTTTTGTCACTGGAATAGAAAAAGCATCTAAATCTGCTTCAAGCTAACTTCATTTTTCAAGTATTTTGAAAATTATACTTCTAAACTGAGATTTTATAAGTTAACTTTCTGCTGAGAACTTACATGAACTTCATAAAATATAATTTTGTAATGAATGCAAAGGTTGTTAACTGTAGCATAATAACACTTGCAAATACAATATAAAATATACAATTATGCAAAAAAATAATTAAATAGTGAAAAGTAAACTTTGTATTCTGTACAGCTTTTTTAATTAAGTTGCTTATAATTCACACTGCTGTGATGTAGGTACTGTGATGTGTGCCTTGTAAAATGTATGTAGTGTGTGTTATATGGGATAATAGGTACATTAACACCAAAAAATTAGTGATTTGGTACAGTTGGTATTTCCTATTCTGAAATATATTTAGCAACCAATTTTGGAAAAGGAATCACACTGGCAGGGACATGGCAGTGTGTTCCAGAAGCCAGACCTTAAAATGTGAATTAATATGAATAACTATAGGTGGAGGGCATTAGAACTGAATCTTCTTGTGCTAAAGTGAAGATTTCTTACAGATTTAAAGTGAAAATATAATTTAAGTATTATAGAGTGTATTAATTGCTAAGTACATTCCAATATATTAAAATTTGTGTATGAATTGTGCAATAAAGTTACTTTGGAAGAAATATCAAGCCTGAAGAATCTCTTAGCTTTAATACCACAAAAGTCTGGAAACTGAATTTTAATCTGTATTCAATTCCGTCACGCAGATGCTATGGTTAAATGCCATAATGAGTCAGAGAAATGTTAGGGTGCTATTAGCAAGGTAGCTTAAATGCATCTCTGCAGAAGGACTCACTCTGTTTCTTCCTTTTTCTCAAAACAAATAAATTGGAACATTCTGCAGTGGTGGAAACAAACAAACCTCCACTTCTCAAAAGGACAGTATCAAGCTTTTTTTTGGGGGGGGGGAGATTTTTTTTTTTTCCAAGGAATTGTGATTTATTTTGTATGCAAGTTTGTCCATTGTGGTTTTGATAATAATTTAAAGTTTAAGAATGATAAGGTGGGAAAATCCTTTCTTCTCAGATTTCACTTGTTTGGGTTTTATTTGATTTTTTTGGGGGGGAGGTCAAAAAGAAATTAAATCTATAATTAATGTGTTTCTTCTGTCTAGTTGCTTCGTTTATCTGTTTGGATCTTTGGAAGCCAAGTGAGAGATGAGAGAGGAACTCATTAACAGGTCAGGAAATTAACAATTGCAAAACATATAGTTGACAGAGACACCAAGAAGTAGGTGAAAAAAAATGTTTGTATTTAGTATGTTTAAAGATTAGGCATCAAATCAATGTGACATACATGTTTATTTTTTTAGTGGTAAATGGCATATTTATCTCTGGCTTTCCTTTTAAAGAGGATTCTGTGTAGAATTATAAAGGTTTTCCAATCCATAATCGTCCTAGTTCTGGAATCACAAAGCAAACTATGAGATCTCCGTGCTGTAGGTTTAAAACACTTTGTGCCTCGCTGAACCCTGCATCAGCAGCCTCCTCGGGGCGCCTTAAATGTTAGTTGGGAACAGTACGTTAACCTGTCTGCCCTTAAATCTTGATACGACATCTACCCTTTAGTTCTGCATCTACTAAATACATATGGTCTGTAATGGAAGAAATTATATTGTGACTAATACTACAGCAGTGAATTCTGTTCTTTGTTTTTCTGTTGCTAAACCACTCTTGAATATAAGATGCCATAAAGTTTTACTTTCACCTGCCGTAACTGGTGACTGGAATTCTGCCTGTAAGCATTTCTTAAAAATTATTAGAAAATTGATTTTTTTCTAGTCATCTCTTCAGATGATTGTGCTTCTAAAGCCTCATTTTTATCGTACAGCAACATACCTTAAAGACTTTTTTTTCCCATTGCTCCATGTAGCTGAAAGCAATGTGAATTCTTCAGTGTTCTTCTCCAGTAACCCTGGCGTTCTGTCACCAGCTAGGCAATTTGCTGTAAATTAGCCTTGTTCTTACCAATGTTACATCTGTAATGGATTTGACAAGGTCTTTACTTTTATTATCTGAGATGCCCGTTCATGCATTAGGAGGTGGGTGATTGCTTACCTTGTGAACCTAGCTATTGAGGTTAAAATATTGAGCTCTGTGCATAAGCTTCAGGTGTGAAGTTTAAAAAAAAAGTCTGTTTTGGGAATGTGGATGGACCTGCACCCCATGTTAAGACTGGTGGAGTGAAGAATGCTATTCAACAGGTAATCAAATGAGCACTCTTCTTTGATTCAAATTAGTTATTAATATATGTGGAAACACAAAGTATTTTTATGAATGAAGCTAAAGTTAGCCAGAAACTTCCCTTTCAGGAATTTGCATGTATGTAGAACAAGGTAGGGTTTTGGTACAAAAGTCTATGTATCCATACTAATGCCTCTACAACCCACCTTAATAGACCTAAAAAAAAAAGTATTTTTTTTAATGTGGGAGGGTATTTGTTAGTCATAGTTAATGATTAATGCATTAGCAGTGTTGTTTTTCACACTATTACGTATATTATGATGCTTAATGTCAGTATTTAGTGTTTTGAGAAGTACAGGAGAGAAATGCACATTATTCAGTTATGTATGTTCCCAGTTTGCTACTCTTGTGCATAATGCACACCTCCTCGTTCAGAAAAGCAACAAAGGTTTTGTACAAAGAGACACATTGTAATTTTACTCTGCAAAGTCTTTATTTTCTACTAAAAAAAGTAATTTGTGTTAAACTTTTTCACTCAGAAGTCATCTTTACTGCAGCAGAATGTTTATGTTGCTATTAACTATTCCAGTTTGTCACTTATAAACTTCTTGGTTTTGTTGGTTGATTTATTTTTATTTTTTGGTCAGATAAGGCTGTTCTGTGTGCTTAAGTTGTTTCATCTGTGGGTGTCAGAACTGCTTTCCTGCTCCCAAATTCAGTTGTTTTGACTCATACTTTAGCACTAAGATGAGGCTCCAATATCAGAAGAGCTGCAGCATGCCCCTACCCGGATTTCCACTTCGGGTGAGCACAGAGACAAGATACAGGGTGGGTATCCCTGCAATACAGTTTCACCTTAGGATGTAATGCCAGGTCTTCTGTTGGGACACATCAACATAATTGGTTTTCAATAACACTGGGTTGCTTTAAGTCAGATAAACATTTGCTACCTTTCCTAAATAATGCTTATTATCTTCTGTATCTGTCTCTGCTGTTTTTTTCAGTTTTCATGCTGTGGTAATCCTTCATCTTTGGTTTAATCTTCTGTAATGCCAACAATTATATTGCAGTTCTTTAGTTATACTTAAATACAGAGATTTTCAGCAGCTACAGTTCTATTGAGAGGCATACACACACAAATCCTATCCAGATTTTTTCATTTATTTGTTAATGTAATGTTTAATGCTTCCACAAGAACCAAAGATAAACATCATTTAACCCAGGCACAGAAGGAAAAAACAGTTCTCACAGACATCCTTTCCTTTACCCCCCTTTTTCAGGCCAAAATGTTAACTAGGCAACTAGAATGGAAAGGTTTAGCCACAAGTGAAGAGCAGTGACATATATGAGAAGGTAAGATAGGTCTGGTATGAAGAAAGACTTGCATTACCCAGCAGCAGAGTAAGTGCCTTAAATCTGCTAAAGTTCTCTAAGAAAATAGAAGAGCATCACTAGAAGTAGTTCAAATGGATATGTTTTAAATACCAACCATATTTAACCATTTTAGGTGAAACTGTAAAATGCTCTGAGCTACTAGATTTAAGGAAGTCTTGAATAACGTTTAAATCTTACCAATGGAATGACGAAAAAATAGGTTAGTCTCCCATTCTGAAGCACTCCTCCCCCCCACCAAATCACCACCTACAGTGATGTTCTTCTAGTCCCCCTCTGTTTTCTGTTTGGGTAAGATAAACAATGGTGTAACCAGGTTGGATCTCAACACTGTCTGGGAAAAAATTACATCAGCAATTGCCCAGTCTCTTATTTGAGTAAAGGTGTCCAACAGTAATTCAGCTGACATGCTGACATGAACACTCCAACACCAGATCTGCCTTTCATTACATACATATCCTAATATTGCAAGGTTATTTGAAACAGCCAAGTACACTAGCACAAAACTGCATTTTTTTTTTTTTTAAAAAAAAAGCACTCAAGAACATGAGAATCAGTAACCTGAGAATCAGTAACCTTTTCCAAATTGAAAGATGACCAAAAGAGATGTAGTAATGGATGCCTGAAAGGCTGTACATTTGTTTTCCTAAATATAACACTGTTAGCTCAATTCACACTTAAAAGCAGCAGCCAAGAATGCACTGAAAGGAGAATTTGTGGTAATGGTCATTTGTGTGTTGTTATTGTCAAAAATCCAGATTAGTGTCTCTTAACAATGAATACTGAAAGATTCAAATAGTTCTGGTTTTTGATTTGTTTATTGTTTTGTTTTGAAAAGCTACCACTGTGTTAGAACAAGATGTTTCTGAGGTCAGGGAAGCAGAACACGTATTAGAACATACAATAGTATAATGTCAAGAAAACTAAAAAAAATAATCTAAATAACAAAAGAAGCCGTAACAGCAATGCTCAGGTGAAGCAGCCCAAGTAAAGCAATGATTATGAGATGAAAAATACTTAAAAGTTAAATTCGTCAGACAAAACATGTTGCTGATACAAAGTGGATACAGTTGCTTTTCTCAAGTAAACAATGTTATGTTTATAAAAATTATTAGGGTCTTGTACTAATGAAGACAAGACTTCTGCATTTTACCAAAAGGTACCAAAAAGGTTGTAACCACTGTTTTCAGACCATTGTAAGAAAATTACACTCTTGGATCCTGATAATGCATTGTCATAGAATCATAGAATGGCCTGGATTGAAAAGGACTATAAAGATCATCTAGTTTCAACCCCCCTGCTCTGGGCAGGGTCGCCAGCCACTAGAGCAGGCTGCCCAGAGCCACATCCAGCCTGGCCTTGTATGCCTCCAGGGATGGGGCATCCACAACCTCTCTGGGCAACCCATTCCAGTGCCTCACCACCCTCTGAGTGAAGAACTTCTTCCTAATGTCTAACCTAAATCTCCCGTCTGTCTTTAAAACCATTCCCCCTTGTCCTATCACTACCAACACGTATAACCAGGCGTTCCCCCTCCTGTTTATGCTCTCCCTTCAAGTACTGGAAGGCTGCAATGAAAGCTCCCTGGAGCCTTCTATTCCCCAAGCTAAACAAGCCCAGTTCCCTCAACCTTTCTGCATAGGAGCAGTGCTCCAAGCCTCTGATCATCTTAGTGGCCCTCCTCTGGACCCATTCCAAGAGCTCCACATCCTTCCACATCTGTTAAATGAGCTTCTAGAAATTTCTAACAGTGAGGCCAATAGGTATTGTTGATTAAGACCTTAGAACAATTTCATGTTACACAGCTGAACAGTACAGCACTAGTTTGCGGTGCTAGCTGCACAAGGATTAAAAAATGGCACTAAGTATAACACTGAGACCTTAGGCTAAATGGCTGAAGAGCTCAAAAAAGTCTTCTGCCACCTGTCTTCAACCATATTTTGGAGGAAGAATTCCTCCAAATAGCAGCTCCCTGAATAACCTGAAGTCTGTTCCTGTTCCCCAGGGCATTGTGCAGCAGCCTTAGTTCCAGGCTGCTTCCTAAGAGTCTTTTTTCAGGTTAATGTTTCTTACAGGCTCTTACAGGTCTGTACTGTTTAGGCCATGAAAGGGAATTCTTCCTTCCCTCACTTTGCTATTTTCCTGCAATCACCATTCAGGATAGCAGGTACAAAAAAAAAAGAAATTGTCTTTGAAGGCATTGCTTTCAGATCCTATAGCCTGTGGAGTCTGTCTTCACTAAATATATATGTTTATGCCATTGGGTTGTTCAGTTTAGGTATTACCACCAACACACCTTCTGTCTGCATTTACAAGGGAAAGTGAGACCTGATCAGCTCCTGAAAGGAAGGATGTGGGTGTCCAAGAGAAGGGCCTGGCCCAAGAAATTTGAGTGGCATGAGATACTTGATGTAGTAAAAGCTTGCAGGGTTCTAGGTCTATTAAGGCTTAATTGGCTAAGTTTTGTTATTTGCTTTTTATGCATTAGTTCTGAATTACTGTTCTAAAGATGCCTAACGTCCCAGTTTATTGTTTTAGCTATCCAGGTCTCCAACTGTAGGCTGAGGATCTTAGCTTAGGGACTACAGGCCTTCAGATGAAGTAGTGTAATGTTGAATTTACAGGCATCTACATCCTCTGTTTGCCCCTAGCCTTGAAATCCTTTTTGGTGTGAAACTGCCTGTAATTTCCACTATATGGAGATACTACCTTGTAACATTACTCCTACTCCTTTCTGAGTAAAGTAATACTTCACCTTAAGAAGGACGTTCAAATAGAGAACAGAATCAAAGCGATAAATAACTGCAGTAGCTATATTTTACTAACGACTCTGTCATAAATAAAAAGTTTACATTTGAAATGACCTGGGGTAACTCTGTAAAAATAGTTTGACTTCTCATTCAGCTCTGTAATTGACTAAAATAAAAACACAAATTTGTAAAAAGACATCAGAAGTAGGATCAGAACCCAGGTCTGGAATTTCTACCACTGATTTGTAAGAACACTTCCTTTGTTCAAGTAAAAAAATTCTTATTACATGCAACCAAAATTATCTGCATAAATTTCCAAGTAATTTGAACTGGCATACCCACATACTCTGATTACAAAGCAATAAAAAGTGTTCTCAACTTACAAGACAAAGTTTTCGTAATATAATTACATTTCTTATTACAATGTACAGTAGTGACAATTTTGACACCGTGTTTTCTACCTATTAAAGAGCATTAATCTGCTGTTCTTCACAGATATCCTACATGACAACAGGAAACAATTAATTAATTCGTCATTAAATGTGACTACCAAATTTTGGTTTTTCTTGTTTTCCAATTTAACTGGTGAAACGTTAAGGTAAAAATTGTGTCAGGACACATTCCAGAATGAGAGGGTAGCCTCTAAATTACACACACCATACAATCTGCTAGTGAGTAAAAGGGAAGTTTAAACTTCCAACTGGTAAATGCCATGATTGCTACTGAGATTTGCAGGACAAAAACAGGTGCATGTATTCTGTCAGCATCTGCAGTATCCTACGATGCATCTTAGAGATGCATTATCTATAATCTCTGCAGTTTTGCAAGCTACAATATAGTGCACAGTTAAGAGTGTATGAAACAAATTATACATAATTCTGAGTTTGCATCTAATATTTACAGCAGTCTTACAAACCCTACTGTTTGTAGGAACTGACATTTTTGCAATGAGAATAATGCTGTAAAAGAAAACAGCAAATGCTGTTTGCCTTCCATAGCTACTCTATTTTTCTCCGTACTGTTCAGTTATGTTATGTCTTGGTAGCATCAGCAACAGATGATTCAATATTAATTAGCATCTCATCCTGCTTGGGAATGAAATGTTCTGGTTTCTTTGAGTTTGTAACTACTTTGACAGAGTAGAAATCTCTTCTGTTCTCATAGCATCAGACAGGAAACTAAGTTCATTGCACAGTGTCTCATACCTGAAGGCCATCCGGATCTGTGCAACATTTGTCTTTCGAATGTCATTTCCCTCAGGTCCTTCTTTACAGTAGTTCAACCCTAAGAATTTCTGTTTTTCCTGTGAACATGATTAAACATAAAGGAAGAAATCGGTTCAACTGTTTTGATTTATTGCATAACTGAATATATAGTTGAACAATTCCAGTACAAGTGGAAGGAGCAACTCTAACCAGCTGGCCATTGACCTTTACATCAGGGTCTTAACCACTTCTTAAGATTTTAAAGCCAACATTTATATATATAATTTACTGTCAGCAGCACATTTAGTTTGGCTTGCTAAAACCCTTTGTACTGGTGTTCAGTCTTCACTACTGTATCTTTCAAGTGAGAAGTCAAAAAAGAGGCTTAGGTTTCTTTTGTTAAAAGTTTGCACAAGAGGAAGATGAGTAGTTGTCACTACAGAATATTGGAAGACACAACAGAATATACTTGCAAAGCCCCTTCACATACTTGTGCCTTGAAAGATGTGTCTGAAAGGGACACAGAGAGGATGTTCTAAAGTAAGTCTTAAAGAGCATGCCATGGATTTATAGAATTTTAAAGCAAGAAGGGGATTTAATGTAATGTGCCTACCTGTCTGAAACAGAACATTTAATGTAATACGCAACCACTAGCTAAAAACAAGTCTTGCTTAATGACAGGCAGTTTACTTTTCCTTATTGCAAGACATGTATAAAATTACTTGCAGGGGGATACTGGATTAAAGGATTAAAGTTTTGGGAGTAGAGGGAGAACTGAGTATAAACAGGTACTTAGTCTCTGCTGATTGGGGGGGATTCCAAAACAAAGCTAATGAGGAAAAAGTACAACTTTAATACTTTTTAAATGTGAGACTACATAGATATTTTGCAAATATTTCAGTAAAAGAGGATAGGGATGTATTACAAGTACATCACATAAGGACTTGCCATTTAAATTTCAGACTACTGGCTTCTCACTTCCTACTCAACCTAATATTCACAAAAGATGTTTTTCAGCCACAATTACCTTGTCTGACAATCCACTCTGTAACACACTGTTTCTTGCTATTTCACACAAGTCACAGGTACTTAGTTTCCACACCTGGGCTGCAATAGCATATTCCTCCATGAGAGCTTCCTGGATCACCAAAATATGTTTAGTATCAAATGATAAATAACGTAAATAAGATGTAAATGTGGATATGCAATCATTACTAATTAATGAATTTATACGTGCTGTTTAGATAGCTGTGAAAACTTACAGGTTTAAGACACTAACATCACAATTATTAACAAAGAGGATCATTTATTTAAAATTTTCCAAGGGTGACTGTTAAATAATAGGCACTGGGTATCAAGTTATTTTAGCCTAAGAAATTGCAGCCTGTAGTCCAGAACCTCAAAGGCATTTATTAGACAATTTCAAATGAGATTCTGGGGAATATAAAAATCTTGGAGGATCTAGGCTTAAATCTTTAGTGAATATGCTACATAGACAGACAGGGCAATTTCTCACTTCTAACTTCTGCTACAACGAGGATGTTGGTTCTGACTCTATGGGGCTCTCACATCTAAGGATGTCCCACACTATGTGTAATTCAGACTGTGTTGGGTTACATCCATGCAGAAAGCCCCCACCTCTCTGTCTCTTCTAGCAGAGGCATGTATATCATGGGCAAGAAGCAAGCCTGGGTGAAGCACAGCAGAGCTTGGCTCATCCTCAGAAGACTGACAGTTGAGCAGCGTATGGGTCATTGTAAGGCACAGCGTGACTCAAGTCAGCGCTGATGACAAAATTGGGGCATCATAACAACCAGTGACCATGCATTTCAGTCCTGCCAGGCCACACAAGTGCAAAAATAAGTTTCAGTTCACTGAGCAAAGAGCTTATGTGATCTTCAGAAACTCCACATGGTATTTTAGTAATGTACTTCCCCAGATTTATTAGTAAGGAAACTGGACTTTCCTGGCACTCTAGAGGATTGTTTATGAAGGCTCAAACCTCCCTCCAGCCTCATCCTTCATTCTATACTTCAACAGCCAACACTGGAGAGGCAAGAGTACAAAAGAAACATAATTAGGAAATTAGACATTTCCCTCTGAAACCTAATAGTGAGCAGTAGACTGAGAATGAGGAAGAATAATGAATGAAGTGACTGAAAGACATGGAACTTTATATCCTAAGCAATGATATAAAATAGCTTTCAGGTCAATCTGGGCCTATGAGGTACATTGTTGCCAAATTGGAAGACCAGTGATTTTTGCAATTCTTACCTTTGTATAATGAAACTGCATAGGATCATCTGTAGAGAGAGAGACATGAAGTCCCTTGTGTAGAAATTCCCGTAGTGGATTTTTTGAGTACTCCAGGAACAGGCTGTTGTTACTAAGTGGAGACATGGCAATGGGTATTTGTGCAAGATAATAAAGATACTGGAGGACAGGACTCTACAAAGACAAACAAACAAACAAACAAAAACAGTCAGCATTTAGTGGTACTATGGTACAACGGGGAAAAAAAATTCTCCATTAGGGAAAACTGAAACCACATTACAGTGGGAGGATGAAGATCAAAAAAATTATGTTGACAGTGAACTCTGTGACTTTTTTAGAAAATATTTAAGTCTGAATTGTAAATTGTTACTGATCTTTATAAAAATAATGTATGTTCCTCAAAACAAGACTGCAGTCTTGTCTTTAAAAATAAAGTGACTTTAACTTTACCATAGATTAGAAAGCGTATGAGACTTAAGGGTGCTGCATTTGATACTAACAACCTACCTGCCCCAGAAGCTTGAAGTCAAATAACATCACATGTATCAAAACTGCTAAGCCATTCGTTATTTTCAAAACTGCAGTCCAATTTGAGGAGCAAAAATAGTTGTGATTTATTAGACATTACATGTTGCTGTGCACATAATATAAATAATCTGTGGGCACCTCGTCTTTATTTATTACTATTTTTGGCTCAAGCAACCAGTGAATCTAACAAGCACCTTCATTATTATTATCTATCTGTTCTGCCAGGTTATCCCACCAAGCTGAGCAGGAGAGTGAGGAGAAGAATATTCTGGGTCTTGTACAGCCTTAGTACTACTATGTCTGGGTCTAATTTTAGGAATCAGTGGTTCAGAGGGTAACATCAGACATGGTTTTAGACAAAACTATTCTTTATTCCTGGATACATTGTAAAATACAGAGAGAATTTTCTAACAGTAAACAGAAAATTCAACTTATGAGAAAATTTTCAGAATTACAACACTCATGTTTCAAGTCTGCCACCCACTGACAAATTATCTTAATTACAAAACAGTGGCCTGGGAGTGAGGAATTGTATGATGGTTATTTACTGATATGCCAGAAATGATGTCTGTCCTAGCCACGACAGTCAAGCTGTATATACAATATTGCCGTATTATACAGCTATGTTAAATTTCTAGATATAAATAATCAAAACCTTAATCAAAACCTTTTGAATGAATGTTGAAGCACAGGGATGTCAGTCAGGGAAAATGACCTTTGTCCCTGTGCAGAAAAAACTAGAGCTTTCCTTAAATAATTCTAAGATCTAAAACAAGGAGCAGTAACAAGCTAAAGTAGTTTTCTCCACTGTAACTTAAGCTCTGCTTAGAGTAACCAAAAGCAGGCATCATCAAGCCCTTGACATATAAGAACAGTTAATCTTTCCTATAAAGACAGAGCTTTAAAATATTCACATGGTAAAATACCTATTTTTGTAGCTTAAATAAGAAATAGGAAGCTCTGCTGAGCTTATTCTTTTATGATCAAAGTGAAGAGTAACTTGTGCCATGCTAAGAATATTAATTTGGGACTGTCCAGATAAGTTAACTTGGTGACTGCTATTTGAACCAGTGACTGAAGTCTAAGCAGATAGTGATTAGTTTAGATGAGCAAGCAAGCAATACCTTCTTCAAGAGCAATCCATGAGAAATGTTGTCTGCTGTCAGAAAGGCTGATACAAGATGCGTGATAGACCCAGCTTCTCCACAGTGAGGTCGAAACAGAAAAGTACACATGCCTCTTTCCCTGAGGAGATTAAAACCAAATTCCAGTAACAAGAAGTGCATTATTATCTATCTGTTATGTATATGATTATCATGAATATGGTATTTTAAATAAAATGTTAATATATGCATTCTGATACAGTTTGGGATGACATCCCATCAGGCCTACATATTGGCCTATTGAGCTGCTGTCAAATAGGGCAGGTCCCTCTAGCCAAGTCTCTTCTACGACCTGATGTAATTGTGTGTTCCTTCTTCTTTCCTTCCCCAGTTACATCTCATTTAGCAATTGCTTAACTACTGGGTGAACAGTTTATCGGGGAATTTTAGTTATTATGCTAGACTTCACACTATAATTTCTAAAACTATTTTATTTGTATCATCAATATTTAAAAATGATGCTCTATTTTAAGTTATAATGGACCCTGTTTATACAGTGCAGACACATACCCCAAGTCTTTGGGGGTGTTCAAAACAGAATTTCAACAGGGACTGATGGAGAATATAGCAATTTGAGGATAGATGGTCAGTAATGCTTCTCCTGAAAAAGGATCTGAGGATGCAATCTAACTTTGCTGATGTAGTTCATATTATAAAAAGTGTAAAACAGTCCTGCAACGGACTGGCTGTGATGTCTCAAATACTTACTGTGTTCAATGGGGTGACAGTTATACTGACTTGTTGATGAGTTGTTTCATTGTCTCACCTAGCTATAAAGATGATTTTATGATTACCTAGGGAGATTTTCAAACGGTAGCTGAAATGATCTTGAGGTTAAAAAGAGAAGTGTAAGTTCTGACAGAATCTCTGTTTTTGAAAAGACAAAAAGTGTACACTACAGAGAATGCAGAGAAAGTCAGGAGGAAGGGATGACTTTGGTTTTAGTTCTGTAATGAACCAGACACAACTCAGCAGGTATCTAACAACTAGACCTGTCTGTTATAAGTACAAAGCAATCTAAGGTGGATGTTTTTATTATGAGATCAGATTATATAGGGTGGTAGAGAGATAAGTGCTTAAGGTAGCAGTGGGAGAAGGGAAGAGGAGAGGACAATTAACATTTTGATCGTAAATTCGAATAAGACTTGTTAAAATGACAATTTATGTACCTCCTATAAGAATTTTTCCCAACATTTTATAAATAATAATGAACCAAATCCTTGCAGGGTAAGTGATGATACCGTAATATCAAGGGATGACCTTTCTGTGCCTCAATTTGAGTCAGTTGTGCAGATCACTTGGCAAATCAGCTACAAATTCAGGAACATAACCTCAAGTTGAATTTCAGGCTTAACTGAACCAATGCCAGAATTGGCTTTCACAGTCATGTTTTCATATTCAGAATCATACATCCCTGCATTACTTGCCTAGGCATTGGTATCAGAAGTGATAAAACTGAATGAATCAGAAAGGACGTTTAAGTTAATTAGCTAGATGTGTGGTTTATATTTATGGTTTCCTTTGTCTGTCTTCGGTAACAGCAGCAGCCCTTAAACTAGCATTTCACAACTTTGTATCTCTGAAATCACCAGGAGATAACAAGCTACCAACAAGTATGTTAGATTTGGAAATCCACCGTGAATCTGAGCAAAGGCCAACAAGTCAATTTTGTGGGGTTTTCTTTTCTTTCTTTTTTGTTTTAAATATATTCAGATTTAAGGAACTTATACACAAATGTCAAATGAAGATATTCATCTGATGCCTTTACAATTTCTGAGTATTTCATTTAAGTTAAATCTACAGTTAACATTTTCAGAATAAATCGTGTACTCCTTTTGGACTCTTTAAAATTGTTTGAGATAACCTTTGCTTCCAAAGATGTATGATTTAGACACAGACTTCAATCAAGACCAAGATTATTAACTGATTTTTTCTTCCCAGAAACTCATAACAGAGCAAAATGACTACTTACTTCCTAAGGTTGTTTAGCAACATGATGTTGACATACATGTAATACAAATAATAGCTATATGGGGGATTCTTCTCACTGGTCCAGAGGTCAGGGTTAAGGCTTTTGTCAGAAAACATATGGCCACTATGTTTGGATTCATCATCAACACTGTCAAAGCCAGTCACCTGTGGGAGATGAGATTCACAGGAATTAGTGCTTTCAGGAAGCAAACTTTGATGTTACTTACTCTTGTTTCGGGACTTGTTTGCACAAAGCATCTAGTTTCCCTCCTTATGCTAGCAGTCCTGCTGTTCTGCCCTTCTACCATAGCATGCAGACAACAGGAATAGCATGTTTTCTTTGAAATGTTACCCAAACTGCAACGCTCATTCCAGAAACTAGTTCTACTATGAAGCAGGGTTTGCAGAAACACAAATAAAGAACAAGCATGAACATGGCAGATTCCTCCTGTTACGCAGGAAGGTGAGTCCTGCCACTGATACTACAGTGTTCAGATGTGCTCCATCTTAACAAGGCACAACAGTATGGGGTGAGGGGAAAAGAAAAGAAAATCTCTTAGATACAGATTATAACCCTTTGACCTCATCTGCTTTGTTATTTGAACAGCAGCTGTAGGCTAGAAGCTCCCAGGAAACCTTCAGTTCTGATTTGAGATATATTCACAAATGTCTCTCTTAATGAGGTCAACCAGATCCTTCCTGAGCCCCATCAGGATCTACATATTGCTTCCTTTCAGTCGCCTCCTTTTCGGAGGTGAGTCTCAGAGGCAAGCTCCTTCACATACCAGATTAGTAGGTTCCCTCTGCACAAGAGCATGTGAACATTTCTTGGTCCTTCATTATAGAGAGGACTACTGGCAGTACAAATAAATAGCTGTTGAGCTGTTTTAAAACAGTAGTAAGTATTCTACATAGGAGAAAGGTTCTATTAGTGTCTGGCAACAGCTGTTAAATAGGAGAGGCTCCATTTCATGTAAAACAGAAAATCTGAGCATACTTACGTATTTGAGGAAAAGGTGCAATTCTTTGTGGTCTTTAGGATTGATTGTTGCTTCAAACAAAGGCACAAAAATGTTCTCTAACATCTTCCCAAAACTAGGCAGAATATTTTTTGACCTGAATATATCACTGAAGGGGAAAAATACAGTTGTGACTATTCTTTAATCATCTTAAGTTTTTCATCAGTTTTCACATTTCCTTTCATTTCTGTTTATATTCTAAGGCTTCAGTTTTACCAGGATTGATAAATCCAAAGTTTAATGTCAGGGCAGGGATTGTTTCTGTGCTTTGTTTCCTGCACTGCCTGGCATTCTGCTTCATCCAGACTCTGCAGAAGTGCTCCAAAAACAGTGCAAGTAAGCAATGGTAGATGCCCTCTCAAGAACAATGACCCTTTCCTTTACAGCAATCCAAGTACTTAAAGGGGAGATAAGGAATCACCCCTCATGAGAGTTTGTTCTCTAGTTTTAACTACTCTAAACGAAAGTAAAATGTTATGGTTTAGTGAGGCTTTCACAAAAGAGAGCCAGTACTTCAGTGAGTCATTAAATGCATGACTTAATGGAAGCGCTGGTGAGGGGTCTGGAGAGCAAGTCATACAAGGAGCAGCTGAGGGAGCTAGGGTTGTTCAGCCTGGAGAAGAGGAGGCTCAGGGGCGACCTTATCGCTCCCTACAGGTACCTCAAAGGAGGCTGTAGCAAGGTGGGGGTTGGTCTGTTCTCCCACGTGCCTGGTGACAGGACGAGGGGGAATGGGCTAAAGTTGCTCCAGGGGAGGTTTAGGTTGGATATTAGGAAGAAATTCTTTACTGAAAGGGTTGTTAGGCACTGGAATGGGCTGCCCAGGGAAGCGGTTCAGTCACCATCCCTGGAGGTCTTTAAAAGACGTTTAGATGTAGAGCTTGGGGATATGGTTTAGTGGAGGACTTGTTAGTGTTAGGTCAGAGGTTGGACTTGGTGATCTTGGAGGTCTCTTCCACCTTAGATGATTCTGTGATTCTGTGAAAGGAGAGGAACTTTCTCCTTCATGAGAAATACACTCTGGGAGATACACGTGACTATGACAGCTCTTTCTCTACTCATATTCCAACTATGCAATTTTAAAACACAAAGCTCAGCCATTAAGGCTGGGAAAATCATGTACTAGTTACAATACACAGCAGTAGAAACAGAAACCATTTAATAAAGGACCTAAAGTCCCAAAGGATGCTTAAAAACTTAGCAGTACTAATACTGATTTAAGCTGGCAGATAGTAACAATGCGGGTTGCATTTCTAAATTCACTGTCATTTAGTCACTGGTCTTGAGGAAGTTTGATGATAATGGTCTTGCAAAGCAATTTCTGCTCCCTTACGGAATTCAAGAGTTGATTTATTTTTATTACTGAATTGCATTTTACCTTGCCTTTGAATGCCACTTAATTTCATCCAGTTGTGACTTTTGTTTTCAGTATCTTCAGGCTTTAAAGTATTTCACAGTTGTTTTGAATAGCTTCATAAGAGTACATTTAAACCCCATCTCCTCCTCCACCCCCGGACTGTCAGGAGATTTGCAGCAATGGTCAAGAATAAATTTCCCAGGCTGTTACTTATAAATAGAACTACAGAAGGAGCTCATATGCCATTTAAAAAATATATCAGAAATTAAAACAAATTCATTAGGATGATTTCAAACTCTTAGTATTACCAAGAACTCATGATTACTTACTAGATTCTGGGAACCTGAATTATCCAGCGCATATTTGGGGAATAAACTTTATGTTTAATGAACCATTTTGCCAAGTTCAGCCATTCATCAGGAGACCGTCCATAAATGGATAATCGGGGTTCCGTATACTGGTATTTACTTTCTTCTAGTTCACGGGCTACTTCCTAATGAACAATAAATATATTTGCTTTAATATGGACACTGAAGATCATTAACAGCTAGTAGTATATTCATCACTGTATTTTCCTCAGACCAGGCACAGCTTTGTACTGTTACCCCTTAAAGGGAATTGTTTGTCTGTTAATTCATTGTTTTTTTTTTTTTACTTTATTTTACGTATTTAAATATTCTACCAGAATGCCATTTGAGTATAACTAACTGTAACACCTAGATTTAGAGGACAAAATTTTTGTGCAACTATTCTGAATATTTTTGCAAGACATGTTCAAAATTGGTAAGTCGGAACAATAATACTTGATACCATCATAAACGACTGCGTAAAATAAGCAGAGCATTAACGAATCTGACCTAGAACTCGTGGTAGTAATTTTAAGGCTATTAATTTTAGACAAGTACTTGTGTATATCTAAAAATCGTTGGTATCTAGTTCATGAATACAACTAATTCTTTTGTTGTAAGAAGCAAATCTGAAGCCTGTGCATGTGTGTGCAGATACAGATTTCTGTAGAGGTACTTCCTTAGGTTTTCCCTAGCAACTAGCACCAGCCAACTACATCTTAACCAAATATTAAGTCAGTGATTTGAGTCTTGGCAGCTCCCCATTATTTTGAAACTGCACACAACTCTGCTTTGAACTCATACACAGTTTAGAGCTCAAACAATTGTACAGGAAGCAGCAGTGCCTGACTTAGCAGAGGCCTTTCTGATAAATTGGTAGAGCATGCTTAATACTTGAGAATCACTTAACCACATTGCTAACTCTAGATACAGTTATCACAAATCTTTCAGGAACCCTTATTTCTGTACAGCTAGAAAAGCACAAAATTATTTACCTTGACCATGCGAGCAAAATATTCACCGCCAATGTAGTTCTCAGTTTTCAAATACAAGTCCCTCAGCTCACTGGCACCAACTGGATTGTACTTAGAATTGAATTTGTCAAATCGATGAAATGTTTGACGACCCTATAGAAGGAAAAATAAAAACAACACAAATAATCTTGGTTTTAAGTACACAAATAATTTACAAATAAAATTGCCTAGAAATAAAATGCACAGAGAAGAAACGAACTATGCATAGTTCAAACATTTGAAGTTTAAATTCTGATTAGTTTAAATTCTGAATAAATTCTGATTTCATGTTACCATGAAAAAAAAAGTAGAAAACAGAATTCACATTTAGAAAACATTGCTTTTTCTCCTTTATTTTGGTATCTTACTTACTGCATGGACATCTAAAGAGTCTACAGTGAGGTCATAAGGGTCCATGTGAAGGCTTTCAAAGACTTGCTTTAAGGTCATCTTCTTGCCTTTTTTCTCTGCAACAATCCTGTCTGGCTCTGTTTGATACGTATGCTTAATAAACCTCAGTAAGTGCTTCTGGTTCATGCAAGCAGCAGCATGGATATGAGTATCAACCTGAAATCAAAATAAGGTCATTTATACTTGTTATATTCATATATAAACTTACTTTGTTAATTGATGTATGTCAGTGACAACAATGGCTAAAGCCTTCTAAAATATTCCTTAAGCAATGAATGGATTAGTGCCTCAGCAAGTCAAAATGTTTCAGAACCCTGACGGTTTGGTTTGGGGAGGATTATTCAATCATCAGAGCTATCAATAAAATAAAGTAGCTGTCAGTTAATAGTTCCCTTTTTATATAAGAAAATTTTCAACAAGATACATTACCATCCTGACTGAACAACTGAATAGCCTAATGCATTTCCTAGCCAAAATAATGAAATGCCTCTAGCAACAAATTACTATCAATTTAAAAGCAAAACCAACAAAACAAACACACACAAAAAATACCCCATAAAACACACTGTCCTGATTAGATTTCACAGTTGACAAAAAGATAAGCACAAAAGCCCTGGGAACTGTTTGACAGACTCTGAAACTGTTCTCCAGTCCAGAGTGCCAGATCCTAGCAGCAGCAGTTTTAGCTCAGTAGTGCTACGGGCTGCCTGCTAAGCTTCACATTAGCCTCCAGCCCAGGAACTAGCTGGACACAGAGGGCTGCAACAGCAAGGATGTGTGGTAGAAACAGTCCCAGCTTTCACTATTTCTAACACTTGCCTTGTGCACCAGCTACAATTTCACATAACACTTTATGGTACAATGTTAGGATTCCAAACCATCTCCTACCAAATATAGAGGATAGAGGAACTATGAGGTGCTTTTCTATACTTATCACCTGAACCATCCTGTCCCTGTCACATATCATCTTGAAACGTATTACAAACTGCCTATATGCTGCTTCCTGCTCCTGCAGAACCCTTCTGTAGGCTGGCCTTGTAAGCCCTGTCAGTTCAAATATGCTAGACACTACAGCTGAATGAAGAGAAGCAAGAACCAGTCCTGTCTCGGAGTACACAAAAGGGGGTACACTACTAATGCACAGAAAACATTACTGTGTGTAAAACAGTAAAACCAGCTCTGCTTAACATATTACTATGTTCCCCTGAGTACTTGTATAGACATTTGAACCCAAGTGCATTTTATAAATGCTTACTTAAGTTAAGAATGGTCTTCTGTTTTTAGAAAAACATTGTTTACTACAACCTGGTCCTATACCAATGAAATACTATGTACTAGCAGGTCTGGTTAACTTACATGGGAGAACTAAATAACAGTTAATAGATCTATAAGCTCTAAACATTCAGAGAAAGCAATATATAAGCACACAATACCATTTACGGGGAGCCTCAACAAGTATAGTTTTTTTAGTTTCAGAATGTGGTGGTTTCAGTGGTGGCTCGGCTACTGAAATTACTATTCCTTCAACACTTCCTCTTCCTTTAAATCAACATGACTCAGCTACTGTTATAAGGGAAAGCAAGGAGACATTTTGTTTATTTTGTTTGCTTGTATGCAAGGATCAGATGAGAGAATAATAACTGCATTTCTTTTAAAGTCCTGCTTCTCTGAGAAATAATTTTCTCAAGTGTGCCTCTGCAATTTGGCAAGTTCCTGTCAAATCCTCGCCAGTGCCCATAACCATATCACGCACAGCTCTATAGCTAAGCTAACCACATCCTGCTTATTCCCTGAGAACCAAGACCTGCCTTCTTTTCCTTCTCTTCCTCCCTGTCTCAAAATATATTTATTGCCTGAGAGTGAGACTTTTTACCAGAGAATGCTTTTATCAGAGAAGACGCAGTACTTTGGCTACTTTAGCTATCCAGTACATTCTAATGTTTACATAACCGGCAACTTTATACCAACAAAAATTAACAAACACACAGCTTTTTCTTCATTCTGCATTTTAGGAGCTACTTCATTTTTTGGAAAGGTTTTAATGACTTGAGCTTTGACCTAGCCTAGCACATAATACATTACACTGTATGCTCTTGTGCATTTTCACAATTAAGGGTGCAATCCCATCCAAATGAAGCAGCTAGGCATAGAATGTGACAAATATCCCCTTGTCTCCTCCCTCACCCTAAAAAAAGACAAAACCGGTCCCATTCCTGTGGCTGGTACTATCCTGTTCTTCATACATTATCTAAGCTAAGTCTTTTGTGGGACATGATTAACAATCCCCTACCACAAGGTTTATTTGCTTCTACCTGCATGCATTCTACCTGCATGTCCAGATTTATTATGCTGCCTCTCCATCCCAATTTTCCCTTAGTGAAAAAATAAAAACCAGTTGGCTGCACACCCTTAGTCAAGCTCTCTGACTGTAGTTCTTTTTCTCCTCTCCCCCCAAGAGGAAGCATTTCATGCAAGGTCACATTAACCTTCAATGAAAAGAAGAAACAAAATGACTGCCAGAAGCCTATCTTGGAACACATATGCCTTGTGTGAACTTTTTTTTTTTTTTTAACCAAATGAAGATAATGGTTAACCCAAAGCTTTCCTTACTTCTTTTAACTCAATCACCCCATTCAAGCAGTGGCAGACATCAGTTTAGTTTCATTAATGGATGGTCAATTTCCCTTCCCTCAGCAATTCTCCAGCCAGCCTGTCTTCCTCTGCACCTTCTCATTTCAGACCAGCCCTTTCCTTGTTGACCTGAGCACCCAAGCTCAGTCCGCAGACTTTGCCAATGCAACACTTGTACTTCCCAGTCAAGACGGTTACATCTGTGTACTTCTCGCAGTGTGGAGTTCCCTTTGCCCTCCAACCACGCCTCAGAGGCACACCCCTCCCTAAGCCACTCTGCTTCCCTCCTCCTGCTGCATTGCTTCCCTTGGCTCCCACTCTCTCAAATCTCTACAAAACATCAAGTTGCATCAATTTCATGGAAATATTTCGGTGCATAGATTAATAACATCGCAACTGCAAACTACCTGGTGTTCTGCATATGTGCACTTCACCTTGGGCATGCTTCTGCCCCAATAACTACGAGCTTCGTGGACTTCCCAGGGAATCCCCTGCAGCCTCACCGCCCAACTGACACGATATCATTCCACGTTGCAATGACAGATTCCCTGCTCACCAATATATTTACACTGCATTAGCTTTTCAACGAGGAAGCAACAACCTTTTCCACTAAGCTTAATTCTTTACTTGTAGTTCTGTAATAGACAATGAAAGGCAGAAGACAAAATTTTCTGCTCTAGGGTGATGTGTCATATCCTCAGGTCTGGTTGACTGACACACTGAAATAATGGCTGAAAAGAGAAAGCATATGGATGAAGAACTAGGGCATCCATTTTTCACCTTTAGAAGACTGTATCAAAGCTATTTGTAGTGGAGGACACCTATCAATGCAGTACATAGATACACTTCATAAAGGCAGTGAACAGATGTTAGGTAATCAAATATTTTGCCTTTACCTTCAAAAGAATAAAAAGGAGACAACCTCCCCCCTAAAAAGAACAATACAGACAAACCAAAGTTCCTATTACGAGAAACCACTCCAATACAAAAAAAAAAACAAAAACAAAAACAAAAAAAAAAACAAACACAGTAAATGCCACCTGCAATTAGCAACATTTTAATAAAGTAAGAGAATATTCAACATCCTTCCTTTACATTGAAGGAATATTTCTGCTGAAAGGCTAAACCACCAGCCCTCAAATATCTGAGGCTGTTGGACAAATGGTCTATTTGAAGCGCAGCTCAAAAACCTCACATCCTCGCTTACGAAAACAAGATACCCTAGGACACAAAGGCTAGAACTGAGTTGTATGCTGTGGAGCTAAACTTACTACTTTATTTCATTCCCAATGCAGTCAAACAGGAGTTATGTAGCAGTCACTGTGACTGCACTTCGCTATGCATTGACTGGAGAACGTGGGAGAGCCTTGCTAATGGCAGACTCAAAAGTCTTGTCTAAAGTTAGCCTTCTCCTACACAGACAGTTGTCCACCTCCTGTGGTGAGCCAAGTGGAGTCAGTCACCACCTGTGGACTCTCATCTGGGTAGTGAAATGTTTCTCATTATTAAAGGGTAATTTTCCAACTCCAGCCTGATCAGTGCAAAACATCTCCCTGTTTGCATTCTGCTCAAGTCCAATACCTCAGATATACACATACACTTCCCTTACTTAATGGAAATCTTATCTTGGGATTTATTATATTGATCAGCTCTCCGGATAACTCCCACTAAACCAGGGAAAGAAAAGGGTAGGGTCAGAGACAAGAGAAAAGAACAATAAACTCCGATTGTCATGTCAGCAAATAATGCTGACCAGCGTTCTGCTGTACCTTTCTAAAGACAGTGATATGTGCCATTGATAGACCTCGCTACTATATTCAAGATTGCTTTAATTTTGTTATTTTCCATCAGTTACATTAGCAAACAGATTGCACCAGTATTTCCATACTAGTGTCTCACAGATGTAATCAACAACTTGAGTAACAACTCTGTCAGGAGGTGAATCTTACTTCTTGCTTTTCATATGGGCAGTTTGTATTGTTAAGGATTGACTAAAAGAGAGACATCCTGAAAATATAGGCCATAGCAGTGTCCGTTTCCTATGATAAATTTCACTGTTGATACTGTTATCATTAAAGAAGCACTTCTGGTGAGTTATGGATCCAAACATCACTGAGACTAGCAAGATAAAACGATTACTTGGGGGCTTACAGTAACTCTGTCTACAATGCAGTTTACTTGCCACAGAGAGTACTTCATAAAAATATTATCTGTAAAGGTTTAAGCAAGATTAACTGTGCTGCAAGATTTTTTTAAGCAATATCTAGTAGTAGGACAAGGCTCTGCCAGAGAAGAGCAAGCTTGTTCCTGCTCTCTTGAATTTGAGTGTTGAGTGATGCACATTTTGTGCTTCCGAACAACATTAATTCATTTGTAGACTGGCTTATTTACTAGTAGATAATCAGAAAATAATTACATGCTCAGAGACATTGAACAGTTGCTTTTAAAAGTTGAACTGAGCAAGTAAAGCTTCTCGCTACTCAGACTGATTGCCAAGGGATTTATCTGATCCACACCTGTCCATTGCATCTCTCAGTCACCATATGTTTTATTATTAACACCTCTATCAGCTAGGCAAGTGTTTTATCTGGATGTAGCGTGGAATAAGTATCTTGGCTGGGGTTATGCAAGATAACTGCCAACAAGTTCAGATTCAAATCTTGCCTACTTGAGTGAATTAGTTAACAGATCCTCCCATCCACACTCATAACAGATAAAAACGTGAAATTCATTAGAATTTATCTAACAGTCCATCTGTTTCTGGCCATGTGAGAGACAGAGATACATTCATCAAACACTTTTGCTTAGCAGATTTTGTGCTTGACAGTTTATTACCACAACAGTAGCAAACGTTCAGCAGCCAGCACGCTGGACACAATAGAGAAAAACCAAACTGACGTTTTGATGTACTAGCAAACCAAAACATAACAAAAAAGATCAGATTGTTGATTTAAATTCCAAAGTTACAAAGTAAGGACTACCTCTTTCAATTGTCTGTGGAAACAACGCAAAATGGACCCGGAATGGTTAAAAACACCAGCAATGATTACTGCTTTGTGAAGAAATCTCACTTATGAAACTGAAGCATTTTCTCTCCAGTAACATTCTTTAAAATTGAAGAAAGAGAAGCGAACTAAGCAAAATAACACTGTTGATTCTATGCTTTTAAAAGAATGCAGCTCCCTTGAGTATGTGGTAGGAAATGAAACGAGCTCCTATGATTCCTCTAACCTGTCTCCTAATTAAATCCGAGTGCACATCAGATGCAGCTAAGAATATAACTCTAAGTGTGGGTTTTTTTTTTTGTGATATTGTGCAGGCTTTAATTTTTTTAAAACCAGATACTGATGGCAGTATGAAACATGAGTTCAGTTTCTGTAGATCTTTTGACATGTATTTAAACACATGCAAGTTCAATTTGAAGTGAAATTTTTTACCCAAAATACACACAGCTGTTCATACTGCAGTTTATTATGACTTATCTACATGAAAGCAGGAAAATGCAGTTGAGCTATCTTTTAAGTGAATTAATTAAACTCAATTAAGCCTCCACAAGGATGCTTTTATTCATAATCCAAGCGAGCTTAATTTGATTGACCATTTCACTCCTTTAAAGCAATATACATACAGTTAAACCCCTTTGATTCTGAAAAGGTAAATAGAGGAGTTTAGCATAATCCCCTCAACACACATTCTGGTTAATGTTCCTGAGTGTTACCATGTAGAAAAAGAAATAATATTTTGAAAATAACATAATTCAGTTGAATAGTAATCACACACAACTTCATGCATATCATCTATGCCTCACACACACAAAAACGCACAATTGTTGGAACTCCTGCTGAAAATAATGTCATGTCTTTAATCCTTCCCACACTTACCTTTCTCACATTATAGAAGTCTCGATGGGGATTGCTCTTTAGTTCTTTAAATTCAGACATTTCATTTAACATCTCATGCAAGCTAAATTTGGATTCTAAAAAGTTAAGCCGACGATGACAGTATGTCTTTCTGTAAAAGAAAACACACACACAAAATTAACTGTAACTTAGAACTGTTTGTATTTCAAGTTCAGAAAGACCTTCAAAGGTTTCACAGTAAAAACAGATATTTTTAAAAATGAAATAAAGGGCAAATCCATACTTTGTTTCCTAGAGGTTAACACATACATTAGTCAATATCCAGTATTATTTCAGACCAAAGTTACTTGTGAAACCTCTAATGAAACAGAACTATACATAACCGTACTGTTAGGTGCTTCACATTGTCCAAATATTTTATCGCTCTATCTGTGCTAAACCAAGTTCTTTTAGTAACGATGTGATCAGAGAAAACAAAAAACTTAAAATGAAATGCGATATCAATTGCTACTATTTTGGAATTGAAAAATTCCAGAGCAGATCACTTTATATATAACAGAAACAACCTATAATCAAGACTTACTTTACTGTGAAAATACTTTTTCCCCCAATGCTTATTTGCTTTTGAATGTGAGCCAAGATAAGGTCCAATATAATTTCATTTTTATGCCTTGGAAACACATCTATTGTGTAGATATATTAGTTTTCTTTTTTTTCCAAAATACTTTTGTGCGCTCTTGTTAGAAAAAGTCATGCTTTTTTGTTCCTGCTTGCCTACTCCTCCAGCTTCACTTTCATCTTCTGTTATGTTTTTAATTCTCTTTTTAACAAATAATGTTTGTTCTCTTCACCGTCTGCCAATTCTTATCAAATCTACAATATTTTTATAGCACTTTTAATGTAATACTCAGCCTTCCTTTTTTTCTTTCTACTTCTTTATTGACAATCTCTCCAACGAACACAAATCCCATAACAAATTTGAAAGTCTGATTCAAACACAGTCTCATTGTATCAGATACTGATCAAGACCAGTTTGCCTGCTGCTATCTTTGTCGGGTTATCCTGTAGTTCAGAAGAATGGAAGTCTGAAGAGTAGGGGTGAGATTTCACCAGTTTAAGAAGATCAAAGGCTAAAGAGCAATGGGTTCTTGATCTCCAAGGAGGCCCATGTGTGACAGACATAAATGACAGACAGGAAAGCACTTGTTACAAACAAGGAAACAAAAGAGTATGAAAATCTTATGCAACAGGATTACTGAAAAGACTTTTGTCCTCTTCGTTTGTGTATAGTTATCAGGGAGAGTGAATCAGCCTGCAAATGCTTAATCTGAAGAAGCAAAAAGAGCAAAGGATTGCTGCTGCATTCACAAAGCTGCTGAGTTTTCTAACATGTCCTACCAAGGCCCCTCCTTCTTCTGGCTTTATGTAGACTGTTAACAAATGCTGTAAAAAGAAGGGTCTTCAGTATGTCAGCTTGGTTTCAAGTTTGTCCTCATTTTCCGTTAATCTTCTCAATATCTGTCTTCTCTTGGAATATAACACACTGAATGAAACTGGAAATGCATTTTTACCCAGAGCATACTGTAAAGCAGCATACTCAAGCTAACTTTGATCTGGATCAGGAACAACAACGGCAGGAGCACAGGCTTTTGCTCTTGAATAAGTCATTAGGGAACAGGACAGCTCTGTTCAGGCCAGCTGCTTTGCCAGCAGCAGGCAGGCAGATTATGCTGCAGGTGTCATACACAAACTCCAGTAGGAAAAAATGCACCAGGTGTGACTAACTTGTCACGTTGTCACCACGACTTGATCTCAAAAATCAGGAGGACTAGGAGTGCAGTGCTGGCAGGCAGGGCAAATAGTTTGGAAGAAGTCCAAGTTCCTGCTTTGTTCCATCCTGGGATGGATTCTTTTCCTTTCCTGGTGTTGAGGCTGTAGGACAATGATGTTTCCAATACTCAGCTGGGAACTAAACTTTAAAAGCTAGCTACACACATTTTCCCTATTCACTGGGCAAGGACTTTGCAGTGTGCCAGTGACAATGCTAGAGTTGTTATATTTCTGGCTTTTAGAGATTTCCTGGGAGCTTGATGGTTCTGGGAAGTGCGACCTATTTTGATTATGCACATGCAAATCAGTTAATTCACATCTGGAATGAACTGGACTGAATATTTATATTGCTGAGCTGTTACGTATATTGTACACACACACAGTTTCTTTTCATGCAGCAAGAGCAGAGCAGACATTAAGGAATTCCAGACAACTGTTCAAAACCTCAAATTCAGCACAGGCCAAAATAAAAAAAAAAAATTGAGGTTCAAGTTTCAAGTTTCAGTTCCTATGCCTCAAGAAGTTTAGGTCAGATTTGACTTGAATAGGAATGTTTGACTGATGTCTTGCTTTTCTGTTAACTGCTGCTCATTCTGCCATGGCTGATGCAAAGAAACTAAAAAGAAAAGAACATACAGCTAGATTTCAATTATTAAGTCTTTTTGCGATGTGTTAATGCTAGAGAAAGGCAAAACAAGCATGACTGTAGAATGAATATTTTGATGAATTAAATATCATAGAAGTGAGAAACATTAAGGTAACTAGCAGCCTGAAGGGGCATGGAAGAAAGAAAAAGAAAAACATACGTTGGACCATCTGCAATTAGAGCAAGAACATGGCTCAAGTCAAGAGTGTAGGTCTCCAGGTCAGGATATGGCAAACTCCGAGGCTCATTGAGTTCCATCATTTCTTTGTTATCATATACAAAGGGAATGCCACCTTTTATCTTGATAACATAATCCAAATTGTCTGGAGCATCATCAAGATTGTAAGGATCTTCATTTTCTTCTGGGGGTGAATGGAAGTCTGGAAATAAATTTACATTGTATTTAGAAGTAGCTTATACTAAAGGCCAAACAAGTAGAAAGAGGACTTCCTACTTCTATGTTTCACTTTTAGCAGATCTCAATACTTGCATTAAAATTATATTTTTGGTTACTAGAGAAGATCTGTTTGTTACAACATACCTCTGTTCTGATAGACTCATATTTAATTGCAGTCACTCAAGTTATTCAAGTGCCTACCTTTGTTCAAATATTTTACTCTAATTATTAGAGTTCTATGAACCAATGTATAAATAGATTTAATACCATTCTTTATTAATGTATGATGACACAAGTTTCAAATTAAGTTTTGAGATGTATTTAAATTGGGATGGTTGAAAGCACAGTTTATATTTTAGAACAATCTAACAGTTGTAGACTTCATACCTACCTTCACTGCTTTCACCTTCTGACTCATTGTAGTAATTTTGGAAGTTTATATTTAAGCATACAGTATGCAGCTGTTCTCACATTGAAACATTAACCAAAAAAGAACAGACTGCCTGACTTCTCCACCTCTGCCTCTCCCTCCCATAGTCGAGTGAGGTAGACTAGTGCACACACAATACAATTGTCTTCTCTTTCTCTCAACAATCACTGAATACGCTTCACTCATGGTGGAGCAGGAAATTTAAGACCCTAAGACCCAGTGCTCCTCAATCTGACCAAGGCAGTGGTGGTTTTTTGTTTGTTTGTTTGTTTTGGGGGGTAATAAAAACTCCTTTTTTGTTTGTTTGTTTAATTGGTTTTGCATAGAACCAAGAAATGTGGAACCCAGAGGTATTACAACACAACTGTAGTTTTCTCCTTGGCCAGAATGATCATGACTGAAGTACCAGAAGCACAGTTAGGATTTGCTCAGTACAGTTTTGTCATCCCTTACAAAATTAATTAAATCACAACTATATATTTATGTTAACTGAATCACATCCTTTCACTCACTCTTATTCAGAATCCTTTTACCTCTTTAGTTACTTTTTAGTCTTGGTTTAACTGTCCACTTTTATCCACCTGAAGCATCTGAACTTATGCTATAAACTGATATCATACTATGATATTCATAACTAACCATCTCTAATTTGTGCATATTAAGACAGTGTGATATTTTGTTATTAATAAAACATCAGCTTAAAACCATAACTGTAAAAAAATAATTAACCTAACAATAGCTTGGAAATATCTTCTCAGCAGCTGTTCCAAAGTATCTATCCTGTTGTGAATATTCAGTGTACTGTTCTCTTTGTACTCTTTTGGTATAACAAATGCTTGAAAATACTTCTCTTCATTGTCTTCCCACTAGTGACCTAGATGCTAATTGATTTAAAATAATATAAAATATCACTTTACGGCTGAAAATACATTGCCAACAATATGGATGTGTCTACATTGGCAAATCTGAACAGACCAAAGGTTGCTCCACACAGGCTAATCCAACAACTAGCAGTGCAAACAGTTTCATGTATAAGCAAAGCTTTCAAGACACAACCCACTTAGGTGACAAATATGATTTGTGACATAGATAGTTGGGAATATGTCCAACCTAATAAGCCTTGTTGAGAGACTGGAGTTTATTTACCCAGGCAGACTGCCCAACAAATGTGACTATCCAGCTTCCAGACCTGACATGGCAAGCGTGCCATGCCTGTGAAAGTAATGACTCAGGGCTGGCTAACTGGTATGTCTGTATCATGCTTCAATTTACAACATAGGTGAGCTCATAATCCATTTTATTTTAGTATGCCAAGATCAGGAGGTATGACTTTTCACTTGAAGCCATATCCATGTATGTTTTTCCAGGAGGTACTACGTACCATCCCATTTGCTGGAAAGAAATCAATGACTGTCCAGTACGGTTTTAGCTTTTAACAGTTTCAAACTTTCAGATCAGATTTAGGCTTTATAACTTAAGTCCGTCAGTGATTCTCCACCACTTACTAATAGAATAAATTACAGAGACAAAGACACTCTGAAGAGATCATAACAAAAACCCGACTCACCTTTACTAGAGTAATATATGGTTTTAATTCTATATTTTAAAAAGAACAAGGATATTTACCTGGATGCACTTCATCTTCAACCTTCCATTTTTCATGTTGCATGCTACACAAATACTGGGATGTTGTTCTTGGGAAGCGATGGTAGGCAAGACGTGAATACTTTTCTCGAATGAGAAGAGCTTTCACCAGGCTCTTGGCAGCTTGTTCATAATCATCAACTGTAACCTGAAAGGAAAGACTGGATAAATACTGACAAAAATAAAATGGCAGTTTAGTCACAACCTGAAACCATGCCAGTAACAAGGAGAGTGGATTTCCAAAAATATAGATCTATGTGACCTGAGCATAAGGCTCTTACCTGAGGTCTCAGGAAGCCAGTGACAGAGGCAGAGTGCAAATGCAATGTGCAAAATGTACACACACAGAATTTCTTTCTCCTACCATATATTACCTGTGTATTCAATGCCTGACTATGGTTTTATCTATTTGATTTACCAATTTATTTTTTTTTATGGGAAGAAGTATAAATAAATTGAAATGACATGAATTCAATTGTTTTACAAATCAGTCTGTTCATAGATCCTTTTACAGTTTGTTGCAGAGAGCCATGATGCAGTATCATTTCACACTTGAAATATATTAGCTGCTTGTAAATGCATTAGCTGCTTGTGGTTTTATATTTTTTTTCCTGTAGATACAGGAAGGGAGAAAAGTAATTTCTTACCCCTGCACAGTAGTCCCCACTAATTGAAACTCTCTGAAACTCTGGTACGTCGTATGGCACCTGGACTGGCAGAAAACCACTTTGAAGAACTGGTGTTGTAGGAGACAGAACTGGATTGACAGATGGTGCTTTCCATTCCTGAGATGGAATTTGTAATGATAAAGACTGAGATCGAATCATCTTGAAACTTTTCTTCCTAGGAATTCATGGTATAAAGCATTAAATGAGCCTTGGTATAAAACATGAAGTACATTGGAAAACAGATTACAGCAAAGAAATCACCCCCTAAAAAATTTTACAAAATGAAATATCTCATACCATGAGCAAAATGTTGGTCACAAAATATTTGTGCTTTTAGCTTTTATTCCAATGACATTTCACATGGCATATGCTACATACAGTTGCGCTTACCCTCCACACAAGTACAATATGCAATGATTTATTTACAATCACTCTTAGATACCACTAAGATCATTTTGTACCAGTTCTTACAAATTCAGTGTCAGTGAGTCTCTGGGTAGAAAGAAAACATGATCACTGGGCTTACTGTAGGAGGATTTGATTCTTAAATACAGTAAGATTAGAATTCAAAGTATCAGAGGAAAGTAAGTCAATGTCACATAAGGTAAGTTGATGTAAGTTATCATGCTATTATACAAACTTTTCATTCTTCCCAAAACATACAGGCTTTAAAAACTCATCTACTTGTCCAACAACACTGTGCCCCGAAATTTCATATATAGTCATTCAATTAAACTTGTAAGAACAAGGATGAGCAAATTGAGTTATTCCTTAGGTGGTGGTGGTTGATGAGACTTGAGCAAAAGGCTAACACTGGTTATCCGAGTAATAAAATAGTATGGCTGTGATATGCAAATTTATTTCTCCCCTCTGGGAAGTAAATGGCTATCCCCATTGTGATGGATGTGTACCTTAGAGAAAAACAGCTGAAAAAGCATGCTGTAATTTTCAGTGAAGTAGTCATAGTATCTTGAGTGAAGTTTTGTAATATCTCTAAAGATTTCATTATTTTTATTACTCTGTTTAAATGTCTTTTGAATATTCATCTAATAAGCAACCTGTGATGTCACTTTGTTATGTGCTGTGGAAATATTCTCTTTGTTTATTTTATAAACTAGATGCCAACACCGTAATATGTTAGTAAGAACCACTGACAAAGGAAAAGAAATACTGGAATTCTCTCTGGAAGTTGCATATTACCTCCGTGGCATTCACCACGCAGTGGTGGTGTGAATAATATGAATAATACCCTGCGACCAAATTCCATCCTCACGACTAATCGGAGCCACCTTTGAAATCAGTATGAAATTCTTGAAAGGCAATGTTGCATCAACTGCAATTGAAAGCAACAGAACTTTTACTCATATAACTGTTCTCTAAGTACATTTCAATCCTTTAGGATAAGGGCGAATACTTGTTCTGTTCCCACATGTAAGCAACATAAATGTAACATCCCATTTCCCACTGTTAAACTTGTACAAAACTTTAGGCACACAAACACACAGTATGGTAGAACATTTTTATGAGACAACTTCCCACCTTAAAAGTCAAACTTACTGTTTCAGAAGGAAAGATACCAGATAGTTGTATGAATGATAACATCTAGTTTTCCCTTCTGCACTTACGTTTAAGAACATGCCAACTGGAAAACCCACTTGCAGAAAGAAAAAACAAAAGTCTAAGCCTGCATCATCAGTGTGTCATACCTTAAATTAATTAGACCAACTCTTCTCCCTTCTGTTTCAGAAACACGATGCCATGTGCTGCCCAACTGATGGTCTGGAGCTAACAGGGTACATGTGTTTACCTATCAGTTTCAAAGGCTATCTTGTTTGCCTGTTTTTTGATGAGTCTGTACACATCCAAGACTTTGGCATTAGATTGCTGCTGAGCTCATGTGACTCTAGCAAATAGTCTAGCCAGTCCACTAAGGTTAATATACTGGGACAGCCTGACATCAGGGTAAGGCTACCTCCCTCACACAAGAAAACTGAAAACCAAATCGAGTTTGTCTTGATTAGGTTCATGGGTAAACTGAAGGTGGACTGACTGTACATTGACCTAGGAAAATAAAATTCAAAATGTTCACTTTAATAGCTGACAGTGGTTCAATTTTATCTTCATGAGTTAAGGAAACCCACAAATAACCTCATTATGCCCATCCCACTCTCTGTTTCTCCCTTGATGTTAAATGTCAAGACTTTGCTTTTATCTATTTTTACAGAGACTAAAAGAAATATCTTACCACTAGTCGTTTTCTGGAAGTTAAAATTTTCCATTTCTCTGAATAAAACTATTCTATTCAAGAAAAAAAAAAAAAAGTCCTCTTTTTTTCCCTGATTCTTTCTTACATTAAAGAATGAGTGAGGTTTTTCCACTTCTACCCAGCAATGCTGTTTGTTAAAGTTGCATAAGCAATATCTATGCTATTGCTGGAAGCACAGCTGAGGAGACGACTTCACCCATCCCCACGCCATCTGCACAGCACGGAAGGACATCAGGTGCCCTTGGTACCTGCTGTTCACCTTTCTCCTGAAGTAATAACAGGTGGAATGTTATTTGCCAAACATTTCACTATTATCTCAAACACATTTAAAAACAATTTTCCACTAAGAAAGCAACTACCAAACAAACCTTTTAGCTGTCTCCACAGACTGTTGTTCTGCCAGTTCCTTTTGAAGTTCCCTTTCCTTGGCCTCTTTCTGCCCAATAGGGCAATCTTCAGGCACGGTGAATAGTGACAAGGCATCTTTGCTGTCTTCTTCTCGGAGGACTTTAGCAAATACTTTCTCCGCTAGGAGCCGCACATGTTCATCCACCTCTGAGATGTTCAGCTTTGGAAACTGTCTGGGCATCTCGGCTAATAAGGAAGACAGTTAAAAATTATAAATACAAGTAGAATTAAGATATGTGAGAGATCAGGGTTTGTTCTTTCTTTTGTGGGATGCCTGTTGAAATTAAGAGTTCTGAACAAAAAGCATAGAATGGTTTGAGTTGATGACCTTAAAGATCATCTAATCCCACCGCCCTGCCATAGGCATGGACACCTCCCACCAGACCACATTGCCCAAAGCCCCATCCAGCCTGGCCTTGAGCACCTCCAGGGATGGGGCATCCACAGCTGCTCTGGGAAACCTGTTCTAGGGCCGCACCACCCTCTGAGCAAAGAATTTCTTCCTTATATATAACCTAAATCTGTCCTCTTTTAGTTTAAACCCATTACCCTTTGTCTTGTCAGTACACTCCCTGACAAAGATCCCTTCCCAGCTTTCCTGCAAGCCCCCTTTAAGTACTGGAAAGCTGCTATAAAGTCTCTCCAGAGCCTTCTGTTCAGAAACTGAATTAAGTAGAAGTCAAAGCACAGAATTTAAACTACTGTGCAGTATGCAAGAATTGTAAGAATCTACGAGCATCTTTACTTAATGGGGCCATGCTAATTTGCACATTCAGAACTTCTTTGTGTACTCATTGAGGTGATTGGTATTTTTTTCTCCTAGTAGGAACGCAATTTATAATGTGCCAGTTCAGTTTGAAGTTTAAGAACTCTGAAAGGAAGGTTAGGAGTATACCTAAAGGTGTACCACATGAGATTTGCACTGCCCCATAGTTCTTGGCTGACTTGGAGATGTACTAAGTGTTAAAGCAAACAGAAGATGGCCTTCCGGATTGCTTTTGAGACCATAACAAAAGGCAAGGGTATAACGCATAACGGGAGCGTTCTTTCCTTGTCACATGGTGCTACTTTGCATAATGAAAATTCCTAAGATAGGTACGTGCAGATTTGCCAGAAGATGCAATTTACTGGCATATCTGATAGACTATTGTTTGCCGCGTGCGTGTTTAGCTGTATGTACTTGCACTGAACAAGGAAATCACATCCACACAGTTGCCTGCTTCCTTCTCTGCTGTGATGTGAAAGCAATTTTAGAGCCAAACGCAAGTTAGAAAAGAACATTGTACATTTCTACCTATTTATTTTTTCTACCTATTTCTTTTTTTCCTATTTCAACCGCATTCTTTCCACAAATACGTAGGTTGTGCAGCTGCTATGAAATATAACGGCTGTACAACCAAAGTAAAAATGTAGTTAGCGAACTCGGTGGATATTTTTTGTAGGTCATATCCTGCTTTTGAGTT
The DNA here is from genome assembly GCA_011075105.1 of Heteronetta atricapilla. Classification (NCBI taxonomy): domain Eukaryota; kingdom Metazoa; phylum Chordata; class Aves; order Anseriformes; family Anatidae; genus Heteronetta; species Heteronetta atricapilla. Next base: position 16,895,214 of record CM021735.1, read on the forward strand.
GCATGTGGGAAGCAGACAGGATATAGACTTTAATTTCTTCTTGGCATTTAAATATGATTTTTCTAAAGATATGTTTAATATTTTCCATTTCTATTTAAGTAGCCTTTCATAACAAAATATTTCTATTTTGTTACAGCAGCACTACTGAAAATACCATCTTTAGCGTTTGTTTTGTAGTTTCATTGTTTTATTCATATTTAATTCTTATGCAGCAAGTGGATTTTGACGTATCTGGTAGCATTCTGGAGCAGAAAAAAAAATATGGTTCTTACAAGCGCTGTCCAGCACTATTTATTATGTGCTTAAAGCATTTTTCAATGCATTCATAATAATGGAGTTTACAACAAAGATCTAATTCTTATCACCTAAGTTAAAAATAGCAATGAATATCACAACAAATGGATAATGGATCCAAGCACTGCCAACATGTTCAGCTTGTGTCCAAACAAACATTTCAGAACCCTTCTTGGTTGCAAAAATACAAATATACTTTATAAAATGGTATTCATTTAAATAATTTGATGTATGCTGAAATCAGCATGGGGCATGGCAATGTTTAACCACTCAATGCGTAACTTATGGGCACTCCTATTAGAGTATTTCTGAAGGCATGCTTCAAATTTCATATGTTGATATGTGATCCCTTTTGATATGTGATCCTGTTGTTTGCAGTCTAAAAGATCCTAATTAACATCCACCTGTTTTTACAGTTGCTTTGAGAACACTTCTATTCTAAAAGCAAATAGAGTATTAAAAGGTGATGAGAGAAACGCTGGACTATAGCATGGCAATTTAGTGATCACCTACGTTTTGTTGTGTTGTTATTTTTTAACAAATTCAGAGGACAGTGGAAAAACTATACTGATTTTAAAGAACTTTTCATCTGACCCAACGCAGTCTTTCCTCTTGCAAAAGTATTTGTTTTGCAATTAGCACTGCGTCTTCATTAAAAAAAAGTAAACTACATAAGAAACAAAAATACATACACACTTAGCTGAATGACTCAATGACGGCGCACTAGGATGCCTCAGAAGCATCCAAACTTAGATTCAGTTTCTCAATTTGAAACCTCAGTGAAATCATGGGAGTCTTTCCACTGACCTCAACAAGCACAGTTGTCCGCAACAGTAACTGACACGCAGCTGCCAGCAACAAGGACCTTTTGGGCCATTACAGCCATGGCAAAAAAACAATGTTTCTAGTTAGTAATTCAACTACAGTGAGCGTTAGAGATCTGAGTCAAGCGTGGAATATTTCTTCTACTGCTGAATCAGCAAATGAGATATCTTCAGCACTGGCTGACTAGAACAGGAAAAATGGCATTCTTGAGTGGTTATCACTGGCTGAGTACTTTCTGAGTATAAATGAACATTTTCTTAAAAAACTGTGATCAGAAACAAAAATGCAGCAGGAGTGAGAGATCATAACTTAAATTACTTGAGTAACATGGGTTCAAGTCTGAAAGCATAGATACAAGTACAATCAACCCTCTGTGGAGAGCGCCTTTTTTTGTTTGTTGTGTTTGGGTTTTTTCCTTTCTTTCTTGTAAAATCTGATCTCACGTTCTTTGCTCAAACAAACAAAAGGTTTGCCCACATTGCTGCTAGCTTATGTCACTGAAAGGAGTTTAATAAACCTAAAACAGTCGTGAGACACCTCATGCGAACTGTGCCATCCCGAACTGGAACAGGGATGAGGATCTTATATCCCACGTCCTCCTGCCGGGGTGCTTGCTGTCCTTTACCCAAGGTGAGCGACTTGGAGAGCAACAGCTCAGCATCCGGATGGGATGGGATGGGGATACAACCGCCATCCAGCAAACGCTCTCCTTTCCTCAGTCTCCATCGGCAGCTTGGGCTGCTGTTGGGTTCAGCACCTTTGTGGAAGAGAAAGCTACTTCCCTTGAAGCGTGCGGCATTAAAACCGATGCAACGACCATTTGAAGCGCAGCTATCGACCGGGACTGCCACGGGCTCCCGTACGTACCGGGCACACGCCATTACAGCCGCTGCCAGGGCTGCCAGCCCGCACCGCTCCGCGCCGAGCAGCCGGGGCCCAGCCGGGCCCTGCCCGGGGCGCTCCCGCCGCAGCAGCCCCAGGCCCGCTCCTGCCGCCGGCCAAGGTCCCCGCCGCCCCCAGCAGCCCGCCGCTGCCCCTCTTCTCCTGCCCCCGGCCGGGACTCACCTATTGCCCCGGGGAGAGCCATGCTGCGCCGGGGCGGCCCCGCCACGAGCCAGCGGCGAGGAGGGGACGGTGAAGGGAGGAGCAGCTCTCGCCAGATGCCGCCGCTTCCCTCTGCCGCATTCGCCCGCCCGCTACCGCAGCGCCGCCACGGCCCCCCCCCGGGGCGCCGCCCGCCCCCGGCCCCGGCCCCACCCGGTGGGGGGGAGGCTGCGAGCGGGGCGGCCCCGCAGCACGTGGCCCCCCCACAGCGCGAGGGGCCCTGGCTGCCGCGCGCCCCGGGGAGCCGTTAACGGTCGCCCGGGGCGGGGCGGGGGCGCGCGCCGCGTCCATACCTCCGTGAGGAGCCGCCCGCCAGGCGGGAAGGCGGCCGCGGCTTCGGGCTGCACCTGCGGTCACGGGAGGGGCCGGGCCGCCGCCTCAGAGGGAGCCGGTGTCCCGCGTCGCAGCTGGCCGCTTCTTCTTCGGAGGCTTCGGGACAGCCGTCGCGCTGTCACATGGCTCCGCGCGGCCGGGGGAGGGAGCTCCCCGGGGCGGGCCGCCTCAGCCCGGCCCGCCTCGCCTCGCCTCACCTCACCTCCGCCGCGGGCCGGCCGGCGCCGGGCGCCCCGTGAGGGCCGCTTTCCCGAGCTCTTCCCTCAAACCACTTCCTCCAGAAGCACTTTCACACAGAAAGCTCCGCTTCGGCAGCAGAACGTCGCGAGGCCGGTGCCAAGATGTCACTTGATGCCACCAGTTTGCTGCCAGTGCATCCCTGTTTTCAACGATGCTCGTCCCTCTGCAGAGACACGCTTTGGGTGCCAGTATACCATAAAAAGTAACTGGAAAATAAGTTTACTGAGTAAAGAGCCCAAGAGAAATAACTGAAGGTCAAAATAAGCATGACTCGGCAAGAATGAAGACCATAGCATGTTAAATAATTTGACCACATTGTGAGAGATACTAGACACTGGAGCTGAACAATTTAGAAGTGTTTAAGTTTAGGTTACAGCATATGGAGTCGAATCCTAAGACATTTAAATACAAAAGTATCTTTCCAGTGCAGGGAAGCACCGGGAATGAAGCAATTGGAGAAAAGGCCCTTGGTGTAAGATGACAAACAGGATAAAGGTAACTCTCTCAATGCACGTCAGGCATCAGGTAGTTCTGTGTTCTTCCAACTTGGTCAATGAAAAAATGCTCCATTCATAAACTTCAGGGTCTTCAGAAATTCTTTCACCTCACACAGCTGGTGTGAAAGAAAGGGAAGTAAAAAGAAATTAGGTGACTGTACAAAATAGAAGCTGCAAAGAAGACCAGCTGTTTTGAGCCTTATGCTAGTATCAACCTAGTATCAACGCAATCATATTCATCTACTGTGGGACTTGTGCAAATAAAAGAAAAAAGTTTTTAAAAAATAAAAAAGCAAAGAGTTATGTCTACCGGTATTGTATGAGTCATGGGACTATTGATGCCAGACGTTTGAAAACAAGGCAGACATCCAAAATCATAAGATTGATTTTAAAATAATGATGGTGAAGAAAAAAAAAAAAAAAAAAAAAAAAAAAAAAAGTTTCCTCTCTTAGCTTGAAAAAAAGCTTACACTGCATGTGAATGTTTCTCCCACAGTAACTTTGAATGTCTTCGTGAGCTGCTGCCAGGCTACACCCAGACGAGCCATCTGCTGCCCAGGAAACTACATACTCTAAGTGTCTGTAATTCTGACTCACGGATGTCCTGCCCACATTATACACGAGTGAAGGACACCTGTTGTTGGCCATTCAGTACACCCGTTGACTGCTGGTGCGTTTGTCCTGATTCCTTTCTCCTGTTTCTCTAGTCCTTCTCCCAGCCACTTGCCTGAACTTGCCCAAACTTAGCTGCTTCCCATCCCGGAGTTTTCCTGGCAGTATGGGCTCCTTAGTGAGTCTCTAATCATAATTGTGCCCTCCCTGCCTGCTGGGCTTAGATATCCCATGGCTTCTTGGATTCCTCTTCTCAGCTTGGCAAATGTGTCTTGCCTCCACGCTTGATTTCATCTCTGTTCTAAGCTACGCAAGACCTTGTGATAGTTCCCTCATGTGCTGCTGCTGGCTTTCTACCAACCACATTGTCAGAACGACAGTCTCAAAGATAACCGAATTTCTACATTTTTTTTTTTCATGGAAACAGGCAGCTCTACGCACCCCAAGTTAAGAGAACATTGTAGCATGAGTTCACGTTTTATGAAGACCAGAGAATTCACATAGAAGGGAAAACTTTAAAATGCCTTAGCAAAGAAAAAGCAAGACCACTGAACTATTTCAGTTAGGTTTTTGTTTTGTTTTTTAAAGCGGAAGTTAGCATGGGTTGTAAGCATAGCGACATGATAATAAGTTGACAAGAAAATGCTTCAAAACCTCTGAGTTTTTGCGGAAGCAATTACTATGGCTACTTATTTTATAAACTGTGTTCAGAGCACACATTTGCTAGTGGTTCCAGCTACTTTCGTGTCCTGTCTCTGCTCTTCTAATGAACAATTCCATGTACCTTTGGAAAATGGAAGTTACACTCAGCTGGCAACGATGAAATAGCATATTTTTAAAGGTAAGTGCTGTGTACACTCCCATGAGCACCTGCTATGCATAAAGGCATTACACTTTTTATCTAGAGTCAGAACACCCCAGCGATGCCAATTAACACCTTGTGAAACACTTACCACCTGACCCATAGAGGAGTCTGTCTGCCCATCCAATTTATGCTTGTATAGAGCATGTTAAAAGTAGTGCAAGTCTCCAGAGTTATTTTAAATGTTCTGATTCCTAATGTAAAATGTCAATACTTTTCCAAAACAACCAGGGTTTTGGTTCACTTCTTTCAGGTAGCTGCAGTTCTTCCAGGTAAGTTTTGCGCTGCGTAAAAATAAATTTCTTTTTATGTTTTTAATCTTACTACAGAAGATGAGGTTACCTCATCATCTGCCTTTTACCACACAACTACAATTGATTTTGTTTCTTTATATTATCCTTTAAATTTTGCATTTCTACTATGTCATCATTCTGCTTTAAGCCCTACTTTAGAGATAATTCTTTTGGTAACAGTAGTAAAGTCATGGTTGTTCCAATGTAGGTGGTATTTGGACTCTCTTTCACAGTCAGTCTGACATTGTAACAAAAAGAAATTCAGCAGAAGTTTTAAAGATTTGCTTGCGTGTCAATATCTACTGAGGAATGAACGAAAAGAAAGCTGATTAATTTTTAGAGTTAGGCAAATGTCTGTGAGATGATTGAAGCTGGCATTCATATTCATCTAAATTAGGAAATGGTCTCGCATTCTCACTTGAAATTGTTTCAGTTGTTGTAAACATACTGCTTTCATGTGAACAAGTTTCAAAAGCTGGAGGGGAAGTGTGTACCATATGTGTAATATAACCGAATCACATTATCTAATGCTGTCTTCTAGAAGGGAGAAGTGATTCAGCGTTTTAAACAAAACAAAGGAGGAAAATAGTAATGATTCAAAAAAGGGAGAAAGTTATTACAATGAGTGATTGAAATAACACAAAGGCAATTGTATCTTTGTGTTATATAAAGCCAGGAAATCAGAAAACATCATCTCTCTTACCCACCGGTTTTGAGGGTTTGTAGAAATTCATCCAACATATGAGTATCCAGCCTTGTCTTTGAATCAGGCCCAGTTCAGGACTCATGATACGGATGATTGGGTCTTTCTCAGTATTGAGTTAAACTGGAATTCAGAAACCTAAACGTTTTGTTCCTACTCTAAATATAAGCAGCAATTTTTATATGTTTTGGAGACTGCTTGAAGCTATTCCAGAAAGTATGCTAGGGGGCTACCAAGGAGGAGAAACCTGTATTAGGTCAATTTTTGATAAAACCCCATCTTGAACAAGTGTGGTGTTAGGAATATATACCTACAAGATGCATGTATGGATATATAAAATGCAAAATGTTTTGAGAATGCCTTGTTCTCCCTCTAGAATTGATAGTAAGTTAGGAATCCAATTTCTTCTTTATTTCAGTCAAATAACATTCTCCTTCCTGAAAGGATGCCTGCAAGTATAATTCTCCTGTAGATTATTATTATAAAATAAAATACATGTAGTATGCTAATATAAATCTTATTGTCAAAAAAAAATGAAATGGAAATGATACCTATAGAAGTCACAATAGGATATCACTATTTTAAAAACAAACTAGGAAAGCATCCGTACAGTCCTAATAATGTCAGTCTGAAATAACATAACAGAACTTTTCCATGAGTTTATAAATGGAATATACTGTAACACTTCATTGCACAAGAAAGTTTTACAAGCAAGATGGGAAGCTTTGGTATGTTTGTAATTGTAAGCTGGAATCGTAAACTGTCATTTGGATATTTGAAATGCTTTCTTTCCAGTCAGTTGGCAAATTCTTTGCTGGCATCTACTAACTGTGTTGCTTTGTTGCAACAGCCATGTAAAAATATCAGTTTAAAACCAGTTTGTCTTAAACTTACTTCGCTTGGACTTTGCAAGTACTTACCCCTGATGGAAAATTGTCTTGCTCTGGAATTATACATAAATTATCTGAAATTCTGCATCCCTTCTAAGAAGGAGAGCTCTCACTGTATTAGATAAACCTATATGTGGAACTGAAAGATCTTTAATCTGATTTATAAAAAGGAGGATTTTCTGAAAGTTGCATTTCACATCTGTTACATGATGTCCAAATGAAATTCTTTTTAACCACAGCTCCGACGTACCATGCCATTTTACTCAGCTCTGTTTTAGGAGGAATTGTATTTGTTTAAAATGCACATAAAATAAAATATTCAGCATGCAGCAGCCTAATAAATTAGACACTGCTAGTGAATGATAAATAATGAAACACTGAAATTACAGCCCACAATTAAGAGCTCTGTGGTGTGTTTTGGAAACCCCCAGAATAAAGAATATTCTGAATTATTTGACTTCTGCAAAAATCATTCCTGAAACTTAAACGGTATGTTTAATTTTTTTTTTTTTTTGTATTATGTTTGCAGTGGAAATACAGATAGTTTCATTAAGTGATATTAAGTCCTGTATTTGTGTTACTTTTAGATGACCAGTAGGGTTTTTCATGATGATCTCTGACTACAGTTGGCATCTGGATTATTTGGCTTTCGAGTCAGAAATTTAATTCCAAAAAACAGATATCTGTGTGATGCAGGTGGAACAAGTAACTGTGCCCAGAAAGTGGAAAATAAAAGATATGGTTAAACGTAACCTTACACAAACTTTATGTAGCTTTGTATGAACCTGGGGTTACATGTCACTTAACTGAAGTCTTCGGTGTCCCCAGAACGTTCCCAGTCTTTTCTTCATTTCCTGTTTTAAAGGGATGAGTGTAAAACTGCAACCTGAAAAGCCAGGCATTCATTGTACAAGGGGATTCCTTATGGCAATTTGCAGCCAAAATAAACATTATCTGTGTTGCTTGTGTAGTGCTAAGCAGACAGTTGGCAAGAAATAGAGCCCCAGATGTTCCTATTTTCATGTAGAAACTTAAACTTTCACCTGAAAAAAAAAAAAAATTGCTTCTTTATTTTTTCCAGCCTATGTGAACTACAAAATGCTATGGCTGTGCCTAAGCTTACGCGCAAAATAGCTGTGAAAGGCCCTGCGTTCTTTCCATAAAGCTCTTCTAAAATAGTAGGTACGAGCAGTTCGTGAAATTTTCCATAGTTTTTTTTTGCTACCACATAGATAATGGGAAAAAGGACGTATTTTATTTGTTGCAAGCTTGGTTTGCCAAGAGGGAGATGCAGGTCTGCCGTCACCAGATACCAGGATGTGCCACCCAGGCAGCACCAGTTTGCCAGATGTTGTCTGGTGTGGATGGGATGAGGAGAGGGCCATGGCACCACCTGCTGCTTGGGGCCGTGGCACAAGTCTGCGTCTCTGCCTGCGGCTTGTGACCTTGCTGGTGTTATGTAAACTGCAGTTATGCAAGGAATGCAGATTTCACCTTACATAACTGTTCGTTCCTGCTCAAGATTTCCTTATGTGTACCATTGGCTCATATAAATTAAAAGAAGGGGGAAAGCAGTTGTTGTGTTATTAAAGAGAGATATTTCTGGTTCCGAAACAACTTGATTACCTGTTTGCTGCTGTGGTATTTCCTACTCAAGCAATTTCATGGAATTCCAGTCTCTTTCTTTACCTGGAAGAAGTTCCCTTCCGTTCAAAAAACTGGCGCATGTACCTTAGTCCTATTTGTGCCACTTTATGAGGGTCTGAGAAAGACTTTACTGAGTCATAGTTCTTGCACAGAATGAACTTTACCTAATATAAATGAAGGGAAATAAAATCCTGTGTATCTCAAGTTTTGCATTTCAGCTGCTGTCACAACCAGAAGACCTGATTCCCATTTCTGTGCAGAAAGGTAGATTTCCATGTCACTTAGGAACATATGAAGGGCTAGAGAACAGCACCCAGTAGCCCATACCGTAGCCCATACATAGTCTCTAACCGCCATTAGGAGAGATCTTAGAGTCAGTGGGGCTGGTTTCTGTTTGTCCTCTCATGTGCAGACCTTCAGAACTTCTGCATGTGATGCCTCACTCAATTCCTTCCAGACTTGTTTTTGATCCTGCAATTCTAAAATACCTTTTCTTTTTGATTTAGTTGCTTCCTTATTGCTTTTTTTTTTTTGGATTTGTTTCTGTTTTCTTCACTTTGTCCCTTTTTCTCCCTGGAGAGACCTTGAATTCAATGGATACCTTGACGGATTGGTGGACAGGGGTACTCTGCTCAGGGTTTTGCTCTGATTCTCAATTTACACACCTTTGACCATACACTTTCACACCCCTTCCCTTTTTCATTTGTTTCTAATGTCCAGCCAGCTCTAAAAGGAAAATCCAGTGTGAACAGAGGCAGTTCAAATGAGCGGATGGCTAGATGGAACCAAAGACAGAACAGTCCTTTCCCTGTTGTGCCTCACCTGTAAAGCTTTATGATTTTTATAAGCTGGAGGTGGAATGTGGGCTGTCCTAACTGATTGTCTTCAGGCAGTGAACATCTTCCAAGAATGAGTCCAGTACATTTTTAACCACATCTATTTTGGGGCTGACAGCATCCTGTTGTGGTGAGCTTGTTCTACACTTCGTTGTGCGCTGCGAGCCAGGGGGACATGAGCCAGCTTTGATCCAAATATTGTATGACCAGATATAGCACAGCTCTTAGAACCACCAGCTAGGACTACAGCCAGGGTAAGCTTGTGTCTGTCACCTGTGTATTGCAAAGACTTCCACTAACTGATGAGTCGAAGGAATGTCCCATAGATTACCACACTCAGACAACTCGTGTTACCACGGAAAGACAAAGGATCCCTGGGGAGGGTCTCTGCGCATGATAAAGCTCTTCTCTAGATCATGTTGCTGACAAGAACTAATTTCACTGGGGAGTAGCTCACATGGAGAAATCTCTCTGAGTCAGGCAGATGATAGACACTGGAGCAGATGAAAGAAAGTGTGAAATGAAAGACGACCTGATAGATTAGTCAGACGTTAGGGTGGCTTACGCTTTGTCCTCTCCCATATGATCCAGTGGGCATATGCAGAGAGAAGGGGAACAGGCAATCTTTCCTTATCTAGACAAATGTGGTGGAAAATAGAGCTGTTAGACTTATTGTCTGTCTTCTGTAATAATTCCATTCTGATTTTGGATGACCTTTGTTTACAGAAAAAAAAAGAGGAATTTAGAATTTAAATTAATAAATGCTGAAAAAAAAATACAATAAAAAGAGAATATCACATTGACATTTCTTCAACTTGATATTTCAGTTCACTTTTCCTCTAAGTTCAGATTGTGGTTTTATTTCATATAGATGAGATACAGATTTTAAACTCTTACATATATAATACCCCAAAAAATGCATAAAGAAAAACTTGCTGTGTGCAGTTGTTTATTTATTTAGTAATTTAGTACTGAAATTGGGTGATTGTGAGAACAGCAAGGGTAAACTTTATACATCCTATCTCTTTGCTTGTATATGCTTTTACAGTTCATAATGTATTGACTGTTCGTACAAAATATAGCTACTGTAGATTGCCAAATTAATCCACAAAGACTACTCCAGTGATGTTTCCTACAGATGAAAGTTGTGTACCTGGGAAGAATGAAAAACTTCTGAATGTAACTATTAGGGTCATGTTCAGGGTGATGGCTGCAAAGTTGCAGAGAAAGGAAAAAAATGCATGCAATTCTTTTCTGACATGAGGAAGTACGCTAGTTGTGGCTAAAGGCTAGAGAAGATAGCACTGGAATCTCCAACATCTCTGAAAGACATATAAAATGTTTTCACAGTCCCAAATGAAATCAGTCATTGATTTTGCTGCTTGATAATATGAAGCCTGTTTTCCCCCACACCAAAGCATGGGTTGTTTTGGGTCCCTTGTTCTAAAGAGAAGCTATTTGTCAGCTCTGGGGTGGTGGCTTTGGAAGAACAGAATCTAAAGATAGTGCCTTGGGACAGGTTTTCAGCATTTTTTGGCGCAGTAGGAAGGAAGGGCTTCTGACGCAGCTTAGGGATCCATTGCTGCCTTAGCAGTGCCTTGGGTTACTGTTAATAAGAAAAAAAAAGGACAGTTTTTCTTGCATATGTTAGTTGGACCAGTGCAAAGTGGTTCAAGAATTGGGTGAGCATGTCAACAGATTAAAAACACTTTTGCCAGCTTTCTTCATGTATAGGACCAGAATCCAAAACCTTTTGTTTTCCTCTCCCTAGTCAGCACACAGGCATCCTGCAGGCAAAAATAACCATTAAAGCTCTGTAAAACACAGGAGAGAAACTGCAAGCTGATGCCTTTGTGCTGCTGGTGCTGTCTGTCAATTCCAATTTGGTCAAAGGCTGAAGTTCATTTTCTTTCTTTTCCTTCTTTCCTTCCTTCCTTCCCTCCTTCCTTCCTTCTTTCTTTTTTTCTTTCTTAGAGGCTCTTCTGTAAAAAGTTGCGTAGTCCTTAATGAATGTAAATGGGGCACATCTTTCTGAATTGCATCTACTTTTCAAAACTTGGACAAGATTGGGAAATTCTTTATTAAAAAGCCAATAGAGCCACCTAGTGCTTAAATTACAAAAGTTCAGTTATTTGTGTTCTGGACTTCTATATGTAAGAGCAGTGTAAGCGTGATCTCAACTGCCAAAGAAGGAAAATATCTCATAGTCTTTTGTATTAATCCCTGAGATTTTTTGCTGCTTACAAACTTTACAGTTATTGGTGCTCAAATTAAGTCTTAAAATTGTTTTTGGAGATTTCCATCATTTTGCTAGAGACACTGTCCCAAGGACAGTCAAAAAGTTTTCTCTGATATTTAGCTTGAACCATTTTCATATTATTATTTCTAGTTCTACATTTAAATTTCCTCTTGGCATTTAAATCTCGTTAGATACCTGTGCTCCTTCATTGCCTACTGCTTAGGGCATGTATACTTAGTTATTCTCTGCGGAGTGTACTTCCTTCTGTGAACTCTTCTGACAGTCTGGTGCAGTGCTCTGGGGTTGGTTAGAAAGCTGGGAAGGATCCATGTCACAGGTTTCTTACTTTTTCCTCCAAAGGCTGCAACAAGCTTTAATGTCTGTTAACTCCCTTCCTTGTAATCAACGTGCATGTATGCATGCACCCAACAGACATGCATGCAATTTTTACTGCTTTTTTTTCCCCATCCTTTCTCATGTTGAGCTCAGATGTAGTTTCTCAGCATTCGTCACCTAGAGTCATCTCCTTTACTGTGTACTCATTTTGTCATTTTCTGCCTCTGTGGGTAACTTCTAAAGAATAAGAAATGTATTTTTATAGTTACTGGCCAAGTAGTCGAGCTGGCTTTTTTCTCCCAGTAGAGTGACCCAAAAAGGTGAGCGTAGATCAGCTAATGGCTACTCACCAAACAGAATTTTGCTGCCCGGTGAGAAAAACCTGGGGTCAAGGCAGAACTGGGGGTATGTCAGAGCCAACCTGGCAGCTTCTGCTGCCATGGGAGGTGTAGGACAGAGGACAAAAATGGCCACACTGGCAATAGCCACTAAAATTTGTGAGAAAATATACCTGTTTCTTGATCCATGACTAAAGACAATCTCCCAAATACTCTGTCGCTCAGCAGAAGTTGACAGACTGAATTTCTAATGTATCAATAAGGCCAAAGAAGCGTGTTGCCTGTTTTGTTGACCCCAGTGGCTTACTATTTGGACAGAATTATTTTGCCTGTACCCAGAGCTAGTCCTTATTAATGTGTTTTAGCTTCTGTTAACCCCCAGAAGACGTTTAGTCATGTACTATGGTGCACAGATAGAGGCTGGTCTCACAGTGCAAGCTCAGGAGATTCCTCAATGCAGCTGATGTGTCAGTCAAACAACAATTTCCATACAGACTGCTATTCATATTCAGCACCATGCCTCTTCTGTATGTAATCTTGCACCAGTCACTTGTTTGCCCATAGGCCAGTGTTCTTATCAGTAAACTGGAATTCATTATGTAATTATCTTTACGGAGATCAAGAGGCTAAACTACTGTTTGTAAATACACATGTAAAGGCATATCTGCTTGAAAAGTGCTGTAGAAGGGCAAAGAACTGGTTTTATGTCAGTATCCTCACACTTCTGTAATGATTTTGCTTAATTATCATTGGCAAATTCTATTAACATATTTGTTGTTCATCTTCTATGTGTTGTCTTAAGGATGTTCACTGAGACTGTGATCCAACAGATCCAAAGCTAGTTGTATTTATGTGTCCGAATACTCCCACAAACTGAACCTTAACCCAAATGAAATCAAAGGGACTAATTGCGTGCTAAAAGTTGAGCATGAACATAAGGATTTTGCAGAAATGGGCCTGACACCAAGAAGTGAAAGTCTGTCAGTGTTCTGAATGATGCCATTCATAATCGCTCTTTATTTTTTTTGTTTGTTTCTGTCCAAGTCTGATGTAATACTATGATTTTCTGAGGCAGCATGCAGTGATTTATTTGAATCCTAATGTCCATCATTAAATCTAGCATATGTACAATTAAAAGGTAGGATGAGCACCTGCCGTGGTAACATATCTGACTTAGCTTTAGATGTTTAAAAGGTAGTTACTTAAATTTAAGCTGGAGTTCTGACTTTCTTTATAGTCTGTGAGAAGAAGCAAACATTGCCAAAAGATGATTTTGATCTCCACACAGGTGCCTAGGAATGCTGGAGTCAATAACCCTCGAGTCAAATCCCATGTGACAGACAGTGGGATCACTAAAAATCACTTGCTTACCAGGAATCTCAGAGTGAGGCAGAATTGTATTAGTAATTTTGGAAGCTACTTCTGGAAGGTCATCTTAAACAGGAGGGGCTACATAGTAGGAATGCTGTCCTTCAGAGGAATCACTTAATAGCTGTACTCCTTTTAGTAACTGCCCAGTATGCTCTGGAAAAGAAACTGAGCAAGACTTCTGCTTTTTAAACCTATTTTGCTTATCACTCTTTTTTTTCTTTTTTTTTCTTTTTCTTTTTTTTTTTTTTCTGCACACTAGATGTTTAAAGCTTTTAAAGACATTGGAGTTTAAGTGATTATATTGCCAAAAGTCAAAATTAAGGTTTTGATAAAACAACAGTGCATTACTGCTGTATTCTGTTTACCAAATCCCTTCAATGGGACTATCATATTATCACTATGACCTCAAAAACCATGTTAGTCTTGTTTAATCATTAGAACAAAGCTGGAGGCCAGAAAGATCACACTACAACAATTAGGAACAGAGAAGAGCCAACAACGTGATTCATAGAAAACAGAGACAAGAGAAGACATATTTAAGCCTGTGAAGTCTTCCATTTTCCCCAGCTGATGTGCTGCACAAACCCGTGATATATCCATTTTCCCCAGAATTTGTTTACATTAAAGTCAGCCATGTGCCAAGCTGTCCTGTTTACAAAATCCTTTGTCTACACAAGGAAAATGATTGATGCAGCTCTCATAGCACGAGCTATTTCTGCACTATTCTAAAAGCTGCAAGGAGTTATTTAAGAGCAACTATTGTGGAATAGTTTATGCTACGGTGGTTACACCCATCGCTTTCCCTGGAGAGGAAAAAAAAATAACATGTTATAATATTCTAAATATGAACTCATGGTAAACTTTTGCAGCATTTTCTCCAGGACTCTACAAATAGGCAGCTTGAAATAATATCCTGAATGACATTAGTTGTCTCTTTGTTCGAACAACTAACTTTAAAATCTAGTGGCATGAGTTAGAATGCTTAGTAAACCTTTCTGATTGGAGGCAATCGGGATTAAGTGTGAGAAGTAGTAGGAATTATTAGAGGGACAAAAACTTGAAAGGAAAGGAAGAAAAGACAGAAATGGGATCAGAAAGGGAATGCCAGCAAAAGGAAAACTGGAAAGAAGAAAATCAAAGTGCAGAAGTAACAGTGACAATCAAGATGGAAATGTTACCTCAACTGAGAAATGATCACAATATTCAGCCTGACATAGTTGTCACAGTACCAAAGGTTAGTTTATCCCCTTGATCTTAATGCCAGGATCCCACTGATATCAATGTGTATCTTGCTGTAGATTAAGTGTATCACATAGTCCTAAATTTAGGCAAGTAGTCATTAAATGTGGAATTTGGCCTTCTCTGCAGAACGACTTTGCACATCCCTTGTGTAGATCCCAATGCTAAGACAATATTTTCTCCATTGCATGCCTGTGTTTGTTTTGCCAGGGTTTTCATTACTTGCTTCATTTGCTCACAATATGTCAAAGCCCAATTCTCTGACATTTCAATCTAAGTACATTCTAAAGGAACAGGTTTTTTCCTCTGTTTTGAACAGTACAAAGCAACTTGTTGCTTGTTTCCCTCACTGTGGCAGACATTTCTGTCATTCAAGCAGAAGTAAATGCTGTGATACATTGTAGGAAAAGTATGTTGTTTTCACACTTACATATGGCATGAGCTGAGGAGCAAGTGGAACGCCAGGGATCCATATTGTATAGCAAGAGCCGGTAAGGACAGAACAGGGGAGCAGAGCTGCCTCCATCAGGCCACCCCTGAGACAGTGTCTGAGATGGCATGCCCCGATCTGTCAGCTTCCCGCATAGTTCCTGGATGAGTTTTGCACTTTCTGGCAGGATCGGGAGCTAAGTGATTTTACAGAAGCATTGCTTCTTTTATTTTCCTAATTTTTGTATCATTTTTATTTTTACAGTCATAGAAGAAGCTGATAAAGGATTACATCAATCAAAAATGTTATTAATTGTAGTTGGAATAACTGAGGGGATGCTGTCTATGTAATGAAAACTTTTGTCTGTTTTTTAATCTTTAAGTGTGTTTTTAATGCTGATGTGTAACTGTGTATCCACTTTTGTTACAAAAACCTTTGTATTGTCATTAGGATTAAAAGGGAATCCTTTGTTTTAAATCTTATAGCTTGACCAAGCAATTAGTATGTTGAGAAAGTTAGTTGAACCTTTTAATGCAAATGTTTCTTCAGGGGAATGAGACTTTAACAAAAACAAGGAGGCCAATTACTCTAAATGAGTAGATAAAATGGAAGAGGCTCAAGGAAATAAAGGTACTCAAGAAATAAATGGAAGGATTTTATAGCGGTTGGGACTGAAAACTTGGGATTAGAGGACCATGTTAGCTGCAGTATCAACAGAGGTATCTCAGTATTTCAGTATGAAAGAGCAGTAATGTTTTTAAAATGCATGCAATATGTGCAGTAGTGTGTAGACCTAGCAGGCACTTTATAAGATGTCAAATGTAATTCCAGCTGTAGTCTTGCTGCATGTGCCTTGGGGTTCTGTTGGGTCTGTATTTGCAAAGGGGGAACAGAGAACTTGTGTCCAGGACATGTAGGTAACCAGATAAACTAACAGAAGAGAGAATGCTGTAGCCCACTAAGAGAAGCTTGGTGCTAGTGAGACAACTGGAATGAAGTCCAACACAGCATTCTGGGGAGCGTATATTGGTGTGATTTGAACAGATCTATAAGAAATTCAGTATGGTTAATGTAAAATTGGTTGCTTCAGACAGATCCAGTTTGAAATTTTGATTGAATATACATAATTGTGGATATGCAGTAATACAAAATCTCTTGTGAAGTGTTCAATTAGTATCTTTGAAGTTTAAGAAAAATGGCATTATTTGATGCTAGTAGAGTTTGTGCAAGATACCTGAAGGACCAGCAAAATGGCATATCTTGGGAAACAAACGTTCATGAGGGGATCATTAGCAGATGGGGTTTTGGGGCAGCAAGCAATGTTAGACGCAGTGTTCCTGGTGATCTGAAAGTAAACATAATAGCAGACAGAGGGTGACACCTAGGGAATATTTCAAGCAGTTTGGCATTAACATTTTAAGCCTGTTGGAAACCTGGAGAAGGTACAGGGTAGATCCATAAAGTGTTTCAAGGCTAGAGAAGTGAGCTTGCACTGGGAGCCTTATGGCAGAGCTAGACAGTACAGCTGAGTTCCTCTCTTCTGTCTCCACGGCTCTGCCCTCAGGTCAATCCTCCTTGTGGCCTTGCAGTCACATTTTGTCCCTTTCACCTGCCTCACCATACAATAAGCTTATTTGCATCGTTAACCCTGGAGAAGGATATTCCCCTTTCTGAGGGAGGTGCATCACTCTTTTTCCTCTGCTAGAGGGGATTCAGTCATCTGCTTGGACAGTTAGACAAGCAGCAAAGCTGGTAGAAGGGAATCGATAAGAGTATGCAGGAAGGAGTAAGAGGAGGGGAAGGAAAGAAGGCCAGCCTCTCTGGGAGGCAGCGAGGCGTTATGTCAGCCCAGGTACTTCATGTAACAGCGGTAGCTGCACAGTGTGTTCGCTTTGTGCCAAAATGGACCAAGGGTGACTAGATAAGTTCATAGGTAACTTCTCTGTATGAGGTTATCAGGGACACATGGGCTCTTTAATATCATAGAAAGAGGGAAAAATGAGAGCCAAGTTCTTTAAGCTGAAGCTAGCAAATTCAAATGAGAAGTTATACATGCTTTTTAACAGTGTGGATGATTGATCAATGCCAGGGGAAGTGATTGAGTGTCTAAACCTTGATGCTCTTACCTCAAAACAGTGTACTTTTCTAGAAGCAATTCTTAATTTGAAAATAGTTGCAGATCACAATATAGTAATAAAGAGGTAAAATGTAACGACTATGACAAACAGGAATCAAACTAAGAGATCTATTGGTTCATCCAGGTGTTAAATTCTCCAAATTCTATGAAAGTTCTTAGAGAGTTTTCAACTCCTCATCATAGATTTAATATTCTTCTCTCTACATTCAGTTTGACGTTTTAAATGCATGTCTGAAGGCCAGAGGTTTTTGTTTTTGTTTTTTAGATTTATTTTTTTTAACATGAACTGGAAGCTGAAAACATTTCTGTTTGTCCAAACCTGGAAAAATGCGGAAAGATTATGTTACCAAAGAGAGAGAGGAAAAAAAAAAAAAGAAAGAAAAAGAAGGAATATTGTGTACCCAACAAAACCGGGGCAAGAATGCAGGAATGTAAATGTCTTACAGGCTGTTACTAGGATTTGGGATATAAAAATAAGAAATAAAAGACTGAGGAGTGGGAAAGGTATAATAAGATACAGTCTATTTAGACTAAAAATTGTCTTCCCTAGATTGCTACGGTGACAGAAAAAAATATTAAAAGAAGGTAGTCATATTTGTTTTAAATCTGGAGGCTCCCACTAAAATGCTTGTCTCTATAATTTTTATTTTTTTTTAAGAAATTGCCTTGGGGAATTACTAGAAAAATGAGCTTTATTAAGTGTTCATGGCCATCTGAACTACCCACCCATCCAGTATAAATGTGTTCTGGCAAAATAAGTGTTTGTGTTGCCATGGCCTTTCTCATGATGTTATTTTCTTAAGCAAAGGCATTTTTCTAGCTGAGATCTTAACAAGGACACAGGCAAAGCGCCATGATTCAGTCCTTGAAGAGAAAAATAATGATTTGCAGGGAATGGTGAAGTAAAGAGATGGTCTCAGAGCGGGTTAGAGAAGAAGAGTTGGGTGTCTGGTGGTGACTCTTTTGCCCAGCAGAAGCAGTGATGCTTCCCCCAACCACTCCAGGTCTGTGGGAGAGTAGTACAGCCTCCACCAGCCCTGCAGGAACACTGACAGACCCGGTGCTAAGTGAAAAAATTGGGAAGTTTACATTGCTTAATTGTTTATATTCCAGTTTTAGATTAATATCAAAGTGTTTTGTCCTAAAAAATAGTGAGCTGGTCACATAAGCATTGAACATTATTATATAGTCAGTATAAGTCACAGCTACTAAACAACTAAACTTAATTTTCTTCATAATGCAAATCACTTCACAAGGTGGTGACCAGTACGTCTTCTGTTCAAAGCAGTGCAGTCCACATCTTCCTGATACCTGAATGCAATACCATCTTAGTAAACAGATCAAACAGGCCTATGGCAAAACAAAGAAATCAACGTGGAAAACTTTTTTAACCTTCAAATAAAATTGATTAGCTGGAAACTAAGAAAGCAAATGAGGATTTGATAGAAATAACAGAATACACTAGATCTTTACTTCCTTAACTGCTGAGATCCACTCAGTCTTGTGCTCCAGCTCCATTAGTTTTAGAAATCCCAGGAGCGGAGTTCTGCTCTGGGAAACAATTCCTCAGCCTACCAACTCACTATAGAAGTCCTTCCTATTGTACTCAGAATTTAGCTGCCGTCTCATTAATCTTGTTAAAATATCTTCAGTAAGTCGTACTTGTCTGTCATATTCACACCCACCAGAAAAAATCACAAGATGTCTAAGTCAAAGCTGCAGATCCATGGAAAGCAAAACTAGAGCTTTCATAGCAAGCTTGAATGCAGCTTGCCTTATGAAATTAATTCCAATAAAATTAAGACTATTCAGGGGAAGGAAGCAGAAATACCATTAAGTAACGCCAGTCCTCCATTTGATATTTTTTAATATGACCTTTTGAAAATCAGATTAGAAAGAGAATTCCAAGTTAAAATTGAATCAATTAAGTCTCTTGCTCTTGCAGTTCAGGATGCGTCTGCTGCATAAAGCAGTACAGGAACTGCATATTGCAGGATGTGTCTGACTTGTGGTGCTAAGCAGACTGAGCTGTCACGGTGATGGAAGGAGTCGTTGGAAGGAGTTTGCAACCTCCATTCTGCAAGAAATAGATTAACCTGGAAAAAAATTCCAGAGCATAGGGAAAGGGAATCAGCTGCAGAGGATGACAAGGCTGCCAGGAGAACAGCAAGAACAACTCAGAACATAATATTACCTAGAGGGAGGCATTTGTAGGTTAGTGCTGACAGGAATTTGGAGATGTTGGAAACCAAGACGTGAATTACTGGTGCTTCTTATCAGCTGTCACTAACAGTGACTAATTTATAGGTGTACCTCATTTGTGATACAGATTTCCTCAGGTTGCTTGTAAAAGCTCTGAAGAGAGATGCCCCCTTTACATTCATTTGCTCACTTGGTACTTCAGTGTCCCACTCTGTAGATGGCTGTACTAGTGGAAGCTTCTTCTAGTTCTGTCTCTGAAAGTGTTAGTCTTCAGTTTGAAACTGCTGAAGGAGTGGATATACATTTAATTTAGCTATTCCTACTACTGAAGCCACAAGTCCAATTGCTGGGTCGGGCCAAACCATCTCCACCTGCAAATGTGAGTAAGCCTCCTTCAAATCTGATTGTGGAAGACTAATTCTAATGACTTAAACATCTAAGTAAATAAAGATAGATTGCATGTGTTGCGAAAATTAAGCTATATTAACCTTATAAACAATGAAGGCATATTAAGTAATCCACCTTTAACAAAATGCTTAAGAATGCAATGTAGTTACAATTAAATTCCAAGTATGTACATTATTATTATGTTAACGCATATTACGTCCAAGTGAATACAGAGAGTGCCTCTTACTTCTCTGTCGAGCCTAATCCTACAGATAAGAGAGGTAAAGCAGGCTCTGCAGAAACACAGAAGTTGCTTTGAGCCACTTCCCCAGTTATTTGCTAAGATAAATGCACTAAAGAGACTTCAGGTTTATCTGATGCAAGACCAAAAGTTTTCTTAGTTTAGGGACGCAGACCAACTGCATGCTACTCCTTTGTTCAGGCCAGATTACAAAGTGATAACCCAGTCCTAATTTTGCTTTTCCCATCATTAAATAAACTAAGGCTTAACAAAATGCAAAAGCTATATTTAGTCTAATTAAAAAACCTTAATTATAGACGGATAC
Organism: Heteronetta atricapilla; assembly: GCA_011075105.1. NCBI lineage: Eukaryota > Metazoa > Chordata > Aves > Anseriformes > Anatidae > Heteronetta > Heteronetta atricapilla. The sequence continues at coordinate 16,915,595 of CM021735.1, forward strand.
CCTTAGGTTATGCAGTTAAAATATTGCAAACCTTCATAAAACACACTTTGAACAGTTAGAACTTAGTTTGTGGTCACATTCAGATACTGATGGAAGCTGAATTGCAGTGGTGCAGTTATGTCTTTCTTGTTATAGAAGAGAATGATCTGGTAGCGTGTTTCAGTTTAAATCAACTATTGAATAGCAAAAGTTCAGGATTTGTCTACTGCTTTTTAAATACCAAAGGACTCCTGATATATGTTGTAAATAGTCTGATTGTTACCGTTGGCCTATCATAGAAAGACATTATTCAAATCCTGGTTTTGGTGAAGTCATCTGTTGAAATTCATAAACAATACGCTGTTAATTTCTTGTATAGACATAAAGACAGCTGGTAACACCCAACACTAACTTGGTGGCATTCAGCACAGTGGAAATGAGCTTGAAAATGGAGGCCTTCCCAATGCATGTGACATGTTTCTGCCAAAGATTGTCATCTCTACTGCAGGGACAGTTGAACTGTGTGCAAAAATGCTTGCAAATCACCATGTTTTATACTACAAAAAGAAATGGTCCTGATTTTATAGTGGAGCACTTTAGAAATGGCTGGATGGATTATTCAGGTTTCCCTGTTGTGGGATGTTAAGAGCAATCAGGCAGACAGGTAGCTGAGGGCCACCATCGGTTGAGTCTGCGTATGTCTGTGAGTTACCTTCCCCACATATTAGGGGTGCAAATGCTGAACATTAAAGTATAAATATTTATCATGGCAACTGGCAATCGCTTGTCTGCAGCAAAGCACAATAGGTACCCAAAAGTTCGGTTGCATGTTGAATATTGCCTCCAAGATTTTAAAAGGCCAGAGAACTGGCAAACCTATCAGACAGATGTGAGTTATGGAAACATTGTGATGGAATTCATTTAATGTTGGATGCATTTTTATCCCTGTAAAGATTGTGACATGGCCAATGTTCTTGTGCAAATGCCGTGTTTGTCATTTGTGTTGGACGGACTGAAAGATTTCTGCCAAATTATTCAGTTGTTGGTCAAAAGCTGGAAGAACTACCAGAATATGTTCCCCTAATCTTTATGAATCACATAATTTCAGGTATCGTGTTGCCAGCATTTTAGATAGTGCTGAGGTATCTGAATAACTGGTATGATCCAGAAACTAACTTCATTGCAAATCTGATAAGTTACTATGAAGTTACAACTACCTTTGTACTCTGTGGTTTCTCAGCTGATGCCTGTGGCAAGTGATCTCTGATTCAATTTCTTAGAATTTGAGAATGTGGCTCGGAAATCTCCAGTGCAGTAGAGAGTGGTCAGCTGTACCGATAATGTGTTTGGGGTGAAATCTTAGCTCTGCTGAGGCCAACGCAAGTTTGCAACTACGGATTAATAATAATAACATACAACCAAATGAGGGGCGTTGCGTTGGGTTTTGTTTGTTTTTGGTTTTGTTCATGTTTGTGTGTGTGCGCATTTGTGGCTTTTTAGTTTCTTTTACCCTAAACCAAATTAGCTTTCAATGTGTTATCAGTTCTGGGAATCAATGAAATCTCATCCTGCTCTGTATGGGATTTCCTGTTATTGCATGAATGAAAAACAAAGAAAATACTCTCTGTATCTTGGAACCTTCAGAAAGGGAACTGTGGCCAGGAAGAGTACCTGCTCCTTTCAGGAGATCGTGGTATGGTTATGAGGCTGGTTTGAGTTGACATATTATCTGAAACATCAATTATAAAATTAAGCCTCTGCGGGTCATGTCATTGTTGCTAGGCACTAGACAGCCACGCTTCTTGATGCTGGGCCATTGTGCAGAGCCTGCCTTGGGAGATATCCCAAGGATACCCACTGAGCATGAAAGGAGCACTCGGCCAAGAAAAGCAGAAAAAAAAAAAAAATGTTCTTCTGAAGTGGGGGCAGGGATGCTGTTTGTTTTCAGTCTTTATTCCATAGGAGCCCAAGAAAGGGAACCAAAAAAATGAAAAAACGAGAGAACTGAACCTGGGAGAAGGGGAGTAAAAGTATCTTTTTACATCAGGAACTGCCAGAGCAGACCACTGTTTAAACCTTGGAACTTCATTATTCTTGGTCCAGCTGGCAGTCTGTTAGAAGAGTCCTCCCGAGTCCTGGGTATCCTGGCAAGTTTGGAGAAATGCAGGTTTTCCCATTTCCACTATTGCAAGAGTAACAGTTTGTTTGCCAGAAACACCGACTAGGGGAAAGCTGCGTATCTGCCACTAGAGTAAGGACAGAGTTGAGCTGCTGCTTCAGGGACCCAGAAGGAAGTAACTGGACTTCTGTGAGGCCAAGAAGTGTCTGTCAGTGTAGGTGTTGGAGACAGTTTCCTGACTGTGTTATGTTTGTATTAAGATTCTCTCAAAGTGCAGTATTAGTCAAAGCCTCTGCTGTAATATACAAGTTAGTTTTCCAAAGGTTAACTGCTCTCTGCCAAAATAATTTTGTTTCTGTCTCATCGTTTCCTGCAGACCTTTCAAAAGCAGGACATAAGCATGTCACCAGAGCCACAGGAAGGGGGTGGTTTGTCTTGCCTGGCAGCCCTTGAAAACCAACATCTTCCCTGATACTTTTTTGCCTCTTTTTGAAAACATGTCACTGAAAGTTGCTTGCAGCCATAGACATTGCTCTTCACTGCTTCAGCAAAAATGTCCATCCTGGCAAAATAAAGTAAGACAAACTGTGATGCTGCCTGAAGAAAACACTATAAGTCGTAGACTTTTTCCAATGGCTATTTATGAGAGGAGCAGGGATTACAACTCTTAAGGGTGAAGGGAAGGCTTTGCCTCTTCCTTGCCTTAGTTGATCTTCATCTTAGTGCTAAAATGTGCCTTGATATTCCAATGAGACCAGGAAGTCCTTCTCTGTATTACCTGTATTCTTTTCAGTGCTTTCTTGTAACCAAAAACACAGGTGAGGGATCCATCAAATTGCACATAAAGAACAAAAAAGAATCAAAGGGCAGAAAAGGCACTTTTCTGGAGAAAAAAATAGAAGATCATGGGAGATAAACTGTGCTCCATTTGTTAATTGTGTTGAATTCAGCAAGGTAAACCATAAGCCTATAACTTTTAGAAGTTACATCCTCTATTGTTAAATATAAGTCTATATGAGCTGTTACCTCTTTCTTACCACTTTGCCTTTCAAGGGATTTTGGTTTTAAAGCTTTTTGTCCAGGTGGAGGCATATCTGCATGAAATGACTAACCTATAGAACCATGCATATACACACGTCTTTTTAGAATTGTATATAGAGGGGAGATAACAAAAATAATATAAATAAATAGTCCTGGAATGTTAACACGTTCTTTTTTATTTCCTTGAAAATTACATACAGATTTATGAACAAAAACATGATTTCACAAAGGCTACAGATTCCTACAGGAGGTCATAGAGAAAAAGATTCCTACTTGATGCACTTCTCACTTCCTTTAACTTCCAGCCGGCTTTTTCCAAACCTGAACACTAACACCTAAACACTGGCATACGCATGCAGATTTCATTTAGAGTTTTCAAAGGTCTGTTCTGAGCAAATATGTGCTTTGGAAATCCATTTAGGAACATGGACACTTTTCTTAGGCAGTAAGGTAATGAAAATGGACATTTGTGCCTCTAGCTGAATATTCCACAGAATTATGGAGAGGACCACTCCTAAATAAGATTAGTATTGAGTATCTTGATATTCTGTGATTCTATATATTTTATAAGTTTCTTAGATACATTTAATTTATTCTTGTACTAAAGAGTACCTTTAGCTAGATATATCATCTCCTAAATACTTTGTAGATTGTCTGGATACAGAGCATGACCAGTGTGTGCTATTTGAACTTTTTTCTGAATCACTTTTATTGCACAAGGAACCTGTGCCACTGTTCTGTACAAGTGAATACAGCACACTGTATTCACCCTCAGACTAATGTTTTCTCGCCTATGACCTGACTTCTACCATACGTTCTCTAATCTGTGCTATGTCTAGCCTGTCTCATTCTTCTCGACTACCTCATTTCCACTCTTCAGGTTTTTGACTTCGTGTAGCTCTTTTTGTTTCAGATGTCTAAATCTTTGCAGTTAGAGACTGATCCCTGACTGTTTTTCATCCAGACAGTCCCAGTTCTCCTACCACACCCCAGCTGTCAACACCGACATAGGCAACCACTCCCCATGGCAGAATAGCAGAGTGGGCATGAGCCACATAGAACTGTTTGGCGCAGGGACCAGTGATTGCTCCTTGGAGGACGTGACATAATCCATAAAGGTGTAGCCTGTTTGCATGCTCTTGTCTCCCAGTCTCCCCATAGTATCCTTGTTTTCTCTTCTTGCCTTAATGTCACTACTGATAATCATTTAATTGCCCAGGGAGTCCTGCTACCTTACAAAAATGAGAGTCACGTACATAGGAAGTACAGGAAAAACAAACAAACACCATCTGTCATCAAGCCCAGGAAGATATAGGTGTTCCTAAAAGAGATAAATTTTACTTACCTAAATCAGGGAGAGAGATGTCCCTGTCCCCACATGCTCATGGACTGTGCCATCATACAGGTTCAGCTTTGTAATTCTGTAATTACTTGGAGATATTTAGTCAAGTACAGCTGTATTGCATACCAAGATTGCCCATTTCTGGGTTACTGTGTAGCCAAATTCTTCCTAGGTGGCAGCGAGGCAAGAAAGTAATTGTAATTCAGCATTTGGAAAGTTGGCATACACTTGTATGTCAGCTTCCATTTTTAGCTAAATGCTGTTTCAAAAATCTTACATGTTAGACAAGGATGAAAATAACTTTGATACTGGAGGAGCTTTTCATACAGGAGTCAGCAGAAACCAAAATCCTACTCTATCTCTGCACAGTATAGACAGCATTTAAATATTCCAGGCATTTTCACAGTGATTTCAGTTGGAGGAACACAGACCATCTTCCAGTCTTTCTAATGGCATTTTAAATTTGTTGAACACATTGACAGTTAGGCAGACAATATTACAGGAAAGGGGTTAGGTCAGAATGACCTAGACACATGCAGGAAAACCGTTACCTTCTCAAGGCAATATTTTTGAGACCTACAGAAAGGAGTGGATCATATCACAAAAGCGAATTTAGGAAGGAACATGTGGTCTAATGAGCACTACAAAGGAGCAGAGGTGTTGAAGCTCCCCACTTTGCTGCTACAGAAAAAGAACCCTAAAAGGCTGAATGCTGTTCAAGTGGAAAAGTTGACAGCATGTGTCTGGGAAAGTAATTGCCTTCTGCCTCAGGATAGCACTGTCAGGCAGTACCACCTCAGAGTACCAGTATGTGGGCTTTGGGACTGTGTGGGAAATGCTGCGGTTCCAGAGTGCAGTATCCCTTTCAGACTGGGAAGTAGCAGCTGTGAGGGAGATAACTAAGCACAGTTATTACCAGACTGTGCTGAACAGATTAAAACAGCAGGCTCTAAAGCTGTGCCATGGCCTGAAAACTGTATTTTGGTATGGTTCCATCCCAGATATTTGAGGGACAAGAGCACTCTAATCAGCCATTTAATCCATTTACTTCTCTCATGTCTGTGACACTAAATGAAGTCTGAAGGAATTCAGAGCAAAACACAATGTGTCACAGTAAGCAAAAATATTTTTCTCATCATCCTCTGGATTCCTAGGCAGTGAGCTAAATCACGTTTGCTGTCCTTTGCCATCCACTTCTACCACATAAACAAAGCAACCACTCATCTGTTGCAGTGTGTGTGAGGAACCTGTAATCACCATGCTGACAGTAGTTGGTATTTGCTCTGGTCACCTTTACAGTCATGCTAATTAAAACTGACTTTCCTACTCACATATTAAAAGAAACACAGTATCTGGAGGCAAGATCATGTTGTCAAGCATCCCAGGAAAGCTTTAATAAATCCCTGTGCACCAGTGTCTGCCTCCCTGAGAGCTGGCAACAGTCGGTTCCATGCTCCAGGGAAAGAGTTTGTCATATTCTCTGGGCTCATGTCCTCTCAACGTGCATCAACAATTCCATTAGGAGAAAAAAGAAGGTTTATCAGGCTGGAGAGCCAACTAGCACACGTTGATTGGGCATGCATGTGACAGCCAAAGGTATTTACTGGTTTTTGTTTGTTTGTTTTGTGTTTTTTGTTTGTTTTCTGAACAGTTTGCTTTCTTCTAGTGCTTCAGTTGAGCACTTTTCACAGAATCACAGAATTGTAGAGGTTGGAAAGGACCTTGAAAGATCATCAGGTCCAATGCCCCTACCAAAGCAGGTTCCTTAGAGCAGGCTGCTCAGGTAGGCATCCAGACGGGCCTTGAATATCTCTAGAGAAGGAGACTCCACAACCTCCCTGGGCAGCCTGTCCCAGTGCTCCGTCACCCTCACTGTGAAGAAGTTCTTTCACATGTTGGTGCGGAACTTCCTGTGCTCCATCTTGTTGCCATTAACCCTTGTCCTGTCCCCACAAACCACTGAAAAAGGGCTTGGCCAAATTCCACACCTCAGGTATTTATAAACATTGATGAGATCCCCTCTCAGTTTCCTCTTCTCCAGGCTGAACAGACCCAGGTCTCTCAGCCTGTCCTCCTAGGGAAGATGCTCCAGGCCCTGTATCATCTTTGTGGCCCTCTGCTGGACTCTTTCCAGGAGATCCCTGTCTTTTTTGTTCTGGGCAGCCCAGAACTGGACACAGTACTCCAGGTGAGGCCTGCCCAGGACAGAGTAGAAGGGGAGGATCACCTCCCTTGACCTGCTGGCCGCACTCCTTTTAATGCACGCCAGGATCCCATTGGCCCTCTTGGCCACCAGGGCACACTGCTGGCTCATGGGCAACCTGTCGTCCACCAGGACCCCCAGGTCCTTCTCCTCAGAGCTCCCCTCCAGAAGGTCACCCCCCACCCTGTACTGATACGTCCGGTTGTTCCTTCCTAGATGCAGGACTCTACACTTGCTCTTATTAAACCACATTTGGTTTCTTCCTGCCCATCTCTCCAGCCAGTCCAGGTCTCACTGAATGGCAGCACAGCCTTCTGGCATGTCAGCCACTCCTCCCAGCTTGTGTCGTTGGCGTACTTGCTGAGGGCAGACTCTGTTCCCTCACCAAGGTCATCAATGAAGATGTTGATGAAGATGTTGAACAAGACCGGACCCAGCATCGACCCCTGGGGAACACCACTAGTCACAGGTCTCCAGCTGGACTCTGCACCACCGGTCACCACCCTCTGAGCTTGGTCAGTCAGCCAATTCTCATTTCTTTAATATGCATAACAACCCCAGAAACCTGTAAGGCTTAAAATAGAAAATACTGGAATAGGAGGAAGAACTAGGGAATACAGATTGCAGTTCCTCAGGTGTGGACTTTAGTCAGGACACTGGAATCCTTACAGGATGCATAACAAGCTCGTTAATTACGACATGGTTTAACGTTGTCTTGAAGTATCTCCAGCATCCTTTTGTCATGCAATTCAAGTTGGGTCCTTATGAAATCAGCAGAAATTGCCCACACTTCTGAAACATTAGCACACTGCCCACTGTGCTGGTTCAGCTGGGTGTTGTCCATCTAGTCACTCACTGGCTACTGATATTTGATAAGATGAGACTGGAGTCAGAGACTTCAGAACAATACAATGACTTTGTCTAGTAACCTCTGTCTGCTCAACAAAAACTTCCATGAAGACTTCAAGGTAATTGAAATATAATAGTTCTAAAAAGACAGCTTGCAGTTTCATAAAATATTAAATGTTTTTACTTACAAAAACTTGAAATCTATGCCAGGAAAACTAAATAAAGAACCTCTAAATTAGATTAAATAGATACCAGTGAATTTTCCAGGGCACTTTCATCTTTCATTTTCTAACTTGTTAATACAAATGCTTCTGCAAGAAGGAGGTCAGTACCAAAAAGAAAATTGCAGTGTTTGTGACTTGCTCAGCTTTAATTCATGTTATGTTATTTAACTGTTGTTTATAAACCACTGATAAAACTAAAGACGTACTTGCCTCAACATCTACCTTAAGTTTTTATAACTGAATATTCAGCTTCTGATGTAAGTGAGAATCACAAAAATTGTAGGTTCCAAATGACTACAAGAACTACAAGATGTCTTGGTTAACCCAGATCTACCAGCACAATTGTTAGCTTTTTCACTGTTCTCTAATATAGGACATTACAAAAAAAAAAAATAGGCATAGTATATTGGTGTCAGATGTTCTGATAATTTGGTAGACGTTGCAATTCTCTTTTTTCTTCTGTCCTGCATGGCACTGCTGTCTACCATACCATTTAGTAGTTACATAATTGTTCCCGTTCAGGCATACAAACAATGAGGTCAACTTGAGTCATGTCAAATAACAAGAGCAAATACCACATATGAAACCATTTAAGATAACAAGTCATGTGATCAAATATATTACCTCTTGCCTGGATTTTCTGGATCATACTGGAAGTGTGTTAGAATACACAAAAGCTACAGAGCTTACCAGCTGACTGTTTTGCCTACAATAAGCCACCGACGAGCAGTTTATTGCAAAGTATTTAATACAGACAAGCTAGAATTGAAATCTCCCTTCTTCTAAATCATTATGTTCCTTCTTTAAAATGACCTTTTCAAGGCAAAAACCTATGTTTTCCTGGAGGAAAAAAAAATATGTCATGGATGAAGGTTTAATTTTATTTTAGTTGTTTTAATAACATTCAGCTATGTTACATTTTAAAGCTGCCTAATTATCAGATGTAACATCTGGGATACAGTTCCTATCAGACTGTGTTTTATCCAAACTGGGCACAGATACAAGAAAGTGTTATTTGTGTTTATTAACTGGAACATAAAGAGAAAGGTCAACACTTTCCCTATTCATCCTTCATCAGCAGAGATGCTGGTGTAAAAAAGGAGGGTAAAGGTAAAACTCCTTAATCAACAAAAAACTTGTGACTACAAAAATATGCAAGACACATGAAAGCAAAGAATAAATTCTTATCCAAGCATTTTTTTTCTGTTATTGAATATCATTCAGTTCTACTGTACTCTTAAGGCACATCATGGACATCTGCTGTTCGTAGCTGATGTCAGATGAAGTCATTTCTCTCTTGCTACAGTGGCTGACAAGAAGACAAGCATTAAAACAGTCTTCTTAAATAACAATTAAGAGAAAGAAGAACATGATTAAAATAGTTCCCATCCATACATTTTATTCCACTCTGCAGCATCCTTGAAGCAGTTAGAGTGGCTAGTTTCTTCCGTGACCTTCCCAACTATGTTCATAATAGTTACAACTACTGGCCCGTGAAGACAAGTTGTTCTGCCTTGCATCCAGAGATTTTGTGAGTCTTTCTCTTGCCATCTACATTGCAAGGCCTCACAAAGTAGAGCTAACTATTTTCTAATCTTACAATCCTGGAGTGATTCAAGCTGCTTCTAGAGGGTACATGGATGTATAGCTAGAACAATCCTGTTGGTATTTCTTACATATAGCTGTGTATGTGCTCTCATTAACCAGTTTTAGAGTCCTCTGGTAAAGCATCCGCACCATTCACATTCCCAGTATATCATGATAGGATGGCTTTTCTTACACAGAGGGAATTCTCAACACAAAAGCTTTATTCATAAGAACATCAAAAGTGACTAATTGGGTCTGAGCAGTAGTCTATCCAAGCCAATGCGCTGTTCCTGCTGTCCTGAGGTGAAAGAAGAAGGTAGAGTTCAGGCACAGCATGTGAACCTGGCCTCTTCCTGGGGTTAGTTCTCCTCATGTTCTCCCAGCATCATGGGATTAAGGAGTTTAAATGGTACACCCCTGCCTATGGCCTATGCCCTATCATATCTGTCTTGATACTGTTGTATCTCATTCCTTTCTGATGCCATCTACCTCCATAGCCTCGGGGGATGAGAAATTCACAAGCTTCTGTGGAAAAAGAAAAGAAAAAGAAGAAAAGAAAAAAAACCCACTTGTATAAGTTTTAAACCATTTCCCTACTGGTTTCAGCGAGTGCCCTGCCCCTCAGTTCTCATAATGCAGGATTTGGTGAATGACACTTCTACATTCACCTTATCCACCACCTTAATGAGTTTGTACCATTTGTACCTTTAGTCATAACACTCCTCAGCCTTTGTCTCTCCACATTGAAGAGTTCTGGCCTTTTTAGTCTCTCCTCAGAAAACAGCCACTCCATCCCTTTGATCATTTTTATTGTTCTTCTCTGTGCCTTCTGTAAATCCACTATGTCCTTCCCAAGATGCAGAGGTCAGAGCTGTGTACCAGACACAGGGTGGTTGAGGTTTTGTGTAGTTCCGGACAGACCCACACATTCTCGGTAACCTTCCTGATGATGTCCAACACACTGACTTCTGGCTGCTGCTATACACAGCTAGATGATAGTTTTTCCCTCCTCAGCATTTCTGATTTGGCCTACAGCACCTCTCCCCTTCTTAAAAGGATCAAGGTTTTCCAGTCCCTTTCTCTGTCATAGATTTAGGTTGTTTGTTGTTTGTTTGTTTTGTTTTGTTTGTTTGATTTTCTCCAGCCATACTTACTTTTTATATGGGATAGCTGACAGAGTTAAAATCCAGGCTAATTCAGTGACTTGACTTTACTCTGAGGGTGGTGAGGCCCTGGAACAAGTTGCCCAGAGAAGCTGTGGATGCCTCATCCTTGAAGGTGTTCAAGGCCAGGCTGGATGGGGCTTTGTGCAGCCTGGTCTGGTGGGAGGTGTCCCTGACGATGGCAGGGGGGGAGTTGGAATTAGATTATATTTAAGGTCCCTTCCAACCCAAAGTATTCTATGATTCTACAACTGGTGGCTTCAAACTGCTGTGTTTTAAACCAAAGAGCAGAACTGAATCCGAAGTGAAAGCCAAAACTGGATCTGGAACAAAATTTGAAATATCTCGTCAAAGACCTTTTCAAACATATATATGTATAGAGCAGCTACTATTTCAAAATAGTAATTTGACTACAAACTTAATCTTCTAGCAGAGATCTGTTCAGTACAGTGACTGTTTAGATCAGTTTTTGCATAATTCTTTGTTTCAAGAGTGCTGCAAGCTTTCCCTGGCAGCTTTGTGTGCTCTTCAGATTCTTGCTGGGCTTCATTACACAGAGGTTTGCCCCCACTACTTTTCATAAACAGCTTTTAATGGAAAAGGGCTGGCAATGGCTTTGATTCCTCTTCTATATTTCTCAGTTGTGTGTTTATTGCTAATGATGTGCCCTGTACACGACAGTTGGCCTGAGATTCTCAGGCCTTTTCCCTTCAGTTAATAATAATTTTAAAAGTTCACATAAGCCCAGAGATCTTTACAATCTTTTATAAGATCTCTCTATTTTCTTTATCTTCATTAGGTACAATTTGAAGAAACCTTTCATACTAGATATACTAGTTCCTTCTGCAAGTGTTGGATTATCTGTTATAATTGATACATTTTGCAGTGGGTTATTTGTTAAAATAAGAATACTTGTATTGTGCTAAGTATATATAGCATAATTATATCCGAGTTAATACGATTGCAATTTCAATCCAATATAAAAATTTCACTGCAATAAAAAAAAAAAGATCCTGCTGGGGCTGGTTGTATCAGTTATAGGAATAACTTCAGCTCTGCAGTAGTAGAAGCTGACGGCCCACATCTAACTACCACTGAGGGGCTGCATTGCTTATGACTTAGGTAAATGGCAGGTCAGTCTAATTCATCATACACTATTCTAATTCCTGCCTTTTAAAAATCTCTCTGTCTAGAAATGAAGAGCATGTGCACATCTCTCTATTCATGAGTGCTCCTGAATAGGCAATGCTGCTCTTTCTAACTTCAGCCTTCTTTACTCATCAGTGAAGAGGTAATTCCCATAACACTCAAAGAGCCTGTGTTCTCCTTTGATCCCTTCATGTCACACCTTGAAAACATTCTTTTCTCTAAAAATGCTGCTGTGGTCACAGCTATCTTGGTAGCCTACAGCAAAAGTGGTGGTGGGATGGAGGAGACATCTAGGTATCCAATGGGTAAAGTGTAAACCCCGAGCTTGCTAAGAATAACAGAAAGAACAAAACAGTTTCCTTTCTCCATCTCCTCAGAATATATAGAGGTATTGTGCTGTTCTTGCTTTGTCTGAGTAAAGCTGAGGGGGAATTCAAAATCTGAGCCTATGCCTTACTCAGCATACTGAGCAACCAGCCCAAGCCAGATAAAAAATCCGTGTAAAGGCAAGCCTCCCTGCTGGCAGCAGCACTGTGCCACTTTGACATCCAGCAATAATTTTAAATGAGAGTGATTTATTTCTCTTTAAAAGACAGCAGATGGCAGCAAAGTTGTACAGATGTGCCAGACTAGTAGAAGGAGAAAAATATCTTGGTACACAAACTCCAACAACATTCCATGGAAAAAACGTATCATTTGTTTCTGTCTGTCTCACAGTGTGGTTAACACAATAAATCAGGTTTAATGGTGCACTTGCAATATTTGGGTTTTTTTCCTCCATTATCAGGAGTTAATGAAATCAGACTGGGGCAAGATGATGTGAGTAATCACTCAACAAGTCATCTTTGTCTTTGCAGGACTCACTTCTTTGTGCAAATCTTTTTATACCCTTCATTAAATAGTTACCAATTACCTTGTCTGTGTGTGTGCCCTGACTGATGCAGTGGCTCGGACTGCCAGTTTCTGCTGTAAACTACGTACACCACTCATTGTCTCATTTGAGTTGGTTGTCTGGATATAGCCTTTCTCGACGTTTCAGAATAGCTGATGAGATTAAAAAAAAAAAAAATAGAGAGAAGAGGGAGAGGAGGAAGGAAGTGCTGCTATATAAAGTCATAGTGTTTGAAACACCCCCAAATCCTACTTCATTAATGGCATCTGGGTTTTGGATGAGAACACTGGAAGTTTCTGGTATTTGATGCCCCCTCATGCACACATTTAGCGCCACACTTCATACAGATATGTCTGCTGAAGCTGTCATTGCCAGCAGTACCACATCCACTTAAGAGGAGCAGCAATGATCATACATTGCTGAACTCATTTCAGAAATGAACAGTCTGGGCTTGTTACCTCTTTTTGACGCAGTTCCTTTCCCTTACTTTTATTTTTTTGCAGTTTCATCGGTCTTCAAAAACAGAACTCATGACTAAATGAAGTACAAAGCGTAACTTACAATACCATTTTTCAGTGTAGAAATAGCCATATTTTTGAAAGAATGCTATGGCTTAGGCTTTTTTCCTGCTGACATCACTAGAGGGTTTGTTTCAATTACATGGGATCAGTCTCAGGCCTGGGATTTGGTGCTGAGATTCCTATCTGGCTCACCAGTACATCACCAACAGAACGTCTGATGTCTGTAGGCAGTAAGGAGAATAATGATATATGCCAGTTGCATATTTGTCTTGTTGTTTATCAATAAAGGGCCAGACTATGAATTTGTTCCTTATGCAGAATGGGATGCAGAGCTTCACAGCCCCAGGGAAAAAAAAAAAAATAGAAAAAGGGACTTAGAAACCCATCATTTTTTCCTTGGCTCTAAAGAGAACAAATACACTTTACAAGGTGCAGCTGTCTTCTGCCAGTGTGCAGACTCAGATCTGCTCCTGAGTCCTTCTGTGCAGACGGGGAAGTGCAGTGGCCTCTGAGTGCTTGCTGCTTTTCAGCAGAGAGCCACAGTAGAGTCAGGTCATGTAAGGGGACATGAGGAACCCCCACCCCCTTTGCTGTTCTCCTGTAACAGCAGTGAGGCGGATTACATGGTGGCCTTTTGGTTTTTGAGTGTGTGATTTTCATGATAACTCCTGTGACAGTAACCACCTATTAAAAGGACAATAATCATGTTTGTTTAATGAACTGCTTAGTTTGCTCCTGAACTAACAGATAAGAAAGATCCCTTATGTTTGTTATCCTGTTTCTGCCAGTACTACTGGACATCAGAGATTAAGACCCAGACATTTGTTTGTTTGTTATTACACTAACAAACTAGTGTTATTACACTGAAAAAGGAAAGCATGAAAATAATATTAACAGTTTTATAATTACTGGAATAGCTACATTGAATTTACAAACTGACATCTGGAAAGGGATAGTGAACTGGAAGTGTTGGAGGAATATTTATTGTGCAAATTGTGCATTTATTATTTTGAGAGTCAGTATCTATTACAAAATTTTTTATTTCAGCTGGGTTGGACTGGTCTTGCCTGATTTTGGGAAAAAAACCAGGCTTTTGTAAGCAGATTGAAGATGAGGAGGTGTAGTTACATCTTTGATAGAAGTTATCACATAATCAAACTTAATCAAAAGTTTTCATTTGGACTCCTCATTGCTCTTGTTGTTGCTGGGAATTTGGAAAGCAAAAAACTCCAGTCTTACCAAGCCATTGATTCTAGTTTTAATGGAACCATTTGTTTTTCATTTGGAGACATTACACGTATCAAGCGCCTTGACTAGTGTGTCATAAAAAGGGTTTTACATAGCAATGTTCTTTACCTCATGAACAAATTATGCTTCCTCGTCTCATGAAGAATATATGACCCTGTTCCAAAGAATTAAGTATTTGAAAATTAAACCAATTTCCAAGTTGACACAAATTATTTGGTGAAAAAAAGTGTTCTTTAAGAAATATTTGGATAATACAAGCAAACCCTTGTGAACGCAATAAACAAATTCTAGTTAGGAGTAATTGGATTTAGTTATTGGTAGTACTCAGTCATGTTGGAATTTTTTCTCCTGATGCCTGTGTGCTCTCCACTACTTAAGTATGATGTGAGATAATATAAAACGGTGTGTTGACGGCACAAGGAAAATATTTGGATGGCTGTCTGGAGTTGCCATTATTGGCTTTAATTATGACTTGCTGTCCTTTGGGTACTAAATGAGCCAGAAAAGGCTTCATATGTGCCAAAATATTCATTAGTATTCCCCTTTCTGTCATTGTACTTGAAGAAAAAGTTTCTATCTGGCACCTGACTGCAATTCTTACTAGCATGGCCCAAGATGCTTTACAGATTTTGATAATCATCTGAAAGTACACCAGTATCTCTACTTTTTGGATACAGTAGAAGTCGTTCCTAGGTAACAGTGGCAGTACTCTTTGATGGCTTTCTGATGTACTCGGAGAACAAACGTCTTTTCCAGTCCTCCCCACGAGGACTGGGTTGCCTGAAGTAATTTCTGTGGTACCTTCTGGAGAAAGAAATATGATTGCTTGGTTCCGTCCTCCAGGTTAGGGGATCTGCACTAGGATTTATGGGAAAATGCTTGCATATCAGCATTTTAGGCCTCTTGCCACCATTCCATATAGAATAAATAATGGAGCCACAAAAGTCTTTCTGAGATAAAAATAGCCTTTGCAATCAATTTTGGTAATAAAAATTGTCTGTAGCAAAGTCCTTTTTGTTTGCCATGGGGTGTCTCTAGGGTAGGCACAAAGCAAAATAGTAATTCCTAAAGAATATTCTGTGAACATTCCTGACACTTCACCATGGAGGCTCTGCTGGGAATGGTGACCACTCCTTTGGCATTTGTTCTTGGATAGACTGATGCACAAGGATGAATTTCTGCTCCAATACATATTCACCATTGCAAAACTATTATTATTATTAATTCAGAATCTTGTTTGAACTGAGCTTATAGTCACGTTTCAAGCAACCTTTGAAATGGTGGCTTACAAGGCACAAGGCTGTTCTTAGAACCTGATACTTTAACTAAGGTGTTGTGTAAACAGATGCTACTGATTTTGGAGGCATTTGATGCCATCTTCCACTTCTCATCTGTCACATTAGATCATAGGCTGGCTTTGACCTAAGCACCCTGCTCTTCTTCAGCTTCTAGGACTTTATGAGGAAGCTTGCTCTCATGGGCTGACCATCTGTGCGCACTGGGAGTCAGCTGCTCATTTTCATCCCTGAAGGCCAAAGGGCTGCATCTTATTCCT
>CM021735.1:16931866-16942510 GCA_011075105.1 Heteronetta atricapilla
GGGTCAAAACACTAACACTCCTCAGAGATTTTAATCAAGTTCACGTATGGATTGAAAGTTTGAAAGTTCATGCCCAGCATTTTGCATTCTGGGATGTTCGTAGTGAAAAGATGCATTAGCCAAAGTTCTTCAGCAATGTCCCCAGCACAGGCAGGAGGAAGAACTCTCACCTGGACAGATCTCATCTGGGGCAGGTGCAGAAATGGACGACGAGGGAGAATGCTGTCTCTGTTTATTTTAGCCCTTATGAAACAGCTCCCCAAGACTATCCTAACTCTATCTGGGATGTGGCCTTAGCCGTGCCACAGGAAGGAGGCCCTGCTTGCTCTGTCATTCTCCCCAGCCTATCTAGCCTCTGGGTTAGATAAAATACTCAGTTGCTCTTTTTCCAGGGAGTTTACTTTTCAGCTTCATTCCTCCTGCCATTCAAAACACATGCTGTCTTCCAGCCACAGGGCTACCCACTACTTTCTGGTGCGTCTGGTCCAGCAGCGCTGGTCTTTACACTTTAGAAGTCATTATGGTTTTCAAGATTTGTGGGGGTGGGGGAATCTTTTCTTTAGTTCCTGTTTATTGCGACTGTGAAGTTTTGCTTCTCCCTACAACCACGGCAGGTGGTGCTCTTGAACCTTCCAAATGGGAATTGCGCTTAGGGAGCGACAGTAAGGTCAGAATTCCCCATTTTAACCCTGTGTGGTTAGGCCAAGGATATTTCAGCTTTAAGTGAAATTATCAGGGAAAGGGAAAGGAGGGAAGAAAAGGTATTTTAAGTGGGCATTGGATTTTTTTTTTTTTGCAGTAAATGAAGAAAAAATTAATACAAAGGTAGCTGGTTTGTATATACATACTTAACCACTCTATCTATAGTCCAGTATGTCCCAAGTTTAGATGATAAAGGTAACCCATAAATAAAATACTGTAGCTATTAAAGTAGCTATTAGGGCTCTATGGAAGTCATTCCAGCTGTGCTATGTACTTGGATACCTTCGGAGCCTTCACCTACACATTGTAATTTCCCACTGCAAGCTCCCCAAAACTAATAAGTAGCAACCAGCCTAATTTGAAGAGCTCTAAATGATTTCAGAATAGCCTCTTGCTTGTGCCTCAGCTGGCAGCTATAGTCTACATTGAAGACTGTGTGATTGCCATCATCCCTTGTCAACTAGAAGGTGGTATTTGGAAGTCTGATACGTTTGAGTCCAAACTTCTCTAGGTCTTCATGTTTTTACCCATCCTATTTTGACACCCTAGAAAATCTGGATCAGCAAGGCCATCAGCAGCAGAGACACAAATTCTCTTGTAGCTGTTAACAAACAGATGGTGATTAAAACTGGCAACATATATGCCTTTAAGAACAAAACAAAGCAAAACAATGAAAAATAAAATAATATTTCAAATGGAAATCCCACCTCTCAAGATTCCAAGATTCTTAGTTTGAAGAAGTTTAGGAAAGTAGCTTAAAAATAAGCACTCTGAGCAGAATTTCAAAACTGTGGGGAGAAAAATCATTACAAGTATATGCCAGTTATCTAGTTGACTGAATTCCTACCCAAGCTTTTTTGCAGCAATTTTCCTGGCAGTGTACCATTGCTCGTTCTTTTGATTATTTCTTGGAAATAATGTTTTCCTTCAGCACTTAGGTAAAAAAAAAAAAAAAAAAAAAATACACCCACTTAATTTCTTCTAGCAGCATTTAGTGCTTCTGTTCTCCTACCCTCTTCTGTCTGTGTCCACTGTCTTCAGAGACATATGCCATAGGGGAAATGGTACGTTTGATCCAAGCTGTTACTCAAATACACTTGTTTAGTTTTTAATTTGTTTTGTTGAAGGATGAAGAGTCGACACCAATAGATGGTGCTGTTGGTGCATTAATAAGGTTCAGTTTCACATTTGTTTTCTGGTCTGTGGCTGGAATTTGTTTAAAAAAAAAGAGAGAGAGAGAACAAAAAAAGAACAAAACAACAAAATCCCTAACGCTAAGCTTTTATCCAAGATGTTCTGCCCACACTGAACCGGTCACCGTTTAACTTTAACCTGAACTGTGGCCCAGGAAATCCTTCAACATAAATAACCTTGGAAGCTGCTATGACCATTTTTGGAACACTCTCCCTCAATAAATCTGTTACTTTGTTGTGCAATGTTGAAGTGTGCAGTTGTTTCTCTGATTAATTAGGGCAAAAAATAAACTTGCACGATCAATCCAAGCTGTGACACGTTTCAGCCCTGGCTGGAACATGTGGGTAAAAGAGACCTCAGAGCCTTCTCAACAGCTTTGCCCTGGGATTTTAACATGCATGCTTTTGAGTTTATTTGATTTGACTAGATAAGGCAGCTGCTCACAGAGTCTGTATCTGCCACATTTCAGGCTGTCACAGCATTGCTATGCCAGGTAAGTAAGGGTAGGACTGCAGAAAGTAAGGGTTCGTTCATCTTGACCGCCTGCCCCTACTAAAAACAACAGAAAAGCTTTACGTAATAGTGTTTACTTTATTTCACATATTACCCATGGAGAACAGCTGATACATTCTCTACATCTTTCACCAGTCTGGAATGCGAGATAAAAAAGGTATGGAAAAAGAGTTTAACAACGTTTGACATTCACGATATGAAAAATAGAGGGGATACAATGTTTTAAAATGCCCATATGCAATATATATATATAAAACGTATAAAAATAAAATATATTTTCCAAAAAAGATACAAACAGGACAATCTTAAATATCGATACGTATCTCATGATCCACACACACCGCACCGCACATAATTAACGAAAACCACGTACAATTGCACTTTTCCTCTCTGTGACGTTCAAGTATATCGCAGTCCCCGCAGGGACTAGTGAGTGTCCGATTCCCTGCCGGGTGCAGATAGCGCAGAGGGTAGAGCAGGTGGGGGCGACCTGGCCTGCCCGGGGGCCGGCCGCCGGGCTCCCCCGAGCGCCCCTCCTCGGGGCGGCCGGGGCCGGGCAGCGCAGGGCGCAGCCTCCCGGCGACGAAGGCCCGCTCCCGGCCCCCGGCGGCGAGCACGGCGCGAGGGGCGGCCGCCTTCCAGCCCCAGGCGGAGGGCGAGGAGACCGGGAGCGCCCCGGCGGGGGCTCTCGCAGCTCCCTCGGCGGCGGCACCGGCGGCGCGTCCCGCCGGTCCTCGCTGTCCCGCCGCCCCCGGGAAGGGCGCGCCGGGTCCCGTCCGAACGGGCGCTCTCCGCGAGTCCTCCACGAGCGCCCGGAGTGTCCGTGCCTGAGTGCAGCCGGCCGAGGCGCTCACACCCCCAGCGCGGGGGCGCGGGGCAGCGCCCGCAGAGTCCGGGGGGAGCGCAGGGAGCGCCGCCTGCGGCCGTAGCCCTGGGGGCTGATCTTGCTGACGGGGGCGGCGCCGTCCTTATCCTTGTCGGTCAGCTGGTAGATCTGGTGGGCCAGCTTCTGCACCGTGCACGTCCCGAAGCGGCACCCCGTGCGGATGGCTTGGAAGTGGGGGAAGCTGTTAATGCTCTGGCGGTAGCGCTTGACGCGGATGTGAGCATCCTCCCGGCTGCTGCGAGGCAGGAAGAGAGAGCAGGCGTGAGAGCGGCGCGGTGGGGCCCGGAGGAGAGGGCGGGAGACCCGCCGTGTAGCCCCCCCCCCCCCGGCCCTGCCCTCCGCCGAGGGGCGACCCGAGCGTGGGGCAGAGCTGGCTGCCCACGGGAGGCGAGGCCCAGCCGTTTTGTGGCTGTTAGTTTATCTAGGGATCCAGAGCTCAAGTTACTATTTATATTTGGCTTTCGCAGTAAAAGCGCTGCTATCTTCCGCCGGCTGAAGAGCGCGGGGAAAGGGAGGCGGCTCCCTGCAGGAGCTGTCTCCGGGGCTAGGGGATTTGCAGCGAGGAGCCGAAACACCCGGAAACGAGGGGACCCGGAAACTTTCTGCTGGCTCGAGCAAGTGTCCGAGCCCGGAAGGGTTCGAGCTGGAAGTTACCTGGGATGCGAGACGCGGGGATCCTCCTTCACGTCCTGGGGCCGTACGAGTGGCTGCACGGCGGCGGCTGCTCCCAGCGCTCGGAGCGCGCCCGAGGGCTTCACGTCCCGCTTGGCTCGGCTCAGTGCCCATTTCGTCCATCTGAAAGGAGCGCAAGGGAAGAGGACAGCCTGTTAGTGCAAGCCTGCAGGGCGGGAGCCAAGCCAAACAGATTCGAGGGGCGATAATCTTTGCCAGCGCTGAGATTTTTCGGACTTTTTTGGGGATGCTTCCTGAAAGGGCACGCGGCCCTATGCAATTCCCGCAGGGAGTCCGGTCCCTCTGGTCGCAGCCGGAGCCCGGCGCTGGGGCGCGGAGGCTCCAAGGGCGGCTGGGCGCGCTCCCATACTCACTTTCTTTTGAACTCTGTCGCTACGTCCACCCTTGCAGCATCCACCCCGAAGAAGGTCGCAGAGCCGAGATAGAGCAGGGCTACGTGAACCAGTTTCATGCTGGCTGAACTCCTGGTGGATAGAGAAGAGAATTTATAAGCATGTTTGCTAAGATAAGCCAAATAAGGTCTGTCCGTTTCTTTTTCTTTCGGTGGCTCCGAGAACCTCTTCCGTCGGTAGAGCCCCCAGGCTACCGGGAACTCAGTGGGAGACACGAACCAAAAGCTAGTATTTGCTCAGCAACTTATCGCAGAGTAAATAACAGAGCCTCTAAAGTTTACGTTTGTCGAAAGTTTTACTTGTAGAGGCGGCTGAAAACCAGCAGGATTGCCAGAATACCCCCAGCGGCTTGCGTTAGGATTCAGCAAACCCACGAGATTAGAGGGAGCTGGCTTTCAGATGCATCGTTTCCCAATTCCGACAAGTGTTTTGCTGCCTGGAAGTTTATCCCCGATAGCTCATCTTCTCACTTCACACGCAGAACTAGCTAATTCTGGACCTTATGTTGTAAACTGCAGCCGGTGCCAAGAGCCAGTGCAAGGCTCTGCAGCGTAACTTCAAGCTCTTCAAAACAGCCCAGATTTAGCAGATTTCCATTTCCTCTCCACCTCCCCTGCATTTTTTTTTAGGGGAACAAAAAAAAAAAAAAAAAAAAAAAACTTCTTACCTGACAGTGAGGCTAATCCACTGAGACAAACGTTGTTGCAGTAGCGATCCGAACTCGCAGGGTTTCCTGAGGAGCGAAAGCTCTGTCTTTGTGTGTCTGGAGCAACTACTGCCGAGCTGCGCTCCACCGCTCCCTTTTATAGCGCAGCGCGGGGGAAGTGGGTGGACCTTGGCGTGCCTGGCTGGGCGATTTCTCTTTGACACTTACCCCCACCCCCACATCCCAGGCACTGCTTAATCGTTCTAGCATGGACCGGGGGCAACCCATCCTGGGGGAAAACTTGGAGGATTCATGTAAATTATCTTCAACATCCCCCCCAGCCCCCCGTGGTACTTTATGAATTATAACGACAGCTTTTAGGTGTGGAATCCGAGTACTGGCATAACTTGCAAAAGCTGCTAAGCCCCTCGTTCTTTTTTGCTGGGGACAGTGTTTGTAACTGCCGGTACAGTACAGAAGTAAGTTTGCACAGTCTGTGCCTTGATTTCTCATTTCGGGCACGTTAGCCTCAGGTGGGGGGAAGGAGGAGCGTAGGAACCGGACCCGATCGATTTCTAGATCCATGTAAATCCATCAAACAGCAAGGTTTCACAAATAAATCCATATTTGGACAACGTGAGTTGTAATGAGTAACTATAATGAATGTCAGCCTTCTTTACATAAGCTAAGAGGTGACAAATCAGCCGTCATTAATATTTATGACTCAACGTAGGTGCATTTTTCATCTAATAAAGTGTTCTTGATGTACTCGATCCGTTCAAATCAACCGGTTTCAATGGGTTTGGAAGGCGAAGGTGGGAGCGCACGTTGTGCCCTCGGCCGAGGGGAGCGGTGTGGCTGCCGCAGACACAGGGCACCTGAGGTGCGCGGGGTCACGGCTCCGGGGAAGCCTTGCGCGGCTGCCCGGGTCCCGCAGCTGGGTGTACGTGCCTGCCCTTACTTCACCGGCTCCGCTGCTAAACCAGCGCCCGAACGTCTGCAGGGCCGGGGGCTCTAGCAGCATTCTCCCGGCTGACCAGAGGCAAAACCTGTTTTTTTTTTTGCAGCCTGTATCATCTGCGCCCCGTGGCGCTTCGGCCCCGCAGAGCTCTCGCCGCTCAGGGGGTGCAGAGCCGGGCGCGGCCGGGCTGGTTTTGTCCCCGCCGGGCCGGGGGTAACGCCCCGCGCCCCGCGCCCCGCCGGAGCCGGCCCCGGGCTGCGTGTGCCGGGTGTTTCGCCCGCATCTCGCCGCGAGCGCGGTGTTTCAGAGATCAGGTGAGTTACGTGCTCGTGACTCTGCCTCGCTAGGTAGCCGCGCTCCCTGCTGCACCCCGGAGAGGTATGTGCGAGGGGATGACTGACACTTTCCTACGAGCGGCTCACTCGGGGGGAGCTGCCGCCTCCCTCGCCAGCAGCGGCCGGGCCCCCGGGGGCTCCCGGCTCCAGCGCTCCCCGACCGGGGCAAGCTGGTGGCAGCGGCTCGCCCTGCCCGCTGCCGCCCCGGAGGGGCAGCGCACGGCCGGCGGTCACCCCGAATCCCCACCCCGTTTCACCGGCCGTGAGCTGGCCGCTGGGGCAAGCCCGGATCCGCTGCTGCGCCGCACCTGCCCGGCCGGAGCAAGGGGCGGGAAGCGGCTGCGGGAGCCGGGCAGCCCCGGGCTCTGCCTCGACCCTTCCTCCGGCTCGGCCGGTCCCGCGGAGCCGCAGCCCCGCTGCCCTCCCCGCGGGCCGTGCTCCGAAGCAGAAGTGCACCGAGCGAGGGGCTCGGTTTCTTCCCCGGGGAGAACGGGGGAAAAAGGTAGCCTAGAGAGGGACGGTGTCACCAGCGGAGCTGCGCAACCGCACCACATCACAGTGAGCGGCCTTCCGAGACCTCATGAGGCAGCTCAGGCTCGAGGGAGTCCGCACGTTTCCTTGATCAGCAGAAGCTGAAACTGAATTTCACTTCTCTGAATGAGAAGGCAGGATTCTGTGTCACGGGCGTTGCTTTAATTAAAATCTCTTGTTCCAGTAAAAAATCCCACACTTCCCAAAATGCTGGAAAATCCCTCATTAGAATCCTTGGCCAAAAGGGAAGTGCATTTTGTATACTCTTAGGCAAACAATGCAGAAAGAATCCTACATTGGTTTAGGGATAATAATAATATTAAGACAAGTCACATGTGAGTGCCATGCTGACTACAATGGCCATTTTAGTGACACAAAATTAGCTCATTCAGCTTTGCGTGCGGGCAAACTTTGGCACATAAATGATCAGGCAAGATGCAGTTTGTTGCTGACGTGATTCGTGAAAGGGCTTCAGCAGGTAAAGCTGGTTTCAAATCTAAGACAAAACATCACATTCTCGGTTCAGATGCTCGTTCTGTTCTTCCTCAGCACTTGCATTCCCAAGCAGCATGAAAATGAGTAATAGTCACTGAATTTGTGCAATGAGGTAGTAACAAGTTCTGCTTCATAAAAATTACTTTGTAAATAGCTATTTGCATTTCAAAAAAAAAAAAAAAAATGATACAGAGTGTTCTGTGGACTTTTTTTTGGCAAAGTCTTATTCTGAGGCAATGCCACACAGTTCCACAAGACTGGCCTCTCTTCAAGAAGTGTAGGCTCTCCTCTGGGTGCTGCCTCATCCATCACAGAGAAGTTGGCCTGGAGAAACATCCGGCTCTTGTACTTGTTTACTGATTATCTTGGGCATGTCATTCAACCTCTCAGGATTGCTGTATGTACAGAAAATTTTACAACATCTATCTTTTGCTCTTTTGTACAGGATTTTATTCAGGTGAAGTTTTATTCCAAAAGGAAAGGTCTTAACACCTGTAGGCATCAATGGCAAATAAGTTTGAGGCAAATATTCTGTGTTGATTATGCAAGAAAATTATTATTTGAAGCCAGTGGGAGTGCTTTTGCATATTTCATTCCAGGTTGGTACAAACTTTACTGAATCCATATGCAGTGAGTATGAATATACTTGATTGTACTTCAGGCTGTATAAAATCAGCACAAAGATGATACTAGCAGAAGAACGACACCCTATGAAGCGTGTAAAACCCTTGTCAAACTCCACACAGAAAAGCCTCACTGCTGGTGCATGTACACACACAGCTCTATTGTGCCAAGGGTACAGTGACAAGGGACAATTCCATCTCCAGTGGTCTGGCTAGAGATGTGATGATTTCAGTGTGCCTCATGTCTGGCAGGTTTGAGTATGCTAAGCAAAACCTCCTCAGTGAGGGAGATGCATATTGGTAGAGAAAAAGCTGCTCGGGGTCATGGCTGCTTTCCTCTTCTGGCAAGGGGTGTCACTAAACTGAAGGGTGACACTGGATTAAGGGACTGCAGGCTGAATGTGACCCTCATATTTGCTGAAGGAGAAGTTGACCGTACAAGCTGCTGGGAACCTTCACATCTTTTTGGTGCTAAGCACATAGTCTGAGTGCGGCAACATTATCCCTTGTATGCTTTCTGTTTCCTGGGGTGTGTGGGGGGAACTGCCCCACGGTTCTTGCCCAGGTCCTGCTGGACACCTAGGCCTTGGTGTTCACCCACAGCAGCTGCTCTAGGAACCCCTTCATGGCCCGGTACCAGCCAAGCTACTCTGCTGGAACAGAGGGAATTTTATTTTTGGTGGTCTGGATGAAAGTTCAGTTTACTTTGCATTAGACTTTAAGCGAGCAAACAACGTCTGCTCCACTTCCTCGTTTGTCCTATAAGAATATTAGATTACTCTCTACTAAAGGGAAGTTAAGGAAGTAAGTTACGGCTGACTGAATCCTTTTGGTGTCCATGCAGGTTCGCATCCAAACAGCTGTGTTGGAGCCCAGATGAACAGTGCCCTTCCTGTCACATGAGCACCTAAGACATGCCACTTCTTATGACCTGCTTTACAGACTAACCAAGCTTTGGTTGTGTTGGTCTAGATGGAAGAAGGAACAAGGCTGTATGTAAAGTGGGTGCTCGTACTATTGGGGACTCAATAAGTAATATTTTGCTCTTGATCTAGCATTTGTTAATGCCCTGGGAAAAGTGTTAGGTGGCATTCTCCTGCCAGAGGTGCTGGCTTAAAAGAGAAGTGAGACTTAAGTACTGAGATTTGTCATTGCATATTGAACCATTTTATGAGTGCGGATATGATCGCCCTAAGGTTCTGTTTGCGCTCCAAATTACGTAATTTCTTAGCGTCTCTAAACTTTCTCTCCAGGTTTAGCTACACACAGCATTATCCTGTGCTTTCATAAATTCTTGCATGTCCTGGCTTTGTGCTGTTGAACAGCTGCAGCATCCACCCCTAGGAGTTATGGCGCTGAGCCTTATCCTTGTCCACTTCACCAGCAATATGTGGCTTCATTAAGATTTGCATTCCTTTTTGGCTACTTCAGAAATGCTTTAATCAGAAAACTCAGTGTTTTGAAAGCAGCTTTGTGGGTTTCAGTCATTAAAGCCTACCGGATCACAGTCCAAAAAGCCTATGCGTAATTTAAGAAAGGTATTCCTTCTAGCTCCTGCCTAAAATAGGAAGTGACTGACCCCACAGAGTATGTCTCTTGAAAAGTATTTCCATTTTTCCGGTGTATATATATCTTATTTCCAAAGTTAATAAGCAATTTACTAAACCATAGATCTTCCTACATGGTGTTTGACTTCAAAACAATTAAGCCATAAAGCTGATTGCTGGAAGGAGATTTTGACTGCAGCCCTTCCGTGAGAAGGTACAAGCAAGAACATCGTATTTGATTCTCGAAGCTTCTCGGCTAATTTGCCTTCGGGTTATCAGTAAGACATTGCATTGCTATGTCTCAGCTAAGTAGGAGGTGTAAGTATTGCATGCTTGAAACAGAAATGTCTCTGTGAAACTGCTGGTGACTAACTGCTGGGTCCTGCTCGACGGTGGATGGTCAGGAGCAACTTCAGCGAATTTGCTGAATTTCCATGTGCACCGCGGCTGCTGCAGCTCCTCGCTGTGGTGTGACTGATGTCCTTTGTATTGTTTGTTCTCTCTGTGCTGTCAAACAGGACGTACATGGAAGCTTATCATACTGTTTTGGCAGACTCTCAGCCAGTTAGCCAAGCGCCGCACTGGCAGACACCCTGTTTATCAGCAGCATCTCTGCGACTGCTGGCAAGCCCGCCGGGCTTTCGAGGGTAGAGTCCAAAAGATGCCGGCCTCACATGCACGTTACGAACAAGCAGCGCGACCTCTCCCCGCCGCTTTGCGGGGCGCCCCAAAGCAGCACGTCGGAGGCGGGGAGAGCGACGAGCCCGAGCCCCGGAACGCCGGCGCAAGCCCCGCGACCCGCACTGACGGGGCGGCCGCGTCGGGCGGGAGGCCCGGGCAGCCGGCGGGGAGCGGGCAGCCGCGCTCCGCACCGCAGGGCCGGGCAGGGAGCCGCAGCTTCCGCCGGGCGCCGCTTTCACGCCCGCCTTGCCCCTGCCCGGCCGGTGCGGTCGCTGTGAGGGAGAGCGGGGCCCAAATCCTGCTCCCGCCGCGCGGCTGCCTGACAGGCGGGCACGGCGCCCTTGGAGCGTTCAGCGCGCGACCGTTGGAGCCGTTAGCGCCCGACCGTTGGGGCCGTTAGCGCCCGGCCGTTGGGGCAGTCAGCGCCCGGCCGTTGGGGCAGTCA
>CM021735.1:16942520-17216875 GCA_011075105.1 Heteronetta atricapilla
AGCGCCCGGCCGTTGGGGCAGTCAGCGCCCGGCCGTTGGGGCAGTCAGCGCCCGGCCGTTGGGGCAGTCAGCGCCGTCGCAGTCGGACCTCCTCTCGGCAGCGACACGTTCCGCGCATCCCGGACACAACGTAAACAGGAAACATCCTGGAAATGTGGGTCCCGATTCCCCAGGCAGAGCTCCCGGCCGCAGCTCGCAGCCCGCTTTATTTTCGCACAGACTGAGGGCGGCCGTGGCTCCGGCCCCCGCCAGCTCCTCTCGGAGGTCCCCGCTCCGGGGCAGGCGCGGGGCCAGCGCCGCAGGGCGTCGAGCAAAGCCCCCCTCACAGACTGAGCTCTTGGCAGAGAGCCGGCCGTGCACAGCCGCACCAGGGGCTGCCCAGGCCCGCCACCATTTCTGCAGAAAATGCCCGGTGCCCGGGGGGCGGGTGCTTCACCGGGCGGACAGCCCGCGGCGCTGCGAGGAGACAAAGCCTGCGGCGGGCAGGAACGGCCCCGCCGAGGGTAGCATCTGCTGCGGGGGTTGGCGGTCGCGAGGCCGCCAACGCTCCCGCTCGCCTCCCGCCCGGGCCGGGGCCGCGGCCGCCGCGTGCCGCCGGCGATCCCGCAGCCCACGCCCAGCCCGGCGGGGTCACGGCGCAGCGGGCTCGGCGGCGCGCAGGCGCACAGCGCGCCCGCGCCTCCAACATGGCTGAGGTGGTGCCGCTTGTCCTGCGGCGGGCGCGCCGGGGAGGATGCTGAGCCGCCCGGGAGCCGCCGCCGCAGCAGCAGGGGTGGCGAGGCCCGAGACGGCCCCTTCTCAGCCATGGCCAGGCTGGCCGACTACTTCATCGTGGTGGGCTATGACCACGAGAAGACAGGTAGGTGTGGCTGCGCGCGGGGCTGCTCCGCCGTCCTGGCCTCTTCCCCCCTCCCCTCGCTCCTGCCCGGCCCCGGCCCCCTCCCGCCTCCGGCCGGGCCGCGGGAGGAGGAGACTGGCGCGCACACGGCGCCCGGGCCGCGCCGCGGGGAGCGGGGCGCCCGGGGGCGGCGGCGCCGGCCTCCCCCCGCGAGGGGCACGGCGGGCTGGGAGCTGCGGGAGGGTGAAGCCCCCTTTCCCGAGGCGGAGCGGGGCGGTGAGGAAGCGGGGGGGGCCGCTCTCCCGGCCGGGCCGCGGCACCTCCGGGCGGCGGGGCGGCCTCGCCTCCGCTCGGCGGCCTCAGCCCACCTGGCCGGCCCCGGCCCCGCAGCCTCGCCCCGCTGCCCCTCGCCGTTGTTAGCGGCAGCGCTGCTCTGGAGCAGCGGGGCCGCGACAAACGGCGCCCGGGGACCCGCCCGGCAGCTGGCGGCCTCCCCCGCGGGGACAGCGGGAGCGCTCCTGCGCGCTCCTTTCCCGAGTGATCTCAGAAAGCAGCGGTACCGACTGCTGGCCCCCGTCTTCTTTGTGCTCTTAGCTGAGGCACGTCCACGCGCAGCCACAAAGGAAAGCGAAGACGGGGATGGTGGAAGGCGCCGGGGCTTCTGGCCCGGTCAGCTGGGGGTTTGCAGCTTTTCAGTTAACCGGTGATTACAGAGGTGCCGCTGCTGACACCTCGGGAAGCACTGTGCGTTCAGTAGGCTGTTCAGGAATGGCTGCTTTTCTTAGGGGATCTTTGTTTTGTTTTGTCTGCCCGGAAGAAAGGAAAGTGGTGTTATCTCAACATTTTGCGGGTAACGAGAGTAGTTTCAGTTGTGTAATCTTCTGTTTTGGTAATACCACACTCCTTTGCTGAAAAGACCCGAAATCAGTATGTGAACTGATTTGAAAATGAACTGATTGCCAACTGATACGTGCATGTGCTGGGTATTTAGGAATGGTTCTTTGAATGTATGTTGTCAATAAAATAGTATTCTAAACAGTTGAATGTCCCTTAACTTATTTGGCTGTACATAAAGCAAACAACACTCAAGTTTGTTACTCTAAGTTATTCTTTGAAGTGGCAATTGCTTGGAGGCTGTATTTGTTCATTGTAAAATACTAGGTATTAAACTATTAGAATAAGATCTCTCTGCTTTTCAGAAAGATAACTTTCAGAGAAATCGTGGTATCTATGCATTTAAAGATATAGCAGCCCACAAAGTTGTACCAAAATTCTCCAGGATTTTACTATACCAGTGTTATTACAGTAATTATGGCGTGGTTCCCTCGCCACTCACTTTAAATAGATTTGTCCTAACTGTAGTGGCAAAATTATAAGACATTTGAAATGGAGAACACCTTGTCTGAAATAAAGTCTTTCCGCTCTCCTGTTTGGAACATTTTTCCCTGCAATATTAGAGAGCCCAAGTCAAAACAAAGAAACGAAAAATCCAGGAGGAGGCAAAGCAAGTAGACTGCCTTTGTAATGGTTATGGTTGGTCTGACGTAGCCACTACGTGAAATGAAATTGCAGATTACATTGGAAAGCTTTATGTTGGCGAAATGTCTTCATCTGTACTGTTTAAGCATGTGTTTAACTTCCTGTACATAAATTGTCTTGTTAAGTTTAGTAGAATTGCTTGTATGTATGAAGTTGAGCAGATCCAGAAATAAGTCCAGAATCAGAACCTTAATTTTTAAAGGTCATGCCCAGAAAGTAACTATTTAGACTTCATTATTTAAATTGCTTCTTGCTACTTTAATGCTTCATAATAAAAACGTTTGAAGAAACAACATTCTGTTGGAGACTAGGCATGAATTGTTTTCCAAATTCCTTTACCCCCACATGCAGTCTCATAACACATGGAGTACTGACCTTTCTTTTTCTTGTAAAGTCATAGCTTACTTGATGTGTTTATGCTTCCTTCTAGATGAAAAGGCAGGAGCATGTGTTTCTGGGACTGTGGACTTACTACCTGTGAATCTTTTGGGTTTTTATTTATTTTTTTCTTCCCATCTTCAACAGTGTTCTGGCTTGGTTTCAATACGTTTGATTTTAATTTTGAGTGTAATCATATTCTGTACTGTTTTTCAAGGATAAGGGATGGAATATGTTTGCATAAACAAGCAAACCAAAATCCTGTAACCTTCCCCTTCTTCCCCGACCTATAAGTCAGCAACAGGTTGGATAATATGCACTTGAAGTTAGTAAGAGATATTTATATTAATGACTGTTATCCCTCAAAAGCTCTTGTGCCTCTTCTATCTCTTTCTATAGTAGCCATCATCTGTCCCGACTTCAGATGGATTAAATGGATTTATTTACATGTGCCAATAGCTGCAGTGTATTGAAAATGTGGTGCAGATGTTGCTTTCTTGTTAGTCTAGCAAACCATATTTTCTAGTTTATCAGGTTATGTAGCTTTATTTAAAAACATTCACTATAAGTATCTGAAATTACGCATTTATGCTCTTGTGCAATTTGGGAGTGGGGTTCTAGGGTTTCCTGCAGTGGAAAAACTGATTCTAACGTTAAAAGTTTTTATCCAAAATGATTGGAGAATGTTTCTCTTGTCCTCAGATAAACCAAAGAGAGTATCCTTTGAGGAGCTGTATCTCAAACATTCCAAAATTCATTTCTCTTCCTCTCTGGGTCTGTGTGAATTGCTGTTAGTGCCGTCCTCGTGGCCATCCCTGTTAAGTCTTCCCTTCCCTTGCGCTAGCACTATTGGTGGACCTTCTGGTGGCCCACTCTAGGATGCCGACCTGTCAGAAAGACCCTTCTTGCTGACTGATTTGTTTATGTGACTTATGTTAATTGTCTCTCTGGGTTAGTTTTCTGCTCATTTTTCAAACACAGTTGACTTACCAGGGTATCAGATGAGTGCAGGATCAGCATAAAGGAGGAGCAAGAACATCAGTCACTGCAGCCTGAATTTGTTTCAGCTCTAATCATCCTAGAACCCTGAGCACAGAGCTTTTCATCAGGTGCCTCCATCTCCTTCGTACTTCAGGAGAAGTAATGGGTGCCTAAAAGTAGATCGTGGAGCCGGCAGTTTATTTATGCCTAGCAAGATGTACGGAGATAGTGGGAGCAGAGAATGAGCTTTGCCATTGATTGCTTAGGTGTCAGTGGGCTTTCAGGCACCTGGGAAGTTAAGATTTGTTTTTGTTGTTTTAAAGAGTGATCTCATTCACCTAGCTTTTGATCTATTTCAGACACAGTTGACTATATTTCTGTTTAAAAACTACCTTTCCCCATGAAAATAAACTTGAATTTATCACAGTTATTGCTACTATATAGTTTAAAACTGATTTTGAGCCACTACAGAAGTTCATGATAGTGGTAGTTCCTGCTGGAATTTTGTGTTCATTCCTTGGCAGAGCTGGAGAAACCAGGTTTAATAAATTTTCCCAGCTTGTTTTAACAGTGGAAATGTGAAGGATTTCAGTGATCCACCAAGGTTGATTGCTTTACTGTGTTTATTTTGCATTCACCTGGACCTTTACTGAGGGAGATAACATTTTTTTCTCCAACATATCAGTGCAATATAAAGCTGTTACGTAACTTGCTGCAAAAGGCATTTACAGAAGGCTCTTTGAAGGGAACAGACGTGCTAGAAAATGGAGGCTCTGGGTTAAAAGCGGGACAAAATCCCAGAAGACCCTACTGCATAGCCACTTTGTTTTTCCATCAGTTTTGAAGTGTACTTGATGCGTTGCACCAAAAGTTTCCATTTTAATATGTTTGAATAATGGAATGTGGACGAGATTTAGGAAGAACACAGATGTTTGCAAAGATCACAGAAGCGCGTGAGAAAATGCCTTTTTTGTTTGCTTTGGTTTGGTTTTTGCTGGTATAAACTATAATCATAAACTTATCACTTGAATTTCCACGTGATGGCACATGAAAAAAAGTAAGAGACAACATCTTGCGTCTTTCTTGTCTCAGAATTAATGAAGAGAGACCTAAATACTGGGTTTGTTTATTCTGTCCACGCACCCATCGTGGTCTTGCTATAGGATGCTGTTGTGTACGCACCTGTGAGGGGGAGAGAATGTTTTCTGTGAGACTTTTCTGCTGTAAGAAGACAGACTGTTTTTTTTTTTTTTAATGTTCTTCCTTGTTGTATGTAGTTGTAATGCGTATGGCAGAAGGTGTAAGGCTTGCAACAGTTTTATAGCAGTTTCATTTGAGTGTTGTCATAACTGATAAATGCTGATACAACGTGTAGGCTCTGTTGTGGTTGTTTCTGTTATGATTTTTATCAGCTTCTTTTCAGGGAAGCTTTTCTTGCTTTCTTGTCTAATCTAGTTTCATATCCTAATGGGTTTTGAATCTAGATAAGTGATTACTGGTAGAGTGGGAGAAATTCCTAAATGCAATACTCTGATATATATATATAGATATATATTTCCCTGTGGGCAGATTTTGCCTGTGAAGAAGTATTATTTTCATTTTTGGGGTTAAATAGCATATGATATGATGAGAAGATTTTTTTTTGGTTGTTTGGTTTTTTTTTGAGGGGGGGAGGGTGTGTGTGTATTTATTGTGTATTCCTAGCTGGGCATTCCACTGGGCTAGCACAAATAGAAGGAGTGGATGATTTCTTGGTGTCATAATATACATTTTTTTTGTAAAATAGAACAAGTAGAAAAATAAGGCTATCAAGTAGTTACTTCAGTGGTTTTCCTACCTGTGCTGGAGCTTAATTTGATTCGAGTGTGATCTAGATCTGAACATGCAAATCTCAAAGTGAAAAAGACCATAAAAACTTCCTTTTGTCACAAAAGGAAGAATCTTTCTTGTAACTGTAGTTCAGTGAAGCATCAGCTGTAGCATCAGAACTGAATCAGAATGCAGATAAATAAGTATCTGCGTTTGGGCAAGAGATTACTGTGGCTGGGTATGACTGAAGAAGGGCATAAGTGCCCTAAACATTTTCCAAGCAAATTAGTTGCTCTAGTATAGGAAGTTATCTCTTGTAACCTTGTTCTTGCTTGGGTTAGTGTTTTGATACAACAGTTTCTCTTGTATCCCACTGAAACAGAAAAACAGAATGAGAGAAGAACATTTTTGTTGCTTTTTTTTTTCCTTGTAAGATAAGGCTATCTTGAAAAGCTACTCGGAGGAAAAAAAAGCAGTATTTTTTGGTAGCATTTCTTCCTTGAATGTATTCAGGCTATAGATTCTAATATGTAATGTTGACAAAAAAACAAACAGGAAAAAAAACTAGTGTTGTTTTGATTTATAGATTCACTAACACTTCAGAAAAAAACTGAACACAGTTCATTTGAACTTTTCTTTCCCGCAAATGTCTGTTACTGAATCTCGCTGAAGAACTTGTATCTGAAACACTCTGCGCACTTGGTCTTGCCTTCATAGCAGTAGTAGCAATATTTTTTTTTTTCTTCTGCCTTTTCATTTAAACTGAGACATTCGCAAGGTTTGAATGTTTATGGTGTAAGCTATCTTAATCTCTCCTAAAACATAAGGACACAGGTTTTCTTGAGGGAAGTAACATTTCTTGCCTGTGGGGAGCTTTCAAGGCTAACTTGCAATAAAGAATCTCTCTCCCCTTTTCTGTCCTGGATTCATGTTGTGGATTACCTAACAAAAAGACACTTTTCATGCAGCATGTTCATGGAAAACAGTTTGTTATGCAAGCCTGAAAACTGTTGAAGCACTGGCCTTCTACAACTGCAAGCATATTTTTCAGTGGGGGACAATGAGAGTGGCATTTAACTCCTACAGCGTCACAAACATAACAGCCTTATCTTACAACACTGGGGAAGATAATTATTCTGCTGTGGTAGTTCACTGACATGAATTTAAAACACCAACCACCTCCCGAGCTACTGGTACTTACGAAGGGAAAAACAAAGGAAAACCACAGTCACTGTGGAATCATTTACATGTGGAACAGTAGAGTCACTGTTCAACCTTAATAAACATCAGTGTAAACTGCATCTTACAAATATACACTGGTAATTAGGAAGCCCTCCCTTCAGTTCATCTGTTCTTTTACTCCTTTGCAGTAACGTGGGATTTTACAGCTCATTGTTAGTATAGTGAAAATAATTATTTCTAATAATGAACTTTGTTGATGCATTTTCTTCAGTTTGGTGTCTTGGGGCTTGTATTCCACTTGCATGTGTTTGTTGAAACAGATGATTCCTTTGGTGTCAGTGGTATATTCTGAAGTCAAAGACCATCCACATAGCATTGATTTGGATTTGACAGCTCACTGTCAAATCTCCTCATTGAGCCAACAAGATGCTTGTAATTGCTATCCGTTAGTGACATGATTTCACATCTCTAATGTTAACAGTTCTCAATTTTCTAATTTTCTACAAATTGCATAATATGAAATGATGAAATCAATTAACGCAGTTTCATTTTGTTTGCTTTGTTGTACTCTTGAGCTCAAGGTAAAGTAACTGATCACAAATTCTCTATTAAACTGGACGTAGGCGACAGATGCTTAGTACTGCAGCCAGAACCAGGAGTTGGTGGTAGTACACACAGGTTTTGTGTAGCTGTAGTAGAGGAATGCTAATATACAGAAGCTATAAAATTGTCATAATTCTGGATGCAAATTCACAACAGCTGTATATAAAACCACGTTGGACTCTGAAGGGCCTCAACAGATAAAAAGAGACAAAGGAATATTAAGATTACAAAATCCGGTACTTGGAGATTAGGAAAAAAAGGTCGGAATAACATCCTTTTAACGTGGCTTATATGTAGCTTCATATGAGTGAAAAACACTTAAAACACAGAAGATTCATTATCTGATACTTGGACAATTCTTTAGCAAGATTGGAAATGTCTGTTGAAATAGTACAGACTTGTATGTTGGATCTAATGGAACAGTAACGCAATGGAAGGTGAGACATTCTGGCAGAGGATTTCACAGATACTTGCAGACACAAAGGGATGGTGACTCCTCTAGAATTTTGAATTCAGTTGTGGAAAAATGTGCTTTGGAAGATGAGTTGCATAGAGTTACTTTTGCCAAATGGCATAATTATTAATGCCAGTAGTATTGAGTGCTGTCACTTGGCAGTGTCCTTTCCTCTCTCAGCTCTGTAGTGGGCTGCATGTCACTTTAGTAGCTTGGGACCCCTTGCTCTGTATGACATTGGTGGTTCTTACTGCTTATGTTTGGACTATTCAGGTATTTCGGAGATCTTTCTGTCTTCTAGTTTGGTTTTCCAGTCTTATCCTGGAAGAATCTCTGACTTGCGTGTGTCTCCTCCTCTGTGTCCTCTTTCCCTTTTCTCTTAATCTGTTTAGGCAATTTTATCCACTTTTTTTTTCAGATTTGAAGTCCTCTTGTCCAGTCAGTCTGGTTTCTCCTGGTTTTCATCTTCTCTTCTTTGTAGCCTGCCTTTTGTCCTTTGTTTCAGCTCCCAGCGAGATCGACCTCTGTTGGCACACAGACTATGTGAAGGAAGATGTCACCTGATTCGATTCGAGTGAAAAGAAGTACTGTATTTCTGTTCCTGTTCTTAGACAGACTTTAACCCACAGTTGTTGCTTTCGCAGAAAATTTCATCTTCACATTGCCTTCTCTTCCCAGCTTTGGACAAGAGCACATCTTGATAGCATGCATGTGACCTGATCATTAGTTGGGTTGATAGGACAACCATTAAGCATTTCATTTGAGATGAAATTTTCAAATGGTTAAAATAAATATCTGTTCTTCATGTAAACACAAAGGCTGGAGTTGATTCTGATGTAAATTTCAGGCCTAAAAGAGTATTTGTAAGAGTTTTAGTTTAGGCAAAAAAAAAAGTCCTTGTCCCCAGTCTTATTTCTTAGAAACAGCCTAAGTATTTGCTCTGAAGTGTTCTGAAATAATTCAGCTAGAGGCAGATATTAAGCATTGAGGCATAAGATGGTACATTTACTTTGGCTACATTAGAAATAATTGAAAATAGTTATGTAAATGGATTAGATAAATATAAATTACATAACTCTATCAATTTTACCTTATAGAATAAGAGGTTAGAACACTCTGAATCTGTGAGCTATTGGCATATTTAGAGCATTGCACCAGCTATACCACCATAAACCTTTTAGTTTCAACACGGCATTATTTAACTCTTCATTTTCACATTCTTAATTTGCGCACTTCACATATATATGTGTGCTTTGGACAAATAAACATGGATGCTGGTTCTATTCTGTGACTTGTTCTATGAAATATAAATGTAATTCCTAAATGGCAGTAAGCATGAGCTGACTACTACTAACAAAATACCAACAACATTTTCAAAAGTACGGAGTTGTGATCTTGTCCGTTAACAAAGCCTAAAGATCATGTAATGCATTCTTAATTCTTAAGTACTGGTGAATACCATACTTTTCAAATAACTGTAAATTAGGAAACTGTTTTCTAACGGTATTATAGAGACGGCATTTCATAAGAATGTAAACTGCATAGAAAAAGCCATATGCTTTGTTTCTGCAGAACTGTTTCTTTGTAGTAGTCTCTTCTCCCAGAAAAATATGTAGTAGATCTGTGAAGCTTGGGCAATGACTAAGCTGTTATTGTTCTGTATTGGTAGCATATGCTATTTTAAAACTGTTTAACACAACGGATTCTAGTAGAAGTTACCAAAGCGCTCCATTGTCCTCTCTTCTTGATTGGTAACTTGTGAAGAGAGGAATTTGACTTTTTTTGAAGAACTTGGAATTTTGAAAGGATAATTTCAAAGGTAAAATGATACTTTTCCACCCTAAAATACTGATTTAAGACCATGTTTTTTTTGCCATATGGTATTGATAATTAACTTATTTCTCATCTCTTTCAAGTTGTGAGTTCTACAATAACAAGACCTGCAGAAAGGTGAAAAAAATCTTCCCTGATTTTTGTTTAGTACAACTCTCAATTCTGATCCTGACAGAGATGGTGGTGGACGCTGCTGTGGTCGGTCTAAAGGTGTCATTGAATTAATCGTGTCTAGTAAAAGTGGCCAGATTTGCCCTCAACGCACTCCTCTCTCAGCTTTGAAAACTCAGAGTACTTCCTCTGGATTGCTGTGGCCGGGGGTGGCTTTTGTGCAGTTCTGAAGGTTGCCGCTCGGTGTGTGAGCACGGGGTTCTTCCAGAGGTTCCTGGTGCTGGCACTTGGTTGCTGGTGGGCTCTTAGCTCAGGCACTAGTCTGAGGCACTGAGGGAGGGGACAGCTGCTGCCTGAGCACTGCCCACTTTGAGGTTCAGCCCGTGTTTCTTAGAAACATTATTAATGAATTATTCTTATTTCATGCTTCTGAGGACCTACTTGGCTTCGGCAAAACATGAAGCTGAAAGTGCATGTTTCTCGTGATCAGCAAGTCTTATCAATGGTAGACAGCACGAGGTTTGGAATGGATGCTTTTAGAAGTATTTCCCAAACATAAGTTAACTAGGTGTATGTGCAAAATAAAATGATGCTTTCTGTAATAATAAATTGTCAGGATTTAGAGCGTGTGTTCAGAAATGAAAGCCAATTCATAGGGCTGTGGAAAAGTAGCTTCCTCTCTAGATGTTTTATGGGTACCTTAGTAATTATTTTACTTATTCTAAGTTTTAGCAACAAATTCTGGTCAACTTTGCTGAAGGGATGTGAGGTAATGCCTGTTGAACTCTCAGATTTGCCCTTTAGCTGGAGGCAACTATCTATACAACAGTTTTGGACACTCGTGTCTGTTCCTTGCTAGTTTCACTAATGAACTGACATTTTGACTCAAGCTGCCAGTAAACGTGCTTTAAGCTGTGACACCTGAGTTTGTGTTGACACGGTTGGAGCATGGGACATATTTTTCCAGCTCTGGGGAGCTGATGGTTTCCAGTAGAAAAGCAGTAAAAAGACCTAGAGGTGTTAACATCCCAAACCATCTCAGAGGGTTTTTCTAGGACTAGAGTGTCAAAGCTGTGGTGTCAGCTGCGATGGCATTGTAATCCAGCAGGACTGCCAAAGCAAGTGCCGTGTTTTTTCAGTTACAGTCAACCAAAAAGAAAACAAGACCATATAAACCCACATGCTCATGATTTGGAATTCAAAACTCTTCTTTCAAAAGATTCTCTTTCCTGTTTGATTAATCTGCATAAATAGTGATACTAGGTTTGCCACTGAATAAACAGCGTTGATTCAAATAGTGATACTTTTATAAGATTGTTTTTTCAGTAATCTGTTTTCCAAATATTTTGTTTATAGTGTTTATTATGAAGAGAGATGAGATCATACATACTTAACAAAATACCCTTGTGGAGGCCGTTTTTATTATTTTGTTCTCTTTTGCTACATGCCACATTTTAGGAAGAGGCAAGACTGTCACTTGAAGCATTTAATGTTTTGTGAGAGTGTGGTCTTGAAATATGTCCAGAAAACATACTTTCTAGCTTTCTGGCTTTGTAAGATGCTTTTTCATTTTTTCTAAATTAATTTTGTTTGTATGTTTGCTCATTTGTGTATGTTGGTATGCAGCTTAAGAACACGCGGCTTCACTGGTCCAGTCTCTAGACATAGTCATTGAAACTCCGAGTTCCTTTTTAGTTGTTAGTAACAGGGAGAAGATACTGATTTACTTCCGTGCTTAATTCAAACAAAGCTGAGGATTGTTCTTTGTTACCATGAAATGAGGATTTTAGAGGTCTAACTCAGAAGGCTATAATTTTAATAATCTGTTGTTTATATTTAAAGTTAAAAAATCCAGGGTTCAGATTTACATATGAGTAATAAAAATAAACTTAAAATCAAGTTCTAATTCAGACTGGACGCACAGTGTCGTAGGTGTTGCAGAATCAACTGTGGAGGTGCTCCCTATTCCAAGGTTGTGATGACTGAAGCTGGGATGTTGGGAAATAATTGGTAACTCTAGTCTTTCTTTGTTACCGAGTTGTGTGTCTTCTGTTTATTCTCTCCGTGTGGTTAAAGTTATAATAAATTTTGTGAGCTGTGTCATCTCCCACTGTGAAATTCTTTCCCTTTTCCCATCCCTGTTCTCTGATAAAATCAATGATCTTGTTTCTTGTCAATCTTCAGGTCATGGCTACCAATCTACTTTGAAATCCTGAAGCAGGAGACTCTTGAACTGCAACATATAATTTTGAAGTAAAAACAATTTTGTCTTCTGTAAAGACTGGTTTTGTTCATTCTTCTTGAGGTTGAAAAAAGGGTGGTAAATATTTCATCAGAACCTAAAAGTGGATCAGGTACTCTGGTCAGGTTCTGTTATGCATCCTCATGTTTGCTTATCAGTTGCACCATTCCAGCTGTCCATTTTTTCTTCCTCTTCTGTCAAACCACACAGTTTTCATAGTGCCCCGTGACACTCCCCCCCCAAAAAAAACCCCAAACCTCTCCAAAGCCAGAAGGGTGACCATGTAGCTTCTGCCAAAAAATGATACAGAGTTGTAACTTTCAAAAATCCCCATGCAAAGCCTAGAAATAAGCAACAGCTAGTGAGCATGAGGGATCTCTAATCTCTTACTGTCTAAATCTGGTACGTACTCCCTACCTGAGACTAACCGTGCTTCCTAAAGGATTGAAAATAGATTTGCAAGGACCAAAATATTAACTTAGATATTTTATTGGGTTTAACTGATTTATGAAGACTGGATTTTTAATTTATTTTTTTAAAATCATATATTTTGAAGTTACTAAAATGAGATTTGGACTACAATAATCTTAACAGGGTAGTACAAAGCATCATGTGCTTGTTACAGTTCTTTCAAAGAGTCAGCAAGCAGATGGACAAAGATGCCAACACTGTCTTGGCAATCATAATTTTCAGTGAGTTTTCCTATCCAGGGCTCTTTTTAAAGGATCTAAACTGTTGCTGGTTAAATGGCAACAGCCCAAAGAGTAAATTGAAAAAGGAAACAAGTGGTCAGTATGTGTAGGCATGGCTGGTAGTGTGGATCCCCAGAGTCCGTTTTGCAGACCTTTCCTGTTCAACATGTAAATATATCTCATATGAAAAGAGGGGTGGAATAGTTAGGGTGTGAGATTTGCACATAATTTAAAAAATAAAAACCAAATATTGTAGCTGAATCTAAAGCTTACTGTGAAGGTCTTCAGAAAGAACTCTGATCCTGAATGAGCACATACTGAAATTGTGGATGAAATGTGCTGTTGAAAAATAAAAGCTAACGTACAAGCAGTGAGGAGCAAAGATGATCCTAAGCCATTCACAACACTGATCTCTGATTTAGCTATTGTCACTTAAGGAAGCAATTCTTGGAATGAGTTGAGGCAGTTCTTAAACATCAGGCTAGTGTCTGGTGATAACAAGGGTATAAGCCAGAAATAAAAAGTGTTGAATTGTGTGAGAGAAATGAAAAACCAACAGCAAACACTGCAGAGTTGGGGCTTACAGCCTAGGGGACAAGAATGGATGAGGCGGTTCCCAGAGGTCCTGTTTAGCCCTGCTTTCTGTAGTCCTGAATATTACGAAAGAGTGGTAAATAGCTCTGGGAATCATCTGATCCATTCTTCCTCACTAAGCTGTAGCCTTCATTGGTCTTGGTGGATGTTTGTCTAACTCATCCTTAAAAACCTCCAGTGACAGCAGGTTTCCATCCTCCAGTGTCTATTCCAGTGCTTCGCTGCCTGACCTTTAGAAGGGTTTTCAGAGTGTTTAACTCAAGTAGTTTTCTGGTACAGTTTTAAGCCTAATATTACTAGTCTCCTTGAAGCGTGGTGACCAACTGCATGTAGTAATTTACATGAAAACTTGCCAATACTAAGAGCGACACTGTTATTTCCTGGCTTTGCAGGCAGTTCTAGTGCGTAGACATCACTCTGATTTTTTATTTTTTTCAACATGGCAACACTTAGGGTCACTTAACACTCTACTTTAAGCTCTCCATCCCTTTTAACCAAGCTGCTACCCAGCTAATTGGCCACCCCGTCCATGTGTGATCAGCTCTTCTGACTGAGCTCTCGAAGCTCAGCAATCAATTCCTTCAGTTTCTTAAAACTGCCGAGTATGGGTTGAAATTTTTTTAAAAAATTATTTTTACTGCTACTGATGCATGCAATGGAAATGCAGTTGGACTTGTGAAATCCTGGCAGCATGGATTGTTTATGGGGAGGGAGACTGCAGTAAGGGAATATGTCACTTTGGGTTACCAGGACAATAAGCACAGAATCATGTTATTTTGGCAGTACAGTTTTAAGAGAATTATCTCAAACTGAGGGAACATACTCATTGTTTAAAATCTAAAATTAGCATTTATCTTAGGCATGTGTATTTTTTTTTTTCGCTGTAGTTACTGAAGTATTTAGCAGCATTTGCAGTACTTGTGTAAGTATGCTTACAGGTCGGGTGCCATGATGTTACTGTACATGGACAACTGACACGATACGAAGCTCAGCTTTTGTGAGGAACTGACTACTAGTGTTAGGAGAACTGGAAATACACAGTAACATTTAAGATGTTTAAAAGTCCATAGGTGTAGATTTAAATGAAATTTGAATATGTTATATTATTTTTCAATGTCTCTTAGAAATGACTGCATTCTTTGTGTCGATCCCCGCTTAATTTAAGTAGCTTTGGCAGCTGTATGTGTAGGGGAGGAGGGGGTGAAATATACTGTAACCTTTGAAAGCTAGAATATAAACAAATACTGTTTAACTTCTGGAAATTTGTGGATGTTTCAAACAATGGTGTTAATTTTGATTGCCTTTTTGAAGTCAGCCTGTTCTTTTTGTTCTTGTTTTGGAAGCTAGACATATTGTTTGAAACTTCTCTGCAGCTGTGAAGAACAAAGTTGGCCATGCAGTAGCTTAGTAAGATGACATCATGAGTTGATTTTGACCACTGTGTGATAATCTCTCTTTGGCAGTTGTAAACGTGATCACTGGTGTGTACTCGTTCCTGCTTCGTTAAAATCAAGCAAGTATTGATAGGGTTGCGTTCTGTGGCTATTTACTTGACACCGTTGTTCTGGGCTGTTGTTCTTTTGATCTGAAAAGCATTCTGCTCAAACCCAGTTGTTCTAAAAACTCTGCCCCAGTTTGTTCTATAAAACGCTCCAGGTAAAGTTGTGTTGTCTTTAGGCAGGGGAGCATTCCTCCTGGGAATGGTGGGTTACTTGGGGGTGGTTGAATGGTGCCACACCAGTTCTTTGAAACTGCTGCATCCCAGAAGGCCAATAACTGCTTGGGAGTCCCCAGTCACTGTGTCGTGTGTTGTCATCGTTGTCCCCCCCGCCCCGTTTTTGAAGTATTGAAGAATGCAGAGCAAAACGTGCCCAAGCTCCAAGCACTCAGGGTCAAACTGAGATCATCTTACACTGCTTTACAATACTGACTTGCACATGTGTGTGTATTCTGGTAAGTGAGTAAGGAGCTAGTGTTTTTTAAATACATATGGGCCATAAGATATGCTCGCATTTACTGGAAAACTCTTTGTTTTTGATGTGTTTTTAGTCGATAGTCCAGACAAAATATTTGTCCTACCAGGATATGTGAATCATTCTTTGTAAAGTTTCGTTTGTCATCTGTGTTCTGAAAAAATGTTTTGCGTGAGGGAAACATTGAATACCTTCAGTAATTTTATTGTTAACGTGCGTTTTTACAGCTGTTAGGTAAAAATCATGCTTTGGTGAGATCAAAATATTATCGAATTGTTTTATCTTACTAGAACCTCAGGAAATACACAGGGTGGGAAACTTCTAAATGACTCTTCACTCCTTGTCACCTGTAGGTGAGCAAAAGCATGCACACTTAGAAAACAAAACAAAACAAACCAACCAAACTAAAAACAACCCAAGAAAAAAATCTTAGCAGCTCTTTATTTCTGGGAAGAGAAAAGAAAAAAGCTACTCCTTTATCCTGTATGTAAAAGGCATATAAAGTATTAAATTGATGCTAAGGATTGAGTGAACTTTGATTTTTATTTTTACTTTTTGCTTTGGAGTCTGGCTTTAAAAGATACTCAGGGCATGTGGATGTGAATCCAGGCAAGGGAGGGCTCTGTATAAAATTTTACATGCATTTTCAGTGTGTGTCTCATTACCTGAAGGGATGCAGCAATTGTTATGAAGTAGAGGGAAAAACAATGTTCCAGTAGACCGCTGAGATGACCTTCCCATCATGAAATGCTGCAAGTTTTGAACAAATTTTCAATAACCACGCCATCAGGAAGTTTGACGGTGTGATACGTATGAGTGAGCTCTGTTGTGATGGGAACGTGTACGGCTCCACGTTCCAATTCCTCTCATTAAAGAAGCATGGCTCTCTAAATACGTAGAGGGAGGAAGCGTTATAGAAAAGTGGAATTTTTAACAAGAATAATTGTAGAACAACGGGATTAGAAGGGGGTTTGAGAGAATATAATCATTGCCTTTTTACGTGTGCAGGATACAGAAGAATGCTGGGAGAGCAGTGGAGGGAGAACTGTAAGGATTTGGAAGGTGAAGAAGCTTCATATTGCCGAGGCTTTAAAAGTAGATAAGAAGGAAGTCAATTTTTCAGAGCAAATATTTTGCATAAGATGTGGTTAAATATATTTACAGATTGGAGTTGAGATGTGGGTAGCTCGAGCAAGCTTTGAAATAGGAATTCACAGTGATGTGAGTGATAAGGAACTTGAAATAA
Source organism: Heteronetta atricapilla (assembly GCA_011075105.1). Classification (NCBI taxonomy): domain Eukaryota; kingdom Metazoa; phylum Chordata; class Aves; order Anseriformes; family Anatidae; genus Heteronetta; species Heteronetta atricapilla. The sequence goes on from CM021735.1 coordinate 16,958,996, forward strand.
ACACTTGATTTAAGGCTAATGCGAGCAAGTTGGAGTAATTGGTTGCATGGTTATCTGTGTAGTGCTGTCTTTGTGGGGGCTATTGAAAGGGTCCTCATGAGGATGATTCCATCTGTACAGATCTCAGATGTGAGGAGGGTTGTTTTGATTTAGGTGATGAAAAAGACAAGTCTGAAGATACTGTTTTTGGAAAAGAAAGAAGTGAAGACAGAAGGGATTGATCTATCTCTACTGCCTGACCTATGCTGTAGTTCATAGACCCAGTGTTGAAAATTTCAAACGAGCTGTTACAAGCTTGAGTATAAGATACTCAAGAATATCTTGAACTTTGAGGTGTTAATTTTTAACATAGTTGGCAAATAGTATTTAAAAGTAATTTTAAATCTTTGAAAGTTGTGATAATTCACAGTCTCTAAAGTGACAGTGTGCCCAGTGTAAAGCAAGATAAAGCTACTCAAATGTTGCAATTCAGCAGGAAATGTGGATCTTTCAAGTTAGTTTTGGGTCAAGTATGTATTTCCTTTAGTTCCACACGAGTAAATCTTACTAAACTTTATTTATTTATTTTGTTTAAGTTACGGTAATATTTCTCTTACTGGTCAACTACCTAACCTTGAAATGCTGGTGGAGTTGGTGACTGCTTTGCTTCAACGTACATGGTGCCAACTTGAACAAGCTGCACTGTGCTGGTTCTGTGGAATAAGTTTCTGGAATTAAACAACCACACAAACTTGATTTAAAGCTTTGTTATCCTTCACCTTCAAAAATGCAGAAAGTTTGTTACCTTCTTTATAAAGAATGTTATTTAGTGAGGATTCTGTTATTTACTTTAAATCAAGAAGCGTATTGTAAAGCATTCTTAGTTTGGCTTCTTGTTCCTTGGCTTGAAGAAGGGACTGCTTTTCTGCTGCTGTGTCTTACACAAATGTGCGTTTTATTTCTTGCTTTATTTTACTGTAATCCTTCATATACACATTTGATGACAAAGTAGTAGTGGAAGATCCTTTACAAAACATTTGGTTACTTTATTGTGTACCAAATCATCATTCTGAATTTTGGGGAAAATGAAAATAATGAAACAGCTGAGAATGAGATCCAAACATGTCAGAATTGAGCTTGAGAATAAACATTCTGCATTTCCAGCTGCTATATGCAAAACACTCTTTAAAAGCATGAAGTATGTAATTACTATGAGTGAGAAGATGCAAAGCACTTTTTGTTTGATGTAAACACTGTCATAATGCTCCACGACCTATTTCACTTTGTTAAGGATTACTTACTAAATAATACAAAGTGTAAGTAAGAAAACATCAAGAATCTCTAAAGAAACATCACAAATATTCCAGATTATCTCAAAGATAAAAATTTATTTTATTCTTAATGGCAGTCTTTCCTTATTTCTATTGGAAGACTTTAAAAATTTATTTTTCAAAACCAGAATACAAGTCTTTGTCTTTGAGCCATTAGCTGGACAGGAAGCTCAAAATGCCACAAAATGCTTTCCACTAAACCCAGCAACTCTTTCTAGCTTCTTCTTTCCCTTTGCCTTGAACTCCCCACCCCCCCAAAACCAGACTTGAAACTTTTTATGGGTATACCTCACTTAACTTCCTCCGCTTGAACTTGTGAAATTTAACTTCATTTTTCAAATGCCAGGCAAATGGTTTCTTATGTGTATAGCCACCACTCCACATATGGTGTGTATGTGACCGCTAGATTGCCCAGGCCTGTTTCAAAGCATCTGAAATAATCTCAGGCCTAAGACTTTTGTTTGATTTTTTTTTTAGCCTTGTGTTTCACAATTTATATGCTAGTGAACTCAGTGTCTTTCTTTCAGTCTGAGACTTTCATCAGGCTTGATGCCTCATAGAGTTGTGGCTGTTCTCTTTAAACAAATTCAGAATTGCGAACTCAAAGTAAACTGGATTTTCCCTCTCCCAGCCTCTTTGCATGCTATTAAAAATAAATAGTCCCTTTCTCTTTCCCAAGAGATGAGCTTTCCAGAAAGAGTTGGAAGATCTCGAGTGTAATGGTGATCAGTTCATGCTCTAGCTAGGGATGTACATCTCTGAGGTATCAGATGTATGCGGAATGTATGCGGAGTGCCCAGAAGATTGCGTAAAAATTCCAGGTCTGTGTTGCAAGCCTGTTGCTGTAGATTAGGGTATAGGGCTGCAGCAGGAGCTTGCTGTAGATACTTAGAATGGCTCTTGTAGGTTCTGCTGTGCTTACTGTCTTACCTGCTAAATGTTCATAGTTCCCTTTTCAATTTTATATAGCATTTCCTGTTCTAGTAACAGAAAAACATGGATTTTTGCTATCTTACCTGTAATAAGATTTTTCTTTGCCTCTAAGTCAATGACTAAGCATTCTGATTTCTATGTTAGTGCAAAGCCTTGTGTGTTGTTTTGGTGTTTTTGTAAGTTTTGTTTTTATGGAATTGCGAAAGTTCATTTTTTGCTTTGAAAGCTCTGGAGTTGGACTCCTCTCTCTCCAGCAAATTCTTCTCTTTGTTTTTCCATAGACAATAAACTTTGCAAAAAAGCCTGTGAGACTAATTAAATGATGACAGGTACAGATTTACAATAAGAGTGTTTGATGTTGTCTGCAAGCCCTGTAACTTCTTTTTGTAAGTTTCTGTGAAAACATTTAGGACTTAGGTAATGCAGGTCCTCAGAAGACTTAATGAACATGCAAGATGTACATGCAACACTTGGAAGTCATGGTGATGCCAAACAATATTAGAAATTCCTATTAACATTTAAAGCCGCATCACCGTAAAACTAGATACAGAATATGTTACAAAACAAAGGATATTGTCTCATGGCTCCTGAGTTTTTAGTGTATTATCTGTTGAGCTTTCTGAAAACAACTTCTCTTGAAAGACTTGGAAGTTTCTACCAGCTCATAATCAATTACTTCTCTATGACTGTTTTGCTAAAACAAGAGAATGGCAACAAGTTATAAATGCTGGGCAGTAGAAAATCTGCATCTTCTCTGTCTGCAGCTCTTCTCAGTAACTGTCAAAACATAAGAATTTTTGTCAGAAAGCATTAAGTTACTTGCCTCAGCTGCCGCTTGAACAAAAATCAACCCCCAAAGCCAATCCTGATAAGTTGCACAAAATGAAAGGAGACCTGGAAAAACAAAACCGGCAGAAATAACTTCCTTTGTTTTCCTCATGCATTTCCAACAGAGCTGGGGGCCTTCAGATCCACAAGCAGCTTCTGTCATGTCAATTATTGAAGTACCTGATAGCAACAGGTTTTCACAGTGGATGTGGTCAGCCACTTGAGGGAGGTAATACATAGCATGAGAACAGAAAGGTAGGAGCTGTTTCTGCTGTACAAGGCTTTTTTGTTTGCTTGTTGGTTTGACCTTACTCTTTCAGGAAGGCCCCTTTGCTAAATCACAGCAACCTCTATATGGTTGAAAAACTGCTCAGAAATAGGGTAGTGAGGTGCAGAGCATCCACTGTTCAGCTTGTCTTCTGCAAACTTGTGGTGTTAAACTAATAAAAGTACATGCCATTGCTAGTTCTGTATGCTCTGCGTGGAAATGAAAATGATTCATTTCCAGATCCCAGCACAGGGGAAGGAAGGAAGCAGTAGAAACAGTATCTTGACTTGTGGGGGTCAGGAGGCATTTTTAAGGTTTGTTCCGGGTATGTTCCTGCCTAATTTCATTATGCCTTTGCATTGAAATCTCTCCTACTTCTGTTAATTTAAAATGAATATCTGCTATGATTGTATTGTGCGTAAGTAGGTCATAACCTGAGACACAGTTGGAGTGTATGGACAACTACTTTGGTTTAAGGACAGATGACTTCATTATAGGCTGCACGTCTGAATACTTGTGTTGCAATATTACACGTGTTTTTGTCCTGGTGATTGGTTCTGTGTGATGTATCGAGTCTGTAGAGGGCCATCTTGTTAGCCAGTACTGTTCCTGATTTAAATAGAAACCTTCAAAAGACTGGTGGATTTTTTCCTCTCACGTTCTTTCGCAGCACTTGACAAAATAACAAAGAAGAAAATGAAGAAATTAACCTAGCAAGATTGTTTTTCCTGATTAACCTAATGTTAGTGTTTTCTTTTTGGCATCATACCTATTAGAGATACAAAACCGAAAGCAGGACTGAAATTCGGACTTTTCTATTGCCTTGAAATAATAACCGCTTTGTTGTCATTTCACTGGCAAGTAAAGGAGTAAGGAATGACGAGTGGGGAAGAAAGATCCTCTGCACGAAGCTGAGAGTTGGGTAACAGAGGTACAAGAGGGAAGTAGGTAGACATCGTGCCCAGCAGAGCAAACTGCATGGAAGCTGTGCTTTTACCTTAATCACAGTTGAAATAAAGTAGATGATGTACCGTTGGGAAGTTGGCATGATCCAGAAAAAGTATGGATGCTCCGTGGACTTTTTTCATTCTGACAGGTTCTGCTTTTTCTCTTGCATTTCCATGGAGACTTTTTGGAGTTAGAGTTAGCAGCAGTTTTGTACACACAACATTGTCTTGTCATCCAAAACTTCTCTGTTCTCTAAACTACTCCCAAGCATTTGTTCCATGTATGATATCTAGATTTTTACACTGCACATAAAAACAAATGTTGGAAAAGAGAAGGCTGCTTTTCTCGGACACTGTTTTTCTGCCATGCTCTTCTTTCATTGTCAATGTTCTGGCTGATACGCAACGTGGGTCAGATGTGTAAAGAAGCTGGCAGCTCCTAAATTTAGAGAACAGCTCTCATTTGTGGCACGATGTATTTCTATTACACAGCACGCTGAGACAAAATCAGATAAGTACATTGCAATACTTTAGCTAAGAGTAAGGGTGGTGAAACCTTTTCCTTTGGCAAATAGGTTGTTTGCAAAACAGAGATTTGCTTAGAATACGTGTCAAATGAGACTATCTGCTAACCATTTTTCTTTTGGACCAGGCTTAAAGTGTTAAAATGTTATCCATAGAAGGGCAAAGGGAAAAAGTTTGCAACAGAGAGCATTTCCTGGCTTTTGTCTCTTAAGCTTACAGTAGTTTCTTTCTTATTTCTAAAATAAGATACACACAAGTTCCATGTTTAACAAATACATGCTATATGCTTTTGTTGCATATGTATTCTTTGCTAACACTGGGAGGGGGGAAAAAGTCATCCTGAACAACCTAGTGGGCCATAGCCAGGTTTTTGTCGTTCCTTTAGCAGATGCTCCAGTGGAGGAGATGCAGTTTGTGTAATTACTCTGTGTTGCGTGGGGGATTTTTTTTTACCCCTCAGTAGCCACGCAGGGAAGGTTGGAAAACTGAGGAAAGGATTGACTTCAAAGCATTTTTCCTTAGATGGTAAAATAATTTCCTTAATGGGTGAAACAGTTAAATAGGATTTTGCAAGTCCAGTGAGGAGAACTTCAGTGTTATTTATTTATTTTAAAAGCACTACTATTTTTTTTAATGACAAAGCTAGAAGCTTTTCCATTACATTGGGAAGAAATGTAACGGAATATTGTGGTTTTCAGGATTTGCTTACTTCAGGAGGAGAGGTTTCAGGCTGTTACCGTGGGCACCCTTGGTCGTAGTGCAGTGGTAGCGGAGTTTAGTGCTTAGTTTCTCAGGTCTGCAGGGGGCTAGCAATGTTGTGAGGCACAGTGTTTTTATAGCTGATAAATCTTCACTGAAAGAAAGTTTTGTGCTATGTAGAGTTGCTCTGGTGTCTTGGCAATCTTCAGCTTCTGTAACACCCACTTGAAGGGTACGTTTAAGAGCAGCCCTTAGGCTTTTTGCATAACACTGAGGATTGGTCTTATTCCTGCCAGGCAAAGGGTGAGGGAAGTGGAAAGGTGGCTTTTAACCAACTTCCACTTGCCCTCTGGTCCTGTGTGGCTGTTGTGGGGCACCTGGCCAAACATACATAATTTGAAAGACTTGCTAGGAAACCACAGTATTTGAAGATAGAGATTAAGTGTAATTTGCAACAATTTGTCCATGATATTGAACAACGCTGTGTTTCGCAGGTAGCGAAGAAGCAAGCCAAATTACATTACCAATTTGCTCAACAATGAGTGGTTTATAACTTGCAGTTTGCATCTCAATAGTATTTTTTTTAAAAAAAAAGTAATTTCAGACATGCTAGTCTCATGATAGATCCCTCATTCATTAGAAGTTGAATTCTTACTCATCTTTTCCCCTGCTAGAAAGCAGTAGCTCCCATGTGCTCTCCTTATCCCAAATGCATTGCCTAAGTACTAAAGAATGTGAATGGTATTTCTTAAAGTAAATTCTTTTGTACTCAGAGAAAGTATTTACTTATACTCTTTAAATATCTAAACTTCTTGACTGAACCAGAGTTGACTTAGATCATTCTGCTTGTTCTAGATGTCTTACGTAGAACAGTTCTAGTAGTTTCAGTTTGTAATTGGTGCATCTCTGCTATTCCTATATATAAAATGTGCACTTCCAAAAACAAAAGCAAAACAAAACCAAACAAAAAAATCACCACTGACCCCCAAACACCCCTCTCCCCACCTCCCAAAAGACAACTTGTAGTGTTATCTTCTTAAAGTACATCTTCATTAGTAGTACAGATGATGCTGAAGTCATTCTGCTATGAATATTCACTGATGTAAATGATTTTTTTTGCTCACTTCTCTTCAGGACTGAGATCAAATGCTGTATTGTTCTCTCCTCTCTGCTTCTCTTTCTGTGCAAGACTAAGTCACCAATTGAGTATAGCTTTCAGTGTATCAGGACCTAGTTATACCTTTGTTCATGATTATTAATTTGTGTCATTTGAAGCCAGTTCTTAAGTGTGTTCTGGCTTTGGCACGTTGAACTACAGCATTAGCTGAGCTCCAGAATATAATGAAATGATTGGAAGTTGTTACTGCTAAGCCAGAGAATGTATCTACCATTCATGTGGAAATAAAACATTGTTGTAATTCAAGCCAAATAGGATAAATAGTGCCCAAATATTCTCTAAGAGTCTAGGTCAAGTGCTTAAGCTTTTATCATGCAGCATGTTGCTATGTATGGAGATATTCATAGCTATTGCTGTATTCCTCTCTTCAGACCTGACTCACATTTGAAACCTTTTTTCCTTCCAGTAGAGCTCTGTGTCAGTATGCGTTGGTTTGAAAAATATAGCATATTTATTTATATGTCCAACTTTGGTTTTGTTTTCTCGCTTGTTTTGTAAAATAGCGTGATATTAAGTATTGTGATATTGTGATACTTTTTTCCAGGCAGATGACCTCCAGAAGAGCTGCTGAAGCGGAATCCATTTGTTGCAGTTATAGTACAGTACTGTGTGTCTCTCTCACAAACTGGAAAAGATCCAGTATAGAAATCTTTGAAGTATTGCATCAGAATCCACAAGGTTGCTAAAATCAGTGTGCTAGATAAATACGATGTATTTAAATAATGTGAAGTCCTCTCATCACCTTGAAACTAACAGGAAAGTGATATAGGTGTGATGTTATGGAAGTTTTACTTGAAATTTAAAATTATGAAAAAAATGCTTCACTTGTTAAGGTAAAGTTTACTTTTAAACCTGTGGCAGCCTTCATCTAGATTGTACATTGTCTAACTCACAACCATATTAGATCATTCATTCTTTTGTTAATGAATCATTAGAATTATTTCTTTAACAATGAATCACAAAGCACATTTGAAAGAAGGTAATTGAGGAGTGTATTATTATATCAAATTTGCATCACAAATGCAACGTTCCTGCATATATTCCATTTGGTTTCATTAACTTACTGATCCTGTTCTTCCTCTCTACTCCTTTCTCCACTCCCTGGCTCATTTTATGTTATTCTCTAAAAGGACAGCTTGAATTCGAGCTTACTGCCTTAGATAGTCGTTGCATTTTCTTTTCTATTCCTTTAGCACGACGATTTGCCAATCCATTTTTGTGGTAAGAATCTGCCCTAGGCGTGAAGTGCACCACCTAGTAGCTCACGCTATTTTGTACAAGTAAGACTGAATATAGAAGTGTTTTATTTGCAACTCCGAACGTCTACACAGGTAATTTCAGAGTATTAAAAGAAAAAAATTAATGTAAAATTAGCTGAGAACGAAGATATTAGTTTCTAGGTAATGTTAAGGAAAAGATACGTTGTTAGCGCCTGGAAGTCATCTCTGCTGTGGAGGTATATTGTGTGTGTTTAGGAGTTAAATTATGCAGAGCTTCTAAATTTTGCTTTATATCATACATTCTGTTTTCACCTGAGTTGGATTTTATTACAGATAAGTTTTGATTTTTTCAATATATTCTAGGTTATCTTAAATAGCTAGCTTCTGATCTTCAAACTGTAATGATATTTTGTCTGGAAGTAGTATGTCCCTGCCATATAACAGCAACGAGGGCATCTTAGGTAGCACTAACAACAACACTTGATATCTCTGTGAAAGCAGTATTTCCTGAATATGTTGATCCAGCTGATAAACCCCCAAAGTAACTGATATATATATGTCTGAGTAGCTTGGCACCTCTGGCTGTTTACAAACATATTTGGTTCTTGGTAGAAAAAAATATGGTAAATATTAGTTCACAGCAGTTTACATCCAGGTAGTTCACAGTAAGTTGAGATTTTCATTTATCCTACTTCATTTTATATGGTTCATCGTGCTCTGGTGAGTTGGCTAGAGGAAGTTGTGGAGTAGTGGGAAATTAGTGCTAAAAACACATTCAGTGTTAAGAGAACTGCACAATGGTTATTGGCTTTGTTACTTGTTTGGAGTTCTAGATTTTTTTTGGCGATTGCTATTTTTTCTTTCTTTTTTTGAAGGGGAAGAACATGAAAAAGCAAATCAGAGTAGCAGGAAGTGTTTGATATGTTATATGATTGATTAGCAAACAAAAGTGCCAAATATACGTGTGTTATATTGAGGCATAAGTTTTTATTTAATGTATATTTTTACACTGTTTTATGATTTAGGCATTTTTTTCCCTGAAGACCTGTGAGCTAAATGATACGAAATCAGGCTGTGTACCTTCTGTCCATGTTCGTACCTCTCATGCTGTTTGCACCATGTGCAGCTGTTTCTTAATAGGTGTGATATTTGGCTTTGCTTTTGCTAGGCAATGCCATGGCTTTCAGCAGCCTCTGCTGCCCTCTCCTGCTGTGCTTTCTGGCTTCTGTTCTTGGAAAAGTGAGTGACTGCCAGGGAGGAGCCAGGGCAAAATGGCCTTCAGGAACAGGCAGGATGGAGGGCTCCATGCACCTTGATGCTCCTCTGTAAAACATATTTACCGCTTAGTGTGGGTTCCCCTGCCTCCTGAAGCAGCTCAGGGTTAGTTATGGAGAGGGGAGAAAGATTTCAAACATGCTACATATATTAACCTGAAGGTAAATAAAAAACACGTGGAATTGCCATGCTACTTTTGATGGTAGCATAGTTTCTCACATTTGAAGTGGTAGGCCAATTGTGCAGTCAGGAACTGCTGTTATGCTTTTTCATATTCTTTGGCCTCAAGTAGTAGAAAATACACCTTCAGCTGTGTTATTAGCGGTACAAGAACACTAAACGCTGAGGTGTGGAAGTTAACATTTCAGGTGTAATTCTGGTACTCTAGTCAATGTTTCATCAGATGCAGGCAAGAATCAGAGGTTTTTGTTGATTTTTTTATTGTTGAAAAAGTCAATCTCCCATTTAATAAAATATTACACGTATAATTGAAATGAGGAAAAATAGTATTGAAAAGTTTGAAACGTGAAAATTCTGTGTCAAGATGTATACTAGGGTATGCAAACTGCTCTGACAATTCCTGCTCTAGGAATTAGTTGGTCTGAGGATAGTCTTTGAGGACACTAAGGAAGGGATTAGAAGCGTGTCCTAGAAAAACAGTCATGTGGGGTTTTGCATGTACCCCGTTAAATGGTACAACAGCATCCTTAAGAGCTCCTGTTTTGGGTGACAAGTAGAAAAACGGTTTAGAAAGAGTTTTTGAAAATGCATTTCATTGAGACTATAAATATGCAACAAAAACAACTGGGACTTGGATGACATTGTACAGGACAAAGAGTACTTAAAATGCAGACCTCTGTGGGAAAAGTAATGTTTACTTCAGCGAGTATCATCTATCAGTTTGACAAATTAAGCTTAACTGGCATCAAGTTCTGTTATAAAAATCTACTTATGTAAAAGAATTAGTAGAATTTAGTTGCACGGTGAGACCGTACTGGATATATTAATTTGAAATGGCAAGTATCAATTCTGTCATTTTTAGGTACTTGTCCTAGCTAGCTGTGTTGCAAAATGTATTTAGTTATCCAGCTACTTTTGGTGCTCAGGTGCTCGTACCGAAGGCTAATGCAGTAAGCATGTGTCTCTGGTGGAAATCAGTGTGTCAATCGTGAAAATTAAAATACCATTTAAGTTGTTATCTCTCATCTGGGGAAGGTTATAGGTGCATTTATGATATTATCAGCTGCTCCTGGCAAGTGTTTGAGCAGTCTTTAACTGGCTCCCAAGAGCGTATTCTTCCTCAGAGCTGAGGCAAGTTCCTTTTCTCTCTTGCTGCAGGTGATGGGGAACTTAGTGCCAGCATTTGGAAAGGCTGTGTGCTCTACGATAGGCACTGCGCAGTTACCGGGGGCCCAGCGCGCACTGATTGACACTCGTTTCATGGGTCTAATTTGGGTCAAAACTCATCCCAAAAGACAGAGTTTTGGTCTTATAAAAGCAAAGCTAGTTAACGTCTTGTTTCAAGTCAGCATGACATGCTAGGCATCTTTGTCGGAACATTTGGTAGGTTTCAGATACCCTTGGAGTTTAAAAAATCTGTACTTAATTAAGGTGACAACATGCATAAGGAAGGATATCTCGGAATAGTTTGGGGTGTCTTTTTGATGTGTCACTTCCGGCACGCAGAGAAATTCTTTCCTCTTTGTAGCTGTGGCGATCTGGAAGGATACGTTTCAGAACAGGTGGAAGTAATTTGGCAATTTGACATTCAGACTGTATTACACATGCAGGTCCCACAGGATTGCAAAGTTTGCGGGGCTTTTGCACTTTAATATCATTTTGCATGTAGTGGCAAGGCTGGATACTACTAGCATAGTATTTTCTTCTGGAGATTGTGTGTTAAAGAAGGTGGTGCCTCTAGCCCCTGGGGGTCTTCAGTGATAACATTCCAGGTCTGGAATCTAGGAAACGAAGAAATCTTAAGCCATAATCATTTGCTCCAAGTTTGGTTTTTTTTTGCATTTTAAAGCTAAAGGTGCCACTTCTAGTTAAGGCTTACAGTGGAGGTTCAGTTTGGTGATCCTCATCTGAATAAAAACAGATGAATAAAACTTAACGTATGTGGTGCTGTGTTACGGTTCTGAATACTTTCTTAACGTTTCCATTGAGTCTTATGACTGTGGTATATGCAGAATCCAATGAATTCCAATTATTGCTGACTGTATTAGATAGAAGGCATGCTAGAGTCCTAGCCAGTAGATGGGATTGCAATGCAGTAGCTTTGTATTAAATGTGAATGTTTGCTTGTAGATAGGTAGGGAGCATAGTTTTAATAGGCCTGCCTTTGTACGATCTTTTGAAATATGTACGCATGGATTATCTGCAGAAGTGAAGCAAGTCCTTGGCTTTCCTAACCATTAATCATTTGTATCACTTTTTTTTTTTTTTTTTACTTTTTTTTTTCAGCCAGCATATTTGAACTAACAGCATAGAGTTTAATGCACAGATGATTTTAATCCTACACCAGTGTTCTTTATATACAGGTGATACTTATTTCTGGAAGAATTTTACAATAGTCTTTCCATTGTAGAACTCCTGTCCAGTGATTTTTCCTTTGGAACTAAGGATGCAATTTTCAGTTAGTTTCTTTTGGGAGGTAGGAGTGGAGTGTTGTTGGCTTTGATTTCTTTCCTAGGCTGTTTTTTAAAGTGTTCTCTCTGAGTGACTGCAACATGTCATGGGTAGGTAGGCAGCTCTCCCAAATTAAATATTTAAGGTTTAGTCATGTTTAGTCATTTAAAGCAGATTTTGCCTGAATGTGCCAGAATTAAAAGACTTTCTCTGATACATCTGGTTCTGTTCCACTATTGAAATTCTTGTATGGTTCAAAAATAAGAACATACGGGAACAGAGAACATCAGTACAGAACAATTGTCCCTGGTTGTACTCTTTTGTCCTCTATTCCAGAGGGGTAAAATATCCTTATGGGAGTGTGGTCGATAGGATTTTCTACAGAATTATATTATAAACAGAAGGAAGGCTTCCTGGGCCCTTTAACAGTATTTCTTCTCTACTGCATTTTTCATTTGAAGTACTACATAATTTGTTGTTCTATATTTGAATTTGTAGCCCATGTGAATATGAGCACACCGTTTACAGTTGTTCATTTGAGAGTGGGGAATATATTTTTTTTACCGGTTCTGTAGATGGAACATTCATGCTCTGCGCGTGGAGAATGAGAAAACACATGGACGCATTAGCTGGAATGCATCTGGCACGTCTCTTCCTTGGGGAGATGGAGTGTTCCATAGCTGTGAATTGTTTTCTTTTCAAAGTGGCAGAAAAAGTTCTGTATTTGTTCTTTATCCAAGAATATTCTGGCTTTCCAATTTCTTCTTTTGCAACTTGAGAACTGTCTCCATCTTGTACTCCACATATGTTGTATCCCACTTACCATGAAATGTTAAGATGATTTACCAAACATTATTTATCAAAAACAAACAAACAAAATACCCACAGGATTTTCAAATTGCAAATTTGCCTTCTTGACAAGGCACTGAACGTCTCCCTGGATCGGAGGGCCTGTGTCTGCCACAAGGTGATGTCACCTGAAGTCAGACCATTTAGCACAACTGGTGCCAGGCAAGTTTTTGTCAGCAAGCTCATCAGGTGTATCCATCCTAAAAAGTCCATCTTGAGGATATTACCTTTCCATCTACATCATAAATTTGTCAGCCTGTTCAGCACCAGCTCATTCCGTAAAATCCAGGAAGACAAAGCTAAGATATTTTTGTAGTGCTGTCTTTAAGACCTTGGCTCTTGGACAGTATGGCTACTTGTGCCAGGAAAATGAAGGTAAGGTTACAGAATTGTGACAGTAGCAGTCATCCTCCTCATCTTTAAGCTCTAGGTTTGCCTCCACAAGAGCTCTATTACTTACCTGTGGCTACAGTGCAGGCATTTGGTCAGTCTGGGCTGGTTACAGTCCGCTATCACGGAAAAAATACTGTAGGCGTATTCTGTTCTAAGCAGGTTCATTCTCTTCCAGTGAAAATTCATTCTCTTCCAGTGAAAATTCCTTACATTCATGAAAGTAGTACCTCAGAACCTTCCCAGAACGTGGTCTCTGTTGGAACTACTATTTTCTTCTTGGAAAGGATAGTGAAACCTGCTGAAATAAGTTGAGGATGCCCTTCAGTGTGGGAATAGAAACATGCTTTTTAGTCATGTTTTATCATCTGTCTGCATCTTGGATGCCATTGCACGTTAAGAAAATCTGATTAACCTCTTTGAATTGTCTATGTGGTAAGTTTGCCCTGGCCAGCAGAAAAGCCCCCCCCCCCCCCCAGCTGCTTGCTCACTTATCCACAGTAGGATGGAGGAGAGAATCAGAAGGGCAAATCTGAGAGAAAATGGTTGCTGAAGATAAAGACATTTAAATAAGTGAAGGAAAAAAACAACTGATGCGACAGTAATCAGTCACCACCTCCCACCAGCAGACTGAGGCGCAGCCTGTCTCGGAGCAATGCCTACTTGGTAAAAACTGCCCCAGTTTTATTGCTGAGTGTGATGTTTTCTATGGTACTGGAATATTTCTTTGGTCAATTGGGTCAGCTGTCCCAGCTGGGTTGCCTCCCATCCTCTTGTCCACCCGTAGCCTTATTCACTTTGGGGGCAGAGGAGAAACAGAGAAGGCCTTGGCACGCTGCAGCAATAGCTAAAACATCGGTGTGTATCAACACTGTTCTAGTCACAACTCTAAAGCATAGCACTATGTGAGCTGCTGTAAGGGAAATTAACTCTATCCCCACCAGATCCATTACACCCTGTCCCTGAAAGCCTCCAAACTCTGTTGTTTCACTGTTCACAGGGTAAATAGAGAAACTGGGGTAAATGGTGCCCAAGGGGTTTTTAGGAAACGTTTTAATCCTTTTTCATATGGATTGGCACTTGGTATAGAAGTTCCAGGTTCAAAACCAAGTATCTTAAGCATGCATCTGATTTCAGCAAAAGCATTTATTCCTTTGCCTCGGTGCATTTGGGCCGTCAGGTTATTTCACACAGCTCTTCTGAAGTGAACAAGCTGTTCTTCTTTGACTTGCTGCCCGCTGAAACCAGACAGGATTAATTCTTACTCCAAGTTGTTTCCAGGACATTTCTTCAGGAGTTTTTAAGAGAGACCTTGATGATATTGGTCTGTGGAGTTGACTGTAAAAATGAGCATGTGCAAAAGCTGAACCCTGTATCACTACAAGTTGTGTAGTAATTGGAGTTATTCTTGAACCCGTGGTGAGGAGAAATCTTCCTGTGGAGCAGGTTCCGGTCTTTCAGTTTGGTTCTGCAATTGCCTACTCAGCTGACCACTGTGGTAAATCAGTACATCTTCCTTCTATGACAGATGACCTATTTATCTCATGTGACTCATTGCACCAAATGTTACCTTGGATGACTTCAAGTATGTGGATTCTGAATTCTTTTGGCAAGTGTTCCCTTGGCAAGCGGGTCAACATTTCTTATATTTGCTGTGATAGTACTGTTAATCACTTGTACTTCTCCAAATCCTCCAAAACCGTGACATCGGTTATATTTCATGAAAGATGGGAAGCTCGGTTTCACTGCTCTGTTGTGCAAGAACTGTAGTCCTGGTTAGAGAAGTTTTACTTCAATGTACTATGGCTTGGGCTCTTTGAAGCGAGGGAAAGCTCAGCTGTGATGGGTAACCTCACCTTCTGATACTAGATTAACAGACAACATGATGCAGAGTACTTTCTCTTTCAATACGCCAGTTGTTGGGGGGAGGAGGGAGAATAGGTACATGCAAGATCATCAGTCAGTAGCTCACCCACACAGGGCTTCAAACTCTGATATACAGATTTGGTTTGTGTTGCTTCTAAACCATGAGCAGCAGACATAATAATCCAATGATGATCTGTAATGATCAGTGATGATAAGTGATATCGTCCTACTTTTCTTTCTACAACAACTGGAAGCTCTTCTGCTTCTAAATGTGTTTGTAGCCAAACTTTCTTGCATATGCTCTTGATTACATCAGAGTATCAAGCCATGCTTATGTTTTCAGGTTTCATTGTTTTTAAAAAAATCCTGCTAGCCCAAGGTAAAGACAAGGTGTGTCGCTGATTATCCACTTGTTATATAGGCAATTTTGATATTTGGACATTGTGCAATTCTCGGTGAAGTCTGTGAAATTGTTATTCCCTTAAAATTCTGTCCCTGTAAATTGCAGAAGAGCATCTACTGAGTGCATTTATCATGCTAGGTGGATGACTTGGAAGTTATAGCCACGTTTTGAAGGGGCATGTGGGTTATAGTGAAATACCAGCTTGCGCAAGAAGCTCATCTAACTCTCTTAGGTCTTATTTTGTGTTAATTTCTGCCCATCTGTATTTTTTTCGTGGGATTTGTTTATAGCTTTTCTTCTTCAGTATTTTTTCTTTCAGACTGTCCCATGATATTACATATGGGTCCCCTGTTAACCAGTGTCACACCTGTCTCTGTTAGGTGGCTCCTTTATTTTTTGTGGTTTTCAGTGAAAGAGGTGGAGGAAACGAAAGGCCGTGCGTATCCTTGTATGCACCTTATTTCTCAAGACAAGATATTCTGGTTGAATGCATTCCTCACTCGGTGCTAGAGTGTTCTCCAGCCCCAAGTAATAGGATGTTTTGTGCTGCGTGAGCACCTTGTAGCTTCAGCTCAGGTTCCTGGTAAGTAATCTTCCTGTGGCAATATTCCTTCTCTGTTGTTTCCTGTTTGTATGGGTGGAGCGTGATAGTCTGTTTCAGTTCCAGTAATTTGCCTTTTTCCATCTCAAGTAACTGAATTGCTAGGCTTTCTGTGAGTTAGAATTCATGTCAGGTCATTCAATTTACATCCTGGCAGGGCTTCAGAAGTATACGTAAGAATGTTAGCTGCTGTTTTCTTCAGAACTACTGTAATACCAAAAACGCTCTTGGAGAATCGCTGCCTAGTGCCTTTTGTGCTGCAGAATTCTTCTTGCTGTTACATTAAGAAAACATTATATATGCAGACTACATAAGAATACCACAGAATTAAAGGGAATTATTTACTGAAGTTTAAAGAATGTCTATTATTAGGCTACAGCTGAGAACAGAATATGGTAAGGATTATTTTTTTGTGGCAATAGTACTGCTTAATAAAAATCAAATGACATTTTTAAGAGTTCAGATGCGTGGCGACACAAGAACTGAAACCCCTTGGTGGAGACATTTCGCTGAGACATAAAGGAGCTGTACGGCTGTTTTAAATAAAATTTTATCACTTATTTGTGGCTTTGAGAAATTAATCTTTCTCTGCATATAAGATGGGGTATCTCTGTTTCGACAGGTTATCTGTCACCATGGTAACCAAAGGTAGTGTCCTTTATTGGAGATTTTGAGGTGTTAGGATGGAAAGTGTTACAAGTTGAAATATTGTTTATGTTCTGACATCTGCAACAATGAAAATATCTTTTGAGTAAAGCTGTTGGACCGAAGGTAAGTTATCAGCAAAATGGTTGAAAATTAAACGGCTTCTCCTTAAGTCTAATGGTCCAAACAATGATTTTATTTAGTACAATGTAGCCTCGTACACGTGTTCGTACTGCCCACCGCTGGGAGTTCCAGGGCTGCATCAGCAGTCGGTGCAGGGTATTTCACATCATGTTAATGAAGCAGATCTGGCAGCATAATAGCTGTCAGTGCAAGATTCTAAAGCTATAGGAGATGATACAGATACTATTCCTTTATGACGTAGTAGTTCTTGAGACAATGTTACCAAAGTTAAAAAACTAAACAAAACAACAACCAAAAACCTTCAAATCTGAAGCTGACAGGATTTTCTGACAAAAATGCAGTAGCCATGATTGGATCCAGGCCTGCGTGTATTGGTGCAGGTTGACCAACAAGTTCCTGCCTGTTAATATCTTTTAAATTCGGGATAATTTGGGGAAAGAAGAGTTGAAGGATGTGCACTTGTAGTTCCTCCTTATTTATGAATATCTTGAGCATTGCATATAAAATCTGAACTTCACATTTTTGCTTTATGTATTTAAAGCAGTGCTCTCTTGTGTTTCTTGTATGTGCTTCATAAGATTATTCCTATGGAAAGGAGGGCATAGAGTTCTCATCTGTGATCTGTGCGTGGGAATGGAGTAGTGCAGAGAACTCTGTGGGGTGTGTTAACCAAAAAGAGAGTGGTGGTGATGGGTAACTCAAATAACACCTTTCTACCTGGTAGAAGTGTTAGAAGAGCATCTTTCGCTATTTCTGTTCTTGTAATAAATTACTTTATTGCTCAGCTACTTTTGATATTAGCATCAAACTGATACAGATGTTAGAAACCAGACTATGCAGAACTGTCTCATTAACAAGTTGATCTTCAAGGACTTTAATACAACTTCTTTTGGAAGAAAGAGCCAGCATATTTGGATATTTCAGTAAAATTTTCAGATAGTTTCTGTAAAATATATGGAGATCGAAATAGTGACAAAATGGCATGGCTTTATGGCATTGATTTGTATATTCTGTTGGTTTTAAAAGGAAAACAACCACTTTTCTTCTTCATACTTTGCAGGTAGGTGCAAAACGTTTGGCTGCCAAACTGTTTTAAAATCAATCACAGAAATAACTTTTATTGCTCTAGCCATTTATCTATTTTTTCATAGAGGTCAGGAATACTAAGACCAATTGAACTTGGAACTACTCCACCCATAAGCTTTAGGTCAGTTTACTTCAAAAGATAGCTGAGGATCTAGGGAAAGGCAGAATACATCGTTTCTAAGAAAAAAATGCTGATTTGTAGCGAAGATAAATCTTTTCTAAGAGAGTCAAAACTTTGACTTCAATTGTGTGAAGTCAAGGCATCTAGAACTGTGTTCTGCTGCTGTGTTTGTTCTTCATAGCATAGCAAATCTGTGCTCAGTCTTTCTGTCTCAAAAAGTGTACTCTGCTTGCTTATCATGGGCCCGTATGTTGGTGAGCCTCACGCTGAACTAAAGTTATCAGCCAGCTCTGGGAAGTGTTTTGCTTACTCTTTTGCAACATTGCATTCCCTGCTAATTAGATATATCTGACTCCCTGGTGCCTTTAAAACAAGTCAAAGCTTGAGAAGACACATTTGGTCTTGTACTGAGACATTTTTCCTCATCAGCAACATTTTCAGGTGATAATTCACCCTGGTACTCTAATTTTGTCTTTTTTCAAAGATAGACTGAGGTAGGGATAAGATTCTTCATGCACTCTTCATGTTTGCATGAATTCCCTCTTGATGGGAGGTCCTAAATGCTGTTATGCAAACCATTGTAGTTTTTGGAGCTAACTTTTTTTTTCCCTCTTAGTGGTTATTTATGAACCCCTCCAATAGGGAAAATATTTTATATACATTCTGAGAAACCCATTTGCTTTGTATTATTTTGACTTTATAGATGCAATAGGCATTACATTTTTGTCTTTCATTTTGGAATGCTCTTTTGAATCACCAATTTTATGAGAGTTAGCTTCAAAGCTCCTTTCTTTCGACAGAATTTAAGCTCTATGACTCCTTCCCTTAAACAAAACCACTTTCTCAGACCATTGGATATAAATGTGTGCTTCGAGGGAAGTCTTTGCCTTAAAAATGCCTTTGTCCATAACTTCACAGATCCTTTCAGAAGACCCGACTATTTGCTTATTCCAACATGTGTGTCCAGCTACTACTGATCTTGTTCTGTCAAATAGGCTAGATCTAATCCTATCCTACACAATTCTGGTAGTGTGTGCATCAGTCCTGGAAGCATTTCCTGAGCTCAAGACACAGTTTCTGTAAAAGTAAATTTTCCTTGTTTGAGTCTCAGAATAAGCAATACCAAAGGCAAATATTCTGAATGATGCATTGAGTTTGATAGTAACTCTGTTATTGTTATATGATCAGGTTGGTTTTGTGTTCCTACTTTTGTTTTAATTATGCTTATAGCTAGCAGCTGAAGGGAGTAGAGAGAAGCTACAGGCTAACACAAGATGCATTGCATAAGTCTCATTTCTTCAGGAAACCACCTGAGGAGCAGTGAAGGTAGCCTGTGAAAGCCAGAGAGCTAGCAGTTCAGAAGAGGTTGAAGGTACTGAGTTCTGATAAGTTTTGTGGAAACTTGTGTGTGTGTGTGTGTGTGTGTGTATTTAGGTAGTCCCATAGAACTGTAGATGTATTCTGTATTAGAAAAAACTTACAGTATAATAAAAACGCTATTGCACATCAGACAGCATGTGGAACAGGTGTTAAAGATACATTTAAAAATTTATTTGTGCTCTGACCTTATTAAACTGAGATTCTAACAACTGGGATCAGGCCATTTGGGAATTCAGCCTTCAATAGCTTGATGCTCACAGTGCTGCTACCTGTTCTTCTTTCTTGCTCTCCTCATCTAGATTTTCAGTATTTTTTTTTGTCGTTTTGTCATGATTTTTTTTCTTTTCCTTTGTTTAACTTGATTTTTTTCCTTTCTTCTCTCATTTGTTATTCAGCATATGTTTATGAAAATAGAATTCCAATATTAAGAAATTTTCTTTGACATCACGTATAGAGTTTTTGTCTGTAACTTGGCTAAATATTGGAAGGTCTGAAAAAAACAATTAAAAATTTATTTTCATAACCATATACATGGGTCTTTCAAAGGGAAAAATTTCTTATAATACAGCATTTAAGCTGAAAGTACGTTGAACAGTGTGTCTTTTTGCTGCTGTCACATGATCTCTCATACTTCCACAGAATGGCACAGAAAGAATGTCTTTTTGTCTCAGCATTGCAACCTTATTTTTCAAAGTTCACACAGGTACGAATAATGCTGATTTAAAAACAAACAAAACCCAAACATGGGCCCAAGCCAAAACCAAAAAGTAAACTGTTTTTCTGACATTTTAGACGGAGTTTAATGGCATATTTCCCTATTCAGCATACTGAGTCTGAATTTTGTTTAGGATTGTTACCTGTGTGGTATCATCCATATAGTTATGCATACAATGCATATGATTATGTCTTTCTCTGTCTATTACCAGGTATGATTAGACACTTCCAAAATCTGTAAGATCTTCTCCTATTTCTTATCTTAGCTGTCAGATGTTTCTATTTTATTATTTTGTATATCTGAACAATAACCTGCACTTGGTAAAATAATAGATGTAGCATTCACGCCCCCCCCGCCCCCCCATTAATTTTGTTTCTACTCAGCTAAAAGAAGAAACACCAACACATTAAAGCATGCTTGTACTTGAAATAAATAGCCAAAAGAAGTGTTTTGACACTTAGAGAATATCTTCTATCTGTTGCATTTACACCTGAATTTTCATATTCAGGAATCCCTTAAATACATACTGATACAGAAAAACTGTTGTAAAGATATACTTCCTTTTCCTTTTTTCATTTTATTTTTGTGTTTTATTTTATTCCTTGAGCACTCAGAGAAGCTGTAAGACCTGGATTCTAAGTACAAAGCAGAGGGCAGTTTTGTCATCTTAATTTTTATACCTTCCTTGAAAATAAATAGAACAGATTTTTCCAAGACAGCTGGGGAAGTCTCGTTCAGTTTGGTGTGTTCAAAAGAATGTTTGTTCAATATAGAATGTTTATTTTTAAGTCTGCTCTTCCTTTCCTATCCAAAAGCTGGCAGAAGTCAGTTGTTTGCAAATAAAAAGGGGAATTGTCTGTGAGCAGGAAACTTTCTCCCTTCCAGCCCCCCAAGCTTTTTTCCAACTTCTTGAATATTATGCCAACCACTGGGGTGGGAGTAGCTTAAAAGCATTTTAACATTCACCATTGCTTTCTCTTGTCAGTTATTTGCTTTCAAGACTTTTATAAAGCTGTGTTATTGTCCACCAAGCGAAAATGTAGTGTATGTCTGGAAGTGTAGTGTGTCCCAGAGTTCTTTTTGGAAAGGAGGTTCTGCAGACCCGAGTGTTAGAGCCAAGCTGTAGTAAATGCACTGGCAACTTACTCAGATAAAATCTGGGGGTAAGGAGAATCCCAGGGAAAGGTGGAGTATGGTGGTAATGAAGGGTTCTTCAACAGCAACTGACACCTCTACAGGCTCTAGACAGTATAGTGTTTTCTTGAGTTTCCAGTTCTAGAGTTTTAAAGAACTCTTCAGATTATTGCCAAAGTTGCTACATAGGCTTTTAAAAACAGTAGCTGCCACAGCAGCAAAAGGAAATACATTTTTTACATAATTAACAATTGAAAAATGGCAGTGAGGTCATTGCCACTAGTTGCTAAGCTTTTGGTCTAAAACACAGCATTGGAAATGAGATAGCGCTTTACACGGCTAAAATATTTTCAGGTGTAATTCTGACTTGGTGATGTTTGTTATGTGGCTATTCAGAGAGAGAGAAAAAATCATGGAGTGATTAATGGCTGGCAAAATCATTTTGTGTGCTGTCAGCCAGTGTTGTTGTGTCTGATACCGAATGGTATTAGACATTGTTGCAGTAGGTAAATATGCATTGCACCAGTAATGATTATAACATTTGTTTATTCCCTCTTCTACCTCTTTGTTCTGACCATGCTTCGCTTTCCTCTGATTTCTCTTCCTTGCTCTTCTGCTTTGTACAGTATTTGTCCATTTTCATTTTGCATTGCACTGGACGAAGTTCATTCCTAAAGGTTAGTTTTTCCAAGACTTCCCAAACCTACTTCAAAGGTTTTCTTACTGAATAGGAATTGACAGCCTTCTTTTCACAGAAATACCTGTTTGGTGGAAAGAGATACGGTATAGATTGCCATTTTTTTTTCTTCTGTGCTTTAATTTAATCAAAATATAAGCTGTAGAATAGAGGCCTTTTCTCTTCCTTTATTTACAAAGCACAGAAATTATTATTTTTTTATATACCTAGAAATGAAGAGATTAGTAGTTGACCTGCACAGGAGAATATCTGTTGCAACAGCAGGAAGGAGGATCCAGTGAGTAAGGCACTGACCTGCAATTTGGTGGTATGGATTGGGGCTGCTTCTTTTGCATCCTCTGGGAACACAGCCTGCTTTTTCTGTGCTTTCTTTCCCTGTGTGGAAGGTGTGTTATCAGTTCTGCAAAACAGAAAAATACCAAACTCAAATACTGAGACGGTCAGGAAATGGGACCATCCAAGTGTCTCAGGTAGTTCTGACTAACAGTGTCAGTACATTTGGGGAGGATTAAAATATATCAACTACTTTTTTTTTTTTTTTTTTTTCCTCTGAGAAGTTCACCACAATTTTCCTGTTTACAAAGCGAAGGATCTAAAGATCATCTTATCCTGTTATTTTTTATATCCTTGATAATATGGCAAGCATCCAGGATGTCTGTCGTTCAGATTCCCAAGGTGGTTGAATGCATTTCTTTGACTTTGTTAAGATGAACTGACTATGAATTTTGCCAGTTGCACAAATAATATCTGTGCTCATTGTGGTAAGTCTGTCTTGCTAAAAGCACCAGCATTTTTTTAACCTTTTGTGGCTGTTGGGCTGCAACAAAGTGTTTCCTCTGTAGAATACACTAGTTAAACTCTCTTCAGGTAAATTTTAATGTCCACTCTCCTTCAGACTGAGATGCACATAACTTGTAATGTGTTACAATGGCTTTGAGCAGATTTTTCGAACTTTGTGCCATGCTTTTAGGCCTATCAAAGAAATATTTTTCTTTCTAGGTATTTAGTGTTCTTGTTCACCTTGGTTCCAGCTCTGATTTCCATCTTGGGACTGAGTTAAACTCTTCGAAAACAGAGATATCTTTTGTGGTATTTTTTTCTTGGCATCAAGACTTATGTAGCATAACTGGAAAGTTACCAAATAACAGAAGTCCTTCTGTTATCAGGGGTGGCAGGACTGAAAAGACCGTCTTAAATACACCAGAAACCTCAACAGCACTCCCCAGAGGCCATAGATAGTGCCGAAGAGTTGAATGCTTTGGTTCTTCCTTAGTCCAGCTTCCAGTAAGCTCTGATCTAAGTGTTGCTCCTTAAGTAGCAGCTTCTTAAAATGTCACCGTAAACTGTGCAACACAAGAAATCCTGGGAACACGTGTTGATACCAATTTGATTTAGCTGTCATCTAGACTTTTATTCCTCTGCCACCCTTCTCCTTGTAGCAGCTCTAGAACAGGAAGACAGTAAGGGAGGAAAACTGGAAGGTGGTTATTTTGGGTGGGTTCTTTGGGAAGAAAGAGTGAAGAATGCAGACCTGCTAAAGGGAGCCCAAAGGGACCCGTAAAGGGGCCATGCTCGCAATTTGTGTTGGGGTTTAGGGGCAGGAACCTCTCAGTTTATGAACTGAAGGTTGATTTCAGTTGTGCTTAGGTGTCAGTGGTACATCTTAAAACAATTGCTATGTTGAGTGTTTATTTCATAAAGGATATCCTCCTCATCTGAGCTATTGTTTGACGTAATCCACACATGTTTGTAAACACTAATTTCAGTAGGGGAACCAGTCTGCAAGCTACAAGCATTAGGTAAAAATGGTCTACTGATCTTTCTAATTGGTAAAATTGAGAGTTTTCCTCTATTTTTTTTTTTATCATGTTCACATTCAGCTATCTGATCTTGCCGAAGGTCACGTTACCAGTGGCTTCTTGTGATCTGCGGGGGAATTCAGGTAGTTGGCTGCTTGTAGGTATGGCTGATAGGTGCTGAGGAGAAGCAAAGGTCGTTGCGTGTGGAAACGGGTCTGTGTGGTTTGGTATTAATAATGGTTGCTGTGACAACTTTTATCTGTGCTGGGCTCCAATTCCATTAATTGCTTGTTAGCATTCTCGTTGGGCGTCTTCTGTTAGATTTTAAATGTTTACCCTCTGCTGTTTCAAATTGTTTAAGACCACTGATGAAAAAGATTGCACTTGCCAGCAGATTTTAGTGATTTCCTAAGTACTCAGTAGTGTTTTGTGAAGAAGGATAAGCAGCCCTTTGCTCTGCCACTTGCACCTGTGTATCTTTCACTGTCAGTATGGCTCTAAATTTCAACGTGTAAACCTTTTGCCTCTGAGTACTCAAAAAGATTTAGTAACTTTGCATCTAGGATGTATAATGGTAGCTTTGAAGTATTTTGTGTGGCTTAATTCTTCTTAGTGTAGTGACCCCTCATTCTTGATGATCTGTAGTGCAGACTGAAAGCGATGTATTTTGTAGTTTTCTTTACAGATTAGCAAAGTGCCTATACGCTGAGCTTTGCTTGTGTGATTATTAACTCAAATGTACAACTCAAATGTATTTTTATCATGGGTTTGTAAGTAAAAAGACAGAGTTTATCTCAGTTCTCATTAATTTGGAATGTAAGTTGCATTAACAGCTTGCTTCTGGAATTCCAAGGGCAAGCAAGAGATGGCATGTGACCTTTCATGGGGAAAGATTTATATAAGGAGGGAGTTTAGGGGACTAGGGTTCAGGAACCAGCGAATTGTGCCAGAATTTTAATGTGTTGCATGTTTGTATTGCTTAAAGAGAAAGATGGGAAGAAGGGAATGAGAAAGAAGGCAGATTAGAAGAGTTTATCTGGGGATAAAAGTTGCTTTTTCTTTAATTTCTTAAGGTATACACTGCTGATTCAGAATTCTTACAGGCTAGAATTTTGTTCTGGTCTTGGACAAACTGGCTGTGTATATGTATTGTACAGGCACAAAAAGGTACGCCTAAATATTCAAGGCTAATTTGCTGTTTGGTCAGCGTTGGTTTGCAATAGATTGACTTCAGTAATCCTCAAGAGGACTGGAGTTCTTTTTATTATTATTTTGTTGTACTTATCTTCATGCAGATGGAATTGTAGTTCATTGTTGTAGGTGTGAAATTACGTCTTTCAAAATTACTGTAAGATCGTCACAATTTCTGTACACTATAGTACATTTAAATATTTTACTCAAAAATTGAAGAAAAATAATTGCAAAATACTTCAGTTAAAGTAGAGGAAGAGTCTTGCTTTTGTAGGGTATTTGATAATAGTAATGGTAGTGATTTTGTTGAAAGTGCTTCTTTTGATTGTTTGTTACTGCCAGGCATGTTTTGCGTGCATAAATAATAATGAAAGCAGTTACTGTTTTACGTGGAGCACGTTGTTAACATGCAGTGATCTTGCATGCTGTGCTCATGCATGTGTATGCTGTACTAACTAGTTTGAGGGATGTGGCTAGTGCATCCCAGTTTAAGCAGTCTTGAAAAATAAGAATAAAAAATCCATGTAATCAATTTGCATATAGTGAGCAGTGTTGGTTATGGCATTTCCGCTGGGTTTGGGGCAGCCCTGACATTATTTCAGAATATACCAAAAGACAGAAACCTTTCCATCCTTCTGACTGCGACTATCTGAATCCATTAATATGGAAATAACCTGTTTTTCCAATTTAAAACCAAGGTGCCTGTATTAATGTCTACCAGTTCTTTCTGTCGCTCTCAGTAAGTGTGGAATGAACAGGAGAAAACTTTGGGGATCTGTGAAGTTGCTGGAGGCAGTAACTGAGGAGGCTGAGCTGCAAGTCCTCAGGCTGCTCAGTGTGTGTTTAATGGGGCAACACATTTGTTTAATTAGCTCTAGTTAACAGGACTTTCACTTGGCATTAAAGGAATGTCCTTGTAGTGTTAAGAATTAATGAAGGGACCTTGAAAGGAGCCTTTGGAAAGGGCATATCACCCGAAATTTCACATTTCTCAAGGCTCGTTCTGTCTCAGTTGCGTTAGGCACTACTGTGATGTTTTCGGTTAAATCTGAGCCTGAAGAGGCAGCTAAGTCTGCAACAGGTTGCCCAGAGAAGCTGTGGATGCCCCAGCCCTGGAGGTGCTCAAGGCCAGGCTGGATGGGGCTTTGGGCAGGCTGGGCTGGTGGGAGGTGTCCCTGCCCATGGCAGGGGGCTGGAACCAGATGTTTAATGTCCCTTCCAGCCTGAGCTGTTTTGTGATTCTATGATCTGCAAATCTCTGTCATAGGACCTCTCTGTAGAAGGATTAAGTGTTATTAAGTTTTTTTTCTTTTTTCTTTTTTCTTTTTTTTGTGTGTGTGTGTCTTTACATCTGAAAGGAAAATTCTTTCTTCCAATGCTTATATCTTGTGGTGAAGAACTACTCAATTCCATGTTTTTCCTTTAAAATGGGCCATTGCTATAATGTATCCTTCATGCATCCTTCCACAAAACTTTATTTTTAAGTTAGATCTTTCTTTATGTTGATGACTCTTTGAAGAATCATCTTAACTGGGTTGCCATAAAGACAGTTTCCTGGGTAAAGGAAAAGCTGTGTGCACAAGCCAAGCAAAACCAGGAATCCTTTGCTACTTCCCGTCGGCAGGCAGCTGTTCAGCTGCTTCCAGGAGAGCAGCACTCATCATGAGGAACAGTTTCTTGGGAAGACAAACGCCATCGCTCTACATGCCTCCCCCCTTCCTCCTCCTTTCCCCCGGCTGTTATTGCTGAGCTTGACACCACGTGCTGTGGGACACCCCTTTGGCCAGTCAGGGCCAGCTGTCCTGGCTGTGTCCCCTCCCGGCTCCTTGTGCACCCTCAGCTTGCTTGCGGGCAGGGCAGCACCAGCAGCTGAAATGACCTAGGCTCTCTGCAAGTTCTGCTCTGCAACAGCTAAACAAGGTGTGTTGTCACCACTGTTTTCATCAAAAATCCAAACCACAGCATTGTGTGAACCTCTATGAAGAAAATGAACTGTCCCAGCTAAAAGCCATCATGACATATTGATTAACACAAATTCACTTTTGCTTTGCTACATTACATTGTGTGGTATCCCAGAGCTAAACTTCAGTAAAAAAAAAAAAAAAAGGTTATGGTTCTTTTCAAGATGTTCTCCAACAGTTACAGCATGAAGAACACACAGATTCATGTTTGTGCGTGTGTTCCTGTACCATTCAGGATGACAGAACACAACAGTTGAACATCTGTGGCTTGTCTGAAGGGCTTCGTATCTATTGCACTGTATCTTAAAAAAAGAAGGAAAACAAGAGAATTGGATGAGTGAAGCTGGTAGAAGTAAGCATTTTTTCTCTACGCTTTTCAGTGCAGAAAATTGCTGATGACTTGTCCTAGGAAACAAACTGATTCATGGCAGGGCACTGTAATGTTCTAGGTAAACTGTCTAAACTTTTAACCTATGAACTTCACCTTTTTGAAGACTACCTTTTGATAAATGTTTGATTTTCATTTTTATTTTACTAAAAATGGATGATCCATCATTTTTTATTTTATTTTACTTCTGTTTGTAGCCTATAATAGCCCCAAATCACTGTAAATATGCATTGCAGCTGTAGGCTGGATGTAGCTTGCAGCTTCATTTCCTGTAGCGACTCCTCATGTTGCTACTGGAGAATATTAAGATTGTATTTATTGTGTGACTTCAAGACACTTTCGAGGAGCCTGTTTAGCTTCTTGGGCTGCTAGTATTGGTATCTTTTGAAAATATTCTAAAAGTTATGGCAGTTGAAATTTCACCAGTTTGTATTTGAACTTTATCTTTCAGTAATTGAATTTATTTTTCAGCAGGCCCAGCAGAAGGTTTGGGAAAAATAATACAGCGATTTCCTCAGAAGGACTGGGAAGATACTCCTTTTCCACAGGGAATAGAGTTGGTAAGTTTGCACTACATTTTGTAATTTTTAGAATTTCTTTAACGTATAGTTGGAAGATGCATCCGCCTTCACACAATAACATATAATTCATCTTGACAGGGAATGGAGACAAGTTATGTGAATAAAGGGGATAGATAATGGCTTTTAGAATAGTAATTTATTGCTGTTCTTTACCTGTAAGTAGGTATTCCTAGAATGCAGTAAGTCTGCTGCAAAGTTACAGAGTATTTTTGTTTGGTTTGTGTCAGTAAGTCTATCATTGACTACATTTTTTAGAAGCATCCTTCAGATTGCCGATGACTTTTCAAATCATTTTCAAATACATAAAAATGTGTAATTGTATACTGTAAAATAAATAAATAAAATAACATCATGATTAGCTGGCTTCATTAAAATGGTTGGTCTTTACCCAGCATTCTATCCTGAGCAGGTAGCATAAGGAGTGCTAAGGAAAACTGTTCTGAACAAGGCTAGCATGCAGTGATCTATTTTAAATACTCCTTGTGATAATTCACTCTTTCCTTCCCTTGGTCTGATGATGTGAGATGCAATGTGTAGGTTTATCTTATTCATCCAGGTCAGGCGTTCGTTAGATACACGGCCTGAAAAGTCCTGCAGAGAAATGAAATACTGTGGTCATACGCTGCAAATTAGCTTTCTGAGAAGTCAGAGTGAAACTTACTGCTGTGAACTTAGGAACTTCTGGGACAGGATGAGCTAGGGAAGGAGATGGCCTGTAGGAAGTGTTGCAATAGAAGTCTTTGCACTGCAGGACAAAATTGGCTGCAGAGGACAAAGACACTGATGCTTCATTAAGCTTGTTACACAGATATAGCAGGCATAGCAAGCTTTTATTGATATGATACCTTTCAAGTGCTGTTCAGCTAGCTCACAGAGTGATGCCTTTGGCTATGTCTTCTCCTGTGTAAGGAGGAAGGGGCATCTTGGTGTTTAGTGCTTGTGCCTGCTCTTACATGGCAGAGGTTTGTGTTCACTGTGTGCTGGTGTACACGACTGGCTGCTCGTTTTCAAGTGTGGTTTAAATTTCTTCATAGTCAAGCACAATCCTTATGTTCCGGGGGGATGTCATACATTAATTACTGGTGTAAGCATTATTTCCGATACACGTGATGGATAGTTACAGTGTTTGTGGTACACTTGCATAATACTACATTTAGCAATGTAGTGCTGTGCTGAAACAATGGAAGCTCCTGCTTTCTCTGGAGTATTTCTACTACTGTTACAACATTATACCACGATGTATAGCAATTCTTTGCTCCGGCTGGGAGCTTAGTACATGCCTAGCCAGTGTGTGCTTGATGACTACTGGCTGAGTTCAGATAAGTGACTGTTTTACACAGTACACACACTTGCAGATCTTTAGAAGAAAAATAAGGCCTAGGTGTTTTTTGTTTCTTTCTAAACCACTCTCTTAGGGCTGAACTAGGTGGTTTGATCTTGCCTTAAACAACTGCAAGCATCTGAAGCATACTAAGTTTTTGTTTTTTTGTCATAAATTACCAATTTCAAAGTAACACAGCTCGTTTACAATGTTTTGAAATAAACAGGCACAGTTTTACTTAAAGCAGTGAAGCTACTTCATACTGTATCTGTACCCAAATGACTCAGTAAGCAAAGCCTTTGATACTTTAAGCTTCCCAAGTAAAATGAAATTTAGCTACTTAAAAGTTAAAGACATCTGTTCAGGTAGTCTGTAAAATTATTCAAGCTTTAAATTGATATCCAAACTTGGTAATAAAATTTTATTTAATTAAGACCGAAGAGATTTTGCAAAGATCATGTACTAAAGTAAATCATTTGTGAGAGTCAGATACTGGCAGGATGTTATGTTCAAGTTTTTGGCTAAGTGTAGCATGAATCAGCATTGGTGGAAAGGAAAGAAGAAACACTATGTTACAGCTTTCTGCTTGTCATCTTAAGGACAACGTTAGGATCATCAAGTGGGTAACAGGCAAGCCTGGAAAAAAAGGAGAAAGAAGGTAAAAACAGAATAGTTGACAAAAATGTTTGAGAATGAAGGTAGACATTTTTATGAATAGCACTTAGTTCTATGAAGTATTTGAGTTAAAATCCTTGTTTCCTGCCCTTTGAATGAAGGATCTTTATGGAATTACATGGTTTCTCTAACTGGGAAATGAAAACCAAACCAAAACAACAGTGGCTGGTATTAAAAAAATAAAGTGTTATCCACTGTGTTTTCATGAAGGGAAAAAAAGGTCAAAGCTTTTCATGTTCTGTGTTAGGGTTGAAGGGGGAATTTTATTTTTGAGGCTTAAGCTAGTTCTTCAACCATGAATCACAGAGGCTGTTGACTGATAATTGTGGTCATCCCCCATCCCCCAGGTGTTTTATGCAGTGGATTATTTGTCTGTGAGTTTAGACACTAAATGTTCAAGTTATTTGGACAAATAATGTAGGTCAAATCAGATAATTTATCATGGCAGCTAATGAATGATGTGATTTAATACCATTTCCATCCATGTTGTATTTTATGGAACAAGGGGGGCAGAAATCTCAGAGAAGACCTATACCCCTACCCACTCCCCAGGTTTTCGTACTTTAACATGGAAAATGCCCTTTTAGACCCCTAGTGATCAGCACAGCTTGTAGAGATGTGGTTTGCCCAAGCTCCACCCAAAAACTAATAGACAAAATCCTCCAAGACTTACATAGAGGGCTCTTCTCTCCCCACAACCCCCACGTGACTCCAGTTTGGCCAGATTTCTGAGACCTGAATAAAGTCAATGTAGAAAACAGAGCTGTTCAGATCATTTTAAGCTGAATAATAAAAGCATTGTGGATAATCTTTTTCATTTTATTGAATGTCATTTTGAAAAATGTTAACATGGGAAGAACTGTATCTCACTCTGCCCTAGGCTGAGTGAGAGACATCTTGCTAGGGAAAGATTATGACAATGCAAGAACATGTAATATTCACTGTATTTGTCATTTAGTGAATTTGACATAGATATGGTGAAAATTGGGTCGCTATAAAATGTAATTGCAGTTTGAACTTTCCTGAAGGGTATTACATTTGCTGTGTGTATATTCTGCATTTTGAGGATCAAGAGTGTTACTTAAACTGTTTCTGTTTTTATATGTGCTGCGTGTTAGCAACAATCTGGTTTTGTTTAATATAAGCATAAATTCTGAAATAAACACATTGTCCAATATTCAACAGAAATACACTTTAGGAAATTTTATTGAAGTCAAGAGTTTGAATTTATCTTGGTAGATAAATTTTGTGGCTTCTTGTTGTCACTGGTAAGTGAGCAAAACTATGACAGTGTTCAATAGATCTTGGTTGGTGTGTTTTCTTAGAGCTTCTACCTGTCTACATCTCATAAAATGACCTAAAGGGATTTTTCTTGATTTTTCATTCTTTGCATTTTCCATTCCTTTCAGAGTTTTACAGCTTCTACCTTTGTTTTGTTTATAGCTGAACAGAGAAACATTGAGAACGGTGTCACCTGCAAATTATTGATTATTACAGCTGCTAAGAAGGACACTAATACTTGTTAAACTGTTTGTTGAATGTCATGTAACTGAGAATAAGGTGCACATTGATATCTACTGACTGCGTTACTTCAAAGCAGCAGGACACTCTTCTCCAATATGCTAGAATCTTCTGTGGGCTATTCAAAGGGCAAAATAGGGAACATATTTTATAATTCCAGCTTAGAATCTGAGCATCTTTACTGACAAATGGCAGACCAATGTGAGTTTTCTCTTGCATGCTTCATGGAAATAAGTTGATTTTGAAGAACAAAATGAGATTTAAGAAAAAGTATTTGTCTCAGAGAAGCATTCAAGTCATCAGCTTCTAGAGTATGCAGTTAAAATTTACCAGTGTGATTAGTTGTGTGATATTTTGGGTACATACGTTTAGGTATCCTTTGCCATAATTTGTTTCAGAGAAGTTGTTTCAGCTTTACACAGATACACCTTAAGTTTAAAAATAACTCCAAAATCACGTGAAATACATGCTGGTTTTACATTAGGATGGCCAAACTTCTTGTTCTCTCTTGTAGAAAGAGTCTTTGAGAGAGTATGTTGTCTGCATGAGTTGGCTTTACATTTCTGCATGTTTTTCTTTTTTATGAGCCAATTTTAATTCTGTTATAAACCTTTCTAGTCACCTTAATTAGTAATACATCAAAGGAGGAACCTTTGGTATGTGGTGTTACAATGCATACTTGCATACCTTGGTATGCAGTGTTAGAGTGTATCCTTGTTTTGGTCAGAGGGCTAAATTACCTGAGCTACATGTCATTTGCATTACTCAGAGTTAGGAGGATAATACTAATTAGGCCAATGAAAGTTACACTTGGAAATAGATTCATTGTCTAAAATTGGATACAGTGTATTCGCTGTTTGTGAGTAAAGGGAAGAAAATTTCCCGGTATAACCGTTAGCAGTAGTGTACGGAAAGATGTTTTTGCTTTCTCAAAGCATCTCTGAATTTTGACTGACCCAAAAGATCTCAATCCTTTGACAAAATCAGCTTTGTAGTCCCGTACAGCCTTCCACTTCACAATGATGTACAGTTCTAACAGCTACACCTCTGAGATCTTAAATGGATACACAATGCTCGTAGAGCTTCACAGGGGGGACAGGGGAGAAGAAAGCTATCAAAATAAAGCAAACAGCAAAATAAATCAACCACCTATTTTGTCTTCATATTTGTGTTGTAAAACAGAGTTGCTGTCAGTCAATTGAAGACATTTCAAGGTAAAAAAGATCTTAAAGTAGTGATTGCCTAAACTTCTGGAGATTCCCAACAGAGAGTCTCTGAAAATCATAGAATCGTTAGACATTCCGACAGAAGTGATACTCTTAAAATTCAAGTGCCAATCATTAGTGTTAGTTTTGGTTTACTGCTTTGGTGTAGTGCTTGTTTTCTAGAAAAAATACCTGATACCTGAACATTTTACCTATATTTTAAATAAGGCATAAGGGAGAAACTGGGTTGCAAATGAGCCAGTTACAGCCTGAAGTGATTAAAGATTTAAGGGGGTTAATCTTTAAATGCTTCAGTCTTAACTCGCTGATCTGTAGGCCAATTTTTCTGCAACATTAATGCTTTTAAGAACATGAATAAAGGCTTGTCTGCAGTGTCTGTTTAACCTTCAGTGCACTTGATCAGCTGTAGATATTTTGGCTTTGATTTTTTTTCCCTCTTTCCCTCTCATTTTTTTTAGCTTTCAAAAATCATTGTGTATATAATTATTTAATGAACAACTACATCACCGAGCTTAAGGTAGCACTTCTAAATGCATCGTGGTGTTCTTTCCTTCTTGTGATCTTGCAGCACTGGTGCTTTCAGCAGTGTAGTAGAAAACAGATCACCAAAGTACAGCTAAAGTTTTTATTGGAGTTTTATTATGGACTCAGTTTATATTCCTTTAACTTGTCTACGTTAGCCTCCAGTGGAAATCGTACAGTGCCATAAATGTGTTGTGTTTTACAGCAGTGTCTCTGCTGTGCTGTAAAATAGTTATATTCAGGTTTGAGAATCCCACTACTCTTACTGATTGGATTTTAACTTCTGGATTTTGTAGATCAGTGGGGTGAAGTAATTTGATATTGAAATCTAAGGACTTGCAAGTAGTCCTTGTGTAGCAAAACTTGGTCCTACTTGACAAAATACCTTGAAAGGATGCAGTGAAAATGTTTGATCCATTTTTTTTTTGCTTGTCTTCAAACTGTAAAAAAAAAAGCAAATAAACAAGGAACACACCATAATACAGGCAACACTTTTGGTTAAAAAAAAAAAAAAGGTTAAAATACTGAGGGAACACCTGTTTGGACGTTCTGAGTTCACAGAACGATTCTGATGTAGTTCCTAGTACACAGAAATGAATGCTGATGTATTTATGTGCACTCTAACATCCAGATCTGATATATGAAAGTCCTGTTTTCCATCTGCTTCTTGTGTCATATACACTTGACCTTGTCTAAGTGGTATACAGGTGTCAGCATTTCCTCATCCTTTGTTTTTGCAAACAGGAGTGTTGTGCATGTTGAGCTAATCATGAACCAAGGAAGTGTAACTTTTCCAGACAGTGAATGCTGCTCTGAGCTGGCCAGGTTAAGCATAAGACTTCAGATAAATAAGAGACTACTGCAGAAGGGAAGAGAATGAGCTGTTGTCCTTATCTTTTGAAAATAAGGTAATAGTGTGTGGATACTATAGCAAAGAAAACGTAGTGTAAATAGTAGGAAACATTTAAATAGAGCTTAGAATGAAAATTTTGGTCAGTATTGTTCATTTTTGATCTCAGAAAATATCTGGGAGGAATGACTTTTGTGAGGTTAATAGGGAGGCATGAAAGCAGAGCAGCCTGGATCATCTCTTGAGGTTCTTTTTTGGTTTGTTAATCTGGAGGCTTTGGGTCTCTGTGTGCTTGTTTGCTCCCGCTGCAGAGAGGGGCAGTGGTAACTAGCAGGTGTTTCCTCTAGAACTTAATCCTTGCTGGCCAGAATTCTTTTTGTCACTGTCAGATCTGGTTCCTGTACCAATCTCATAGGAAGATAGAAAATTAAAATTAGAAAAATGTGACAATACAGTAGGACGTTGAAGTGAAGTGCCTCAGAATCACTTAATGATTTGTTGTCTAAAATTCTCATGGCTTGTAAGAAAATGGATTTATTTTTATTTTTTTATTTTATTTAAAGCTTGACATGCTGTAATTTTTGCATTTTTGGACTGAAATTTCTGTTTGTATTTTTTTTTTCCTGTGTGTTTGTACAGTGAGCTGAGAACTTGTGTGATTTTGGAGAGAGCCAGAAAGCAAGGCTTGTCTACTGAATTCATAACTCTATTCTTCATTCTACTTCATTCTACTGAATTCCTATATCCAGTTGTCACAGAGCTATCCTTTCTAGGGTTTTTTGAAGGAGCAGAGTGGCAGATAATGTGCATCTAATCAAATACATTCTATTAGGCTGAATACAAGATTGTGAAATTTGAACTGGGTCACTGAATGTGTTCTGGGAATCCAGAAATCATTTATCTGTGAAGTTGATTCATATGAATATAAATCAGTTTGGAATGTTTTCTGATGGTTCAAGAGAACAGTGTAATGGAAAATAACCTTACTTTATGTTTTTCTAAATAAATTTGTTAATGGATTGTATTTTGTTAAAACTGATTGTGTTGGTTCTAAGAATTTCTAATCCATAGTATATAAAAACTGGGATCCTTCTCTCAGTTTGATCAACTTCTTAATGTTAACTTTTTATGTCAATTCTGTTACATTTGATGCAGGTTTCTTCTGACTTAAATCATTTGGGCAATTTTAAAGATTGACTTCTTCAAAAATGTTTGTGATACCTTTATACGGTGCAAGTGATTATTCGTATTGTGTTATAAAAGGTGTATTTCAGTTGTGTTCATTTAAAAAATAAAGCAAGTGACAGATTTTAAGTAGTCCAAAGACTTTCCAATTTGGCATATTCTGTGTGCTGCAGCTCACTGTTCGCCCTCGTATTATTCAATTAGAAGCCAAACCAGGATTTGTACAGAAACTTTTTACTGTTCCCGATTTATTTAACCCCTGGTTTTAATTTCTAGACAGGGCAGAGCAGTTGGGTGCTCTAAGTGTATACATGGCACAGTTACCCGTGCAGGCTTGGGGAGAAAGCTGACTTGAGCTGTTCAGCACCTTGCAGAGACCGTGCCATGAGGAGCCCTAGGGAAAGGGCTTGGAGGCTTCTTTCTTTTTTTTCCTTTTTTTTTTTTCTTTTCTTTTTTTTTTCTTTTTTGTTGGCCTCAAGTACCTCCACTAACTTGAATTCAACTGCTTTCAATACTTAAAAATCCTGAGGCTGGTGACATTGGTTTGTTCGTTTTTAAAGCAAAGGCTACTTAGTACTATTTTAGTATGGCATGTTGGTGCCAGCTTTTGCATAATTGCGTGGAACTGGCAAAAACGTGCTCAGATCTTTCAGTTTTTATTGTACAGCATTTTCTACTCTAGTTCTCTTTTGTGCATTACCTCACGACTTAGAGAATCTGGTATTTGTAGATAGAAAAAGGACAACCTTATGAATTAACTTGCAGGTTTGAAGATTTAAAAGGAGCTAAGCTACTTAGATGGCCTTCCTCCTATATTATTCCATAGTAATTTCTGGTACTGTCTAACCTCATTTTATTTAATAAGCTCAGGGATCTATATGAACATTTATAATAAGGTGTTTATTTCAGTAGGATTTGGTAAATGGCTGTGAGAATAATGAAGATAGCTCTTTATTTTAAGTAAAAGTTGATAAACTAATTTTATGGAGTTCACTTTTGAGCATAGTAAAGTACGAGTGAAGCCGTAAGCATGGCTTCTTACTAGTGAATTTTGAGTCTTGAATCAATATTGTAGAACGTGTAATTTTGATAGCAGTTTACCCGAGCTTTTCCTAGCACTAACTTTTCTTCTGTCTTCATTGGGTTGTGAATGTGAATGAATTGGGTTGAGATACAAAATGGTGTAGGACAACCCCCTCAGAAGTGGTGGATTTCGAAGATGAGGGCGTTAATGGTACGTTTTGATCCGTGAAATGATATGGCCTTACTTAGTGTTAAGATAGGCTCAAAGAGGCCTGTCTGACCTGGGTTTAGCTGCAGCGTCTTTATGTTCTTCAGGGACGTGCTGTCAAAGGATCGTTTGAACAGGTGCTTTTATTTAGCTGTAATGGACACCAGGATAAACTAGAAGATAATTTATTTCTGTATCACCAGTAGATAATAAATTAAGCATTTGAACTGGTATGTAGCGTGGTTCTCTGAAGCTCCAACTTTCACAGATTTGGAGATAAGGCAGTTCAGACTTCAGCTGAAGTCAGTGTCACTTGTATGCTGATCCTTTCAAGGTTTACAGTTCTTTCTCAGCCTGCAACTCAGTAAATCAGAGCTGTAGAGTGAACCTAGGCAAAGGGGAGGAAAAATGGTACCCAAATCTTTTGAATGACTTTTGGAACTCGAGGGCTTCCCTGGCAGTATATCCCAAATCTTGTTATTCCTAATGCAAGTTGAGGAGATAGGATAGGAGGTGTAGGACATCACGTTTCACCTCACCTTCTCTATGGACATGTACAAGTGTCCCTAATGAAACAATCTATATTTTGATATGACTCTTACCGTTACCCGATTCCTTCATTTCTGTATCTGTATGCTCTGCATGTTTCCATAACATTAAAATATCGCAGTACCAATCTCCCTTTTGCATTACATCGGGGAATAAAAAATGAACAAAACCCCCAACTGAAGATCCTCTGCATATTTAAAACAGAAGCTTGATCATTATGTGGTGTTCCTGAAGTGTTTTTCCCATCTTTTTGATTTGTGTATCAAACTAAGGTACTATTGTTCTTTTTAAAGCAACTATTCTGTCTAGATTTTGTCATAAAGATGTCCTCAAACTGTTGCTCATCTTTTTCTTGCACTGGCTGGTTTCTTAATCTTTCTTGAGAAACCATCTTTTATTTATGTCAACAAAAGGAGATATGTAAAGTTGATCACACTCAGTTACTTAATAGGTTTTCAGTTATCCTCAAGTCAAAAATGTCTTTGTTCTTTTTCTGTTGAAAGAATGCATGTTCTGACATGAGTCTCTGCAAAGTTACATTAACTAAAGCAACCAATATATACATAAAATTAGGAATAAAACAAAGCAATAAATATTGGGCAATAATACTTCCCTCTCCCTGTAAAATGGTCTACTTACCAAGCTGCTAATATTCCTGTTGTTATTCAGTAACAAATTGTGAGGAGTTAATATAAGAGCTGGCTTTCTGCTTTTTTTTCTCCTTTCTCCTTTCAGAATTTAACATTTAAGCCCTTTTACCTAAGTAAAGGTAATTAAATTCAAGCCCATGGTAGTGTCTCTCTAAAATAAACTGTGAAGGGGCAAACTCAGAGTATGTGATCACTTTGTAATATACTGTGCTATACTATACTACACATTATATTTTAATTGAGCAAATATGATGTTAGTACTAAAAATGCCCAATGAAATTATGATTCTGTTGCTTTATCTGAGGCTCACTTGGGAGCTAAGAGCTCAGGAAACACTTATTTCTTCTAAAAAATATAAATTCAGTCTAAGAGAGGATATCTACTTTTGTAATTTACTACAAAAATCTACTTTATGATGTAATATTTTGAAAGCTAGCACTAGTCCACTTCTCCAAATGGCATATACAAGGTCGTCCTCCATTCATTTCTCAATTGTAAAAGTTGTAAAGCTGTAACCCTACCTCATGTAGAAGAGAGATGTTCATTAAAGTAATGGCGTATAAGTTTAGAATGAATAACGAATTAGATTTAATACCAAAATAGTGGGATAAGAAGTGGGTACTAAAGTTTCAGTGTGCATTTGTGACCCCAGTATTTTTAACATTCTTTGAATACCAGATTTGTCTGCTGCTCGGCATCACCTCATGATTATTTGCTATAACTGCATACCAGAAAAGCTTATTTCACAATGATTTTCCTTCATTCTAGACCAGTAATATACTTGTAGAGACTTGTTGGCATTTGCAATTTTGAAGATTTGTTAGACCATTTTCATATCAGTTTCACGTTGCGTATATTAAATTTGATCTTTGCCTCTCAAATAATAGAGGAATGGGCAAGACCTCTTGAAAAGGGGTGTGGGGTGTGGTGGGAGGAGAGTACATTTTTCTCCCCCATATTTAGGCATCTTGCTGCTACGACCAAGATGTTTTAGCAGCAGTAGCTTTAGTGTTAGAAGCTTCTAAGCATCCACAGCAAGCTGAATTTACCCCGAGTAACAAAAATTGCGTAGAAAAATCACTTGTTGCTAAATCGTTTACATGAGGGCACCTTCAAAGCTTTCTGTTTTAAAATTCAAGATTTGTTGCTTGTTCCACTTTGATCAATAATATTACTTAAAAGAAAATGTTCTGGTCATTTCATATTTGAATGTCTTTAATCTAAAAGATTAGCAGCATTTCCAGCTGTGCAGTTGGAAAACTGTTTTCGAATATTGTAATAAACGAATATCTACTATTTTCTTTGTTCTTGGGTAATACAATTGTGTAAATATGACATGAAATGGGATACAGTTTCCAATTTATATAACTGAAGAGATGTAAAATGAACAGAGATAAATTAAATAACAATCTTCTTGTCAAGACTGATTAGGCTTGAGGCATTTTCAATGTTGGTTTTTTGTAATAGTATGCCTCAGATGAAGAAAATAAGTGGTTGAGTTATTTTCAGTATGCTCGAGAAAGCATATAGTAGTCAGAAATTCTATGGAATCATATGTGGTTAATGAATATTTAAATACATCTCAGTTGAGTTTAAAACGAAGGCATATCAATGTTCAATTTTGTTTATTCTGGCCTGCCACAAACATGGTTTTTTTTTTTTTTTTTTTGGTACTTTGTGTGGTAAAGGTCAAGTAGTTAGTTTTCAGTTAAGTGTTCAATAATACATTTTCCCAAATGTTCAAGTTTACTTCCAAGGTGAATAACTGTACAATTAAGGAAAATACAACAATATCTGATCTTGTGCTGACTTTGGCTTTAGACTGCAAGCAGTACGGTGGTATTGTGGAAGAGTTCAGCTAAAACCACTTAACTCTTCAGTCTCTGAGCTCAAACTGTGAGTAAATAGAGGTAATTGAAGAGGGCCAATTTTATTTGCTTCTTAATTTGTTAAAATTGAAAGGCAGATACATTCTCTGGAACATTCTCTGGCCATGGTTTATGTTTTTTGTTGTTTTTTTTTTTCCCCTTTTTTCTGATGAAACATTTTGAGACTATCACCCCCTGAAAAAGGCACCTATTCTAAGTATCCTCAGTGAATTTGTTAAATGCATAGATGTGATCTGTACTGAAGCATTTTAGGGTGTGTAGTATGGGATAATAGTGACATACTTCATGTATTATTAACTATTAAGGTGTGTCATTATTACAGCATATGCACACCCTATTCTGTCTTAGTGCCTAAATATGATAAGCTTATAAGCTTTCCTTTTAAAGTATTAATTTACTGTGATGAGTTGGGTAATAGGATATTTATGTACATTATTTTACCTATTATGGATGATACTTGCATGTGGGTTGCAAAAGCAGTACTGCAGTGGAATCCGTAATTAAATGAGGGATTGAACTTAGTAGTGGTTTCTGAAGAGTATTCAAAGAAATAAACTTAATGGTTCTTAGTTCTTCAGATTATCAATTTTAAGGGTGGCAGAAAACATACCTTTTCAATCTTGGTTTTCCAGTATTTTGTGTCTTACACTGTATGAAGTATAAATTGATTGGTCCTAACTGAGTTATTTAGCATTTTGTTTTAGTACCATTTATCCCCTACCTTAGGTTTTCTTGCTTTGAGGTGTGGGATTGGGATTGCTCTCTATGCCAGAGCTTCTATATCCAGTGTCAGAGAAGACCACCCAACTTTAGCTTCTGTCTAGAAAGACTTGAACATGATTTGCAGGGAGAACTAAGTTATATCAGACCCCATATGAGACAGCACAGAAAGGATGTATGCTGTCTTTCTACCCAGACAGCGTTAGGATGACTTGATTAAATTTCAAGTTGCAAAAAGCTGACTACAGTTTCTACAAAGTTCTTACTAGATATACAAGCAGAACCTTCTATTTCCCTATTTTTCCTTCTATTTCTATTTTTATGTGCTTTAGTGCTACAGAGCCCATATAAACATTTGAAATCTGTGTTTTAAACATCAGTTTTAGCAGTGTAACAGATAAGTCAGTGTAGATATATTAATTCTGCCACAACTAGGAACGTTATGCTACAAAGAAGCTGAGCTGCTTTCCATTGGTTTATGGGAAAGTGCTGAAAACAAAGTTTTGCTTTCCTGAGACTCCTGGAATAATTACACTGAATACCAATGGCAATATGGATATCCAGGATCAGAAGAGAAGTCCGTCAGGCTTACTGTCCCAAAACCAACAGAAATTGGCACTAGGTAGTTTGGGAGGGCATGCGAGGTATCATGAGATGGCACGCAGTTGCTTCTTTTTGTATATAATGGCATATGCTTTTCTAATTTTAAGCAATCAGTAGTAGGAAGTGAAAACTGCGATCAATAACTAACTTTGTGTTTTGTTCATTTGGATCTCTTGGAATTACACTCTCTCCATTCCTGGTGGTTTGATTATTTGAATTTAGTTTTCGTTTTCTGAAATACATATCTTTTGCTCCAAAATACAGGTTTGTTGTTGGAGCTTCCCCAGACGTGTCTCCACTATATCTGAATATAGAAAATTCTTCCTGTTTTGGGGGTGTTCTAGATAAGCCTTTCTTGAGTGATCATCTTTCCTTTAGTCATCTATTGTCCTCACCAGTGTTTACAAACATTATACTTGTGATGTATTTGGAAATCTTTTTATTAGTCAATATGCTTTTTATTGTATTCCTCAGCAAGCTTCACCACCAGATTTGTTGATTAGTTCTGTTGGTAATTTTACACTTCATTTGCCAGTGTTGGAGAGTTTGTGCTCATTTTTACTTTCCTCAACTGGGGTGAGTTTTTTTAGGCCATTTATACTGTTCTCAAAAAATAAGTCTGGTTATTGTATGATACCAGGAAAATAAGCTTTTCTGAAAATACTTAGACTGTCAAATCCCTGAGAATATGATTCCATGGGTATCTCGTGTAATGTGCTCTGACATCAGTAGACTTTACAAACTCATCACCATTTCTTGGGGCCGGTCAAATCTTTGTGAGTTTTGTCACAATGACATGCCACAAAAACAAACCTGCTACAAGTTTATTGCCGTTATTTGTTATATTCCCACTCCCCTGGCTTTGGAGCCTGCTTGTCCTACAACCTGGGATCATTGCTACGAGATTGTTTCGTGCTGCCTTGTTGGCCCAGCCTGGTCCGAAGGGCCTGCTGCCTTCCTGGCAGAGAAGCAGCTGCATCGTATTTGGAGGGGCAGTGCCTTGGGCCTCGTTCGACAAGGGAGCTGTATGGGCCACCTCCTTGTGGCTTGGGATGTGACAGGAGGAAGGAAGACAAATTGGTTAGTCTGCATGCCGATCTTTCGGCTTTTTCGTACTTACTGTCAAATTTTTCTTAACTTTTCAATTGATACTTGATGCAAGAACATCTAATACATTTTTAAAAGATGAAAAGAATGCTTTTAATGAGTTTTACCAAACAGGCATTTTGACTCTGAAATTTCCAACCAAGTTGCCAAGAGTGTGCTTTCATGAAAGCACGTGGCCAGCTTGCTCGTGTTCATTTGGAACAGAGCTTTGAAGCTCGTGGTGTTTATCACTGCTTGAATTTTCCTCACGATGAACTGTTTTGAAATTTCCATAACAAATCTCCTGTTTGCAATTATTTCCTCTTTGAAATTAATTTGTGTATATTTTCACTGCACAGTAAAAAAATAAAAATCCAAACAGTGTATTTTTGACTTTGTATGTATGGCTTGTTTACCAGAGTCACAATATTGGAAGTGGTCCTTGAACATTCTATATGACGTTCTAAGCAGGGGGGGAAGGAAAGCCCCCCACAATAGGTATGTCCGAAACCAACCAACACATTGAACCAGAAGAATATATATGTGTTTGTCTTCCTGCAATTGACTCGAATGTCGGAGGCTGTTGAATTTCCCTGATGAAGTCCCTTTCTTCCCTTTGTGAGAGTCAGACTTGAAGAGAGCAAACAATTCAGGTCAGTCATCTCTGCTGAGGAACCTGAGTAAGATGCTCGGATGCTCCTCTCACTAGGAGGAAGAAGGGTAAAAGCCACACATCCTCCAGTCCTGACCAGAGTGTGTGTTACTGAGACCCGTGAATTAGACTAGTCCTGATTTTTCAATCGATGTTATACTGACTTGATAGGAAAATGAAAAGATTTTACTTAAAAGCTGTACCAGTACTTACAGCTTACCAGTATTGTGGCACTTGTGGACTTTTTTTTAAAAAAATAAATAAATATAAAAAAATTTGAGGCTCTAATTCCAATGCCATATCACGTAAATTTTGCACAAGACTGCAATCCTCAAGTGATGTTTTCTGCTACAGTAAACATCACTAATGATCTAATCTAGAAAAGAATTACAATGCTTGAGGTCATGAACCTAATCCTTGGAAGCGCCATGGGTCATAATTAGAGATGAGTTTAGTCAGTGTGATTATGTGTATGAATATGTGTAAAATGAAAACATAATCAGTTTTTTCAAATATATGTATATTTAGAATTTCTGGATAGTGAAAGAGAGGGTGACTTTCAGAGCTTCATTGCATTTTTACTGTGGCTTTTAAAATGCCTGTAAATAAGTATTTTCATGGTTCAAATTGAAACTGAGCATAAATGCATGGAACGATGCTTAGTAATTTTTCTCTTACATATACTGGCTGTCTCAGTACAGGTTGTTCACTTTAAAGAATACAAGAATGTATTTCCTTTTTAGTAATGCAGTATGTCTTTTTTTTTCTTTCCATATTTTGAATCAAATTAATCACGATCTTAAACAGAATTTAAGAACAAGCTTTGTGTCATACTTTGTTGAGGAGAGGGGCAAGAAGCTTGTTACAGTCCGTTAAATGTTGACATACATTTCTACAACAATTTGTGAGTACTTTTATGTGGACTTAATGGAAATGACGAGACAGATTATTTTTCTTAGATTTCTTTTTCTTTTTAGCTGGCAATATTCCTTTCTAACATTTTTTTGAGATTTTCCTTTACTAAGAAATCTATTTTTAAATTAGGAAAAAAAAACCAAACCAACAACCTACTGTCTCTGGAAATAATTAGTTTAGATGAGGCATTGGGATTATGCATAAATATGAACACTTCAATTTTTCCTAACTTTTAACATTTGATAATATGATGACTTCCTCTGTGTATAATTTCTAACGTTAGTTTTGCAAGTTTAGACTAGCAGGCCTCATGCAAGTTGGTCATGAGTTCTGTTTGCACATTTGTATAGAATGTAGTGCAAGCATGCATGACTGCAACATTTTATTGTGTTGTGCCTTAGTGTTTTGTTTTGATGTTGGGATTAAAGGAAAATATTTAGTCAAGTATTTAGCATCTGACATTATTTTTGCTGTCTCATTTCGAGAATCTAACCCGTGGTGCTCCTTGTCGAAGTGAATTGACACTGAAGAACCCCTCTGTAGGAATAACCAGTAGAAGCTGGTTCACATCAGTTGCATGAAGAAACCACAAGTATCTGTCTCCCAGCAAATACTGGAATCTGATACTGGAAGATACTATCTAGCGGATACTAGATCGAGCAGTCACAAAAAAAGCAGTGCTTCAGTCAATTTTCCTTTACTTTTTTCCCTTTACTCTGAAGTAAAAGTCTCTTTGTTAATTTTTAATGTTGCACAAGGATGTGTTTTAAGTACGTAAATGTATCCTGTGGCTTCACTTCAGGTAGAGCATTATACAATGTATGCTTTGCAAGTCCAGGGATTTTTTTATGAATTTATTTTTTACTGCTTTTACATGAGAGATGGTAATATTTAACCACCTTTATTATTACACTTTCGGTTAAAATTACCTTTGTGTTTTCTCTGTGCTGAGATACATAACTTCCTACTACAGCTGAGATTAATGAAGCTAAGGAATGCTACTTTGGCTCAACCACTTGCAGTCCCTCAGTCACGTTCTCTGCAGCCTGCCTGGTGCATTGGATGCTGGAG
The DNA here is from genome assembly GCA_011075105.1 of Heteronetta atricapilla. Taxonomy (NCBI): domain Eukaryota; kingdom Metazoa; phylum Chordata; class Aves; order Anseriformes; family Anatidae; genus Heteronetta; species Heteronetta atricapilla. The sequence continues at coordinate 17,003,426 of CM021735.1, forward strand.
TGGGGACAAGGCATGGCACTGTGGGCCAGCTGCAGCCTCTTTCCATCACCTGACCTTTCTTCCTCCCGGTCTTTTGCCCTATCCCACTAATCAGTTTAAAAAAATAATGACAGTGGGGGAAATTAAGCAGTTGGTAAGCTATTACTTGCTTCTTGGGAATAATGTTTTGACAATCACTGCTTAATATTTGGGATAAGCATCCTTTTTTATCTTGCATGCAGAGAGAGAGGTTATCCTGAAGAAAAAGCAGGAGATATTAAAGTCTATGTGTAAACGTTAGAGGTCATCTGTTTGAGTGCAAGAGAATTTGTACTGGTAGGAGGTTTGCAATTTGACCATCATCATGCTTACTGTTCTTTCAGCTTGTAGCTGAGAAAGTGAGGTGGAATTTTAGATTGTAAGATTGCCTAGAAATTTTCTAATTCCATTTGTAAATTTAAATGTAACACGTAACTGCCTGTTCCATTAAGCACATTCTATCAGTACTAATTTTACGGTATCCCACTTTTGAATGAGCTCCATCCTTGAAGGTGTATCCCACCTTGTCACAGGTGGCTTTACCGAGTTAAAGGCTATTGGTATAAAGAGCAGAGAATCCTTGCTGAGGAGTCAATAATGGAGTTTAAAAAAAAAAAAAGGAAAAAAAAAAAGAAGCATGTGCTTTCCATTCTAAATTCTTCCCATTCTTGTGAGGTTCAGTGTAGCTTTACATTTCCATGTGTCTTGGGAAAAAAAACTTTGGGGTCAAAGGAAAGTTTATTTAAATCATTGGTAAGTAAAGGAAAAAATGTTGTAGAAATCCATGTCTGATTTGAGTTTAAACTACTTAAGTAGTTTGAGTTTGTAAGGTGAATTTATTTGCATTCAAGTATCTTGAATTTCTTTTGATATTAGCATTTATTGTTAATTTATTGACAATCCATGTGCAACTTTTGGATTTTTCCCCATCGTCTGATGCATATTTCCAAATTTCCAATTTCCAAAGTCTAGAATTGTAGAAATAGGAAAATGTTGTAATTGTGCTGAGAGCAAACACTGATGTGAACTTTTCTGAGAGCTTGAGGGACTTTTTAGTTAGATGTAGTGTTTTTCCACAGTCAAGTTTTATTTTGAAAACATTTCAGTGTATATTTTCCTATATTTTTCAATAGTAGATTTTTAAAGAAAGAAGGGATGATATTCTGTATAAAAAAGTATGAAATAGTTCCTGGTACTGATATAAATGTATTGGATTTACAAAACTTTCTTTCTTTGGACATCAGGCTCCTTCTGTGTAATACTTAGTGACATATTTTATGGTAGGACATTTAACCTTGGAATTTTAGTGGTTTGTTTGGGGAAAAGCTGTATATTGGAAAAGCATCTGGTAATTCAACTAGTTTTAGCTAGTTTGTCAGAGTTTTTGTGCGTGTGTGTGTGAATTAGAGTAAAGCTGTCTGAAAAGAAAATGGGCTGTCTACATACTTATTTTAGTATCTTTTTAGGCTTGAAGTATTTTAAACAGTTTTATTCAGTAAAAACATCTGCAAGTTTACTCTGGAACTTGTAATTTTACATAGCAGAGCAAATCAGTGATGTGTGTTTCTTATTACTGCAACTTCTATAGTCTAGAACTCACGCGGAACAGGACACAGCAATGTCCTAGCTGCTGAAATGTATTTCCTAGTTCAAGCTTGGAGTCCCACGGGCCAGGACTTTGCATTTGCCTTCGTTGAACACGATGAGGTTCCTGACAGATCCGTTTCTGTGATCGGGACAGGACTGCTTCAGTAAGTCAGCTGCTTCCCTCCCCACCGCAGCTGGTAGCATCTGCATTTTTGGCACCTTCATGCCCAAGCATCAGCTGGCTCAGCTGGAACAGGACTAGAAAGTAGAATTGCAAAGAAGAGCATATTGACAGATTTTAAGTATTTGCATTTCTGAAGAAATCTTTTCTGTATTTTAATATTTTATTGCCTGCACAAATAGATACAGTTCTTCTCTTGCACTCAGAGAAATGCAACTGATTGCAGGTAAAATACTCGATTTGTGGTTGTAAACCATTAATTTTTAATAACTTTTTTCATATGTATGTTAGCATTACCGGAATGAATGTATTGTTTCTCTTTGAATTCATCCCATCAGTTACCTTAAAGGAAAAGTTTGCATTTGGACAATTATTTCTCTCTCAGGCAGTATCATTTTTTTCATCCACTTTTGTATTTGCTCTTATTTTTTGCTCTTTTTTAAATAGTCTGAAAGTACATAAGAATCCGAAAACAGTAAGTACTTTGTCTGCTTGCCATTGCAGTTTGATTTTTAATGTTTGGAGACAAAAAAACGCAACAATTGCATTGCAAAATGGCCTTGCTGCTGCACGAGGTGGGCAGAGGTGAATCCCAGCATGCAGCTCATGGCATGATGGCATGGCTCGCACACATCTTGTGACTAATTCTGTATCCGTAGTGGTGCAGAATGATTCCAGCTCTCCCTGTGCTCCTCACCCAGCATCACAGGAATCCTTGCTTGGTGAAGGGGCTGTGGCTGCCCTTCTGCAGCTGTCAGTAGGGAACAGCAGCATCTTCAGCTGCGCAGAGCTCATCCAGTGCCTGCTGGTGTGACCCGTTAACAAAACCCAAGAGCTCATTTCCAAAGTACCCTTTAGAGGATCTTGATGAAAATCAACGCGTTTTTAAAGCAAAACATTGACAAAATGCTGAAGTATATTACAGGAGATAGGCCTATTTATTAATTGCTACAAGGTTTCCAACAGTTTGATGTAACTAGCGACCTACTTCACAAATGTCTGAATATGACATTTCTGGAGAAGAATGCAGATAGGCTGAAAATACATTTTGTCTTCGTAACCTTTAACAGGTATTGACAGGAAACTTGCATTTTATTGTAGAGTTGTTTTCAGTGCTCCATTGAATCAGATGGTTTCTGTTTATTTTTTCACAGAGAGAACCAAGTACACAATATATTGGTTTTAGTAATTGCTGGGCCTTGGCTTATACTATGTCAGCAGCATCTGTTTTATAGCAATGTGCAGTGTTTGTAGAAACTTGTACAAGAGGCTCTCTGCTGGCTCACCAGATCTCTGGTCAGAAGTTATTGGAGGCCTCGAAGCTCTTCCCTGTGCGCCTGCTGTCAGCGCTATGGAGAAGCAAAGTACCTGCTTGCTTAACTCGAGGTACCTGATGGTAAGTAATGCTGATCAGCTGATGTGTTTGGTAGGAACTTTGTAGGAGGGTATGGATGTCTCCTGAAAAATGCAGTGAAGGTCAAAATGGCAAACACCATGTTCAGTTGGTCTGAATGTTTCCATGCCGCATCCTCCTTTCCCGGGAGGATGAGCGAGGTTGTTCTTTCCTGTGCTCTGGGTGGGCTTTCTCATCCCTGCACTTGGATTGCTCGTAATTTGTACACTTAGAATGTGAGAAACAGATGCTGCAAGGACTGGACAAATAAATTAGCATGCTTTATCACCTAATTATTTAATTTTCAGGGAAAGAAGCCCTTAAGCAATTCAGAAATTTGTTTCATGTCGTTGTGTGAACTTATTACTCATTTTCTAATCTCTTCCATCATAGAGGTCTAATTGTGGCCAATAGGCTAATTTTTCTTTTCTTTAATCTTTTTGAACACTTAAACAAGCCTACTGGGCAGAACAGTGTGATTCATATTTTGCCTTTCATCTTCTTAGAAGAGGAATTTTTAATCACAGGCTAAATTTTGAATGCTGTTTAGATTATGAGACTCTATTTGTGTTTGTTTTTTTTTTATTATTATTATTTGCGTATATAACTTCAGGACATTATGTGAAAGATGAAGCCATAATGTGTTGCACTTACCTACTTCTGTATCATATGAAATTATTTTTAATAATTCATTTTTTGTTATCAAAATACTCAAAACAGAAGTGAATCAATCTACTGCAAGAGCTTTTTAAAATTAAAATAACTGTTGGCAAAGTGGGATATTTTCTCTATAAAAATGCTAAACGTTCCCTTTTCATCTTGAATATAAGTTTGTTTTTGTGTTTACAAAGTGCCTAGTAAAATGTTCATGGGAATTGCTTTAAAAGATATCTAGGTATCTTAAATAGGCCACTTGTTGAAATGTGGTTTTGGGTCTTATAGCGGAAGTGTAACAAAACTGGAATTTTCCTCCAATTGAAAACAAGTGGCTTCTTAAAGTACCATTCTGGAAAGAAAAACTGTTACTAAAATAGAAAGTGAAAATACCTGAAAGTTTGTGTCCTATTAGCTCTGGAAGATGCATTTCAATACAGAAAGGGAGTGCCTAGAGAAATTTAGGCTAAGACTGTTTTTAAAATGTGTGCATAAAGACAACTAGGTGGTGAATCTAAAGTTCATGTAAATTTATCTTTTTAAATCTGTGGTATTTCTGTGTTTTATTTCATTCTGTGGCATGGCAAACCTGACCGGGCTTCACCAGATACTTATGCGTGGAGGTATTTATCTGACAGCGACTGCTTGACTTTTTAAACTCTTCTCATTGTTACAGCACAGTCCCAGCTGTAATGTGGAATGCAGCATGAGCTTCCGGGAAGTATCTGAACACAGCTTTAAAAAATGCCAAAATAGGAGTATCATCAGTTGGTGACTAAGGGTAACTGAGCTCAGCTTAGCAATTCTTTTAATTCTTTTGTTTTCCTGTCCCGCAGTGAGACGCGGTCTTGGCAATGAGTCTTATGATAAAGGAAAGAGAGGTGAATGCTGCTAATAAAGCAGGAACTGCAGGAGGCTATGTTTGTTTCTCTTACTTGTTTTGTAATGAAATCTGTTGTTACAGTGAATAAGCAAGAGGCAATGACATGCAGAATTGCACGTTCTAGTGAGATACTGACCTGCCAAGATTCCTTTCATTTACAACATACTCCAGGAAAAGCTTTTAACCAGAAGTGTCATGTTACCACTTAGTAAGCTGTTGTTAGAACAAGAGAATCCAGCATTTCTGAAACTGCAATTTGACATCGTGGTGTAAGAGGTTTTTGTGATTGTAATCAGGGTTGCTTTGCTTAAGTAGTGTTGTAAAATTCAATATTTCACTTTTTTTAGTTACTGCACTATATACTACTTGCAGTATTTCCTCACGTTGTAGCTAGCTTGTTGTTGTTGTTGTTTCTGAATTCATTTCAGGGTCTCCACTTGTGAGAAGTGGTACCCATTATCTATGTCTTTCCACCTTGAGAGGCTCTTTGCAGTCTTTTACTGATGATGCACTGGAGCTGGAATTCATTTCTGTTTGTACCTGTGTTGTGCTGATGAGAAGTTATCATCTGATGTGTCTGAGTAGCAGTGTTTTCGTGACATGGAAAATTTATGGCTATGCATACTGTATACTTACTGCCTACATATTTCTAGTAATTAAGAACACCAAGTCTTAGGGGAAAGGTGTCATTACGACATCAAAATACACTGAATGATTTAATAAGAACTTTGTAGGTCAGGTCTTAATTTAAGTTCACAGGTGACCAAAACTCTGCAGAGTGAAATGGGCATTTTTAAATTTTGTGTGTGTATATATATATAAAAAAATAAAGCATATATATATATGCTTTATTTTTTTAGAGCACATCTAGTACACTCCTCAGGTGTTATTAAAACAAAGTATCATCAAATCTTTCAAGTGTGTTCACTGAAAGGCTAGTAGGGCTAGTTGTTATCAGAACAACTCATTAAGTAATAGTGGATATAGTGGATAATGCTGCATGATTTTTTGTTTACTTTTTAAAAAGGTGATGAATGAGATTCCCAAAGAGCAAAAACTTGTTGGTTCCATGCAAGCAGTGTGTTCAGGTTTGAATGTACATTGAGAACTGTATCCAGCTGCAGTACGGGCTGCTTGGTCCATACAGCTGATCCCTTTATCTTGTGACCTGGAGTGTGTGACACATCGGATAAGAGATTGATTCCTCTCTCCTGCATTCCATTTCAGTAAATCCTTCCATGCCCGTGGCCTCATCCTAAGCACGTTTTTGTTTGTCGGTTCTGAAGTTATTTAGGGAAACCCCTGAAACAACGTATGCAGAAAGAAGGATGCATCCTGCTGACATGCTCTTCCTTTTCCAGGAACTGACGTTCCTTCACCTTGACTGACAAACACACGGGATATTACGTTTTTAATACTTGTGTGAAATGAAACACAAAGTGGGAGGGGAACGGCAGTATTGGAGAACTTGCAAAGTAACTTGGAGTAGTTTTTTCATTTGTTATTAGCCTACTAATTAAAATACATAGGTTTTAAAAACTGAAGCTGATCAAAATACAGAACAAAATGCTCTTGGTTCCACAAAGGAAAACTATGCCTCGCTAATCTATTAATATTCTCTGAGTGCATAAACCAAACAGTGGATACAGCTGAAGTCACTGACATGGTTTATTTGAAGATTCCAAGTCCTTTGCCAAATCTCTTCAAAATAGGTCAAGGAAATTACAAGGCAAGGGGCAGTTGTGAATCAGGTAGTGACCAAAAGCACAGAAAGGAAACAAAATTGTACCTTACGTGTTCATCACAGTAGGATTCTTCCATATTAGAGCTGAGAATGTTTATAGGCAGTAAATATCAGGAATAGGAGTAGCAAAATTGCAGGTATTAGTATTATTTATATTGTTAGGATCGAATAAAGCCCTTGAGGGAAAGTTGGGGGAGACGGTTAGTTGGATGAATAGTAAAACGGCGGATGAAATTCAATGCTAATGAATGCAAAAGCATGCATATTGAAGGGAAGCAATTTGAACTGCACATAAGCTTTACTGTGTTATGAATTAATTTTACAAATTTAGAAGACATTTGAGCAACATTTTGGACAGCAGAGTTGAAGATCTCTGGCTCAGTAAGCAACAAGAGTCAAAGAAAAAAAGCTAAGATGCATTGGGAATAGCATTATGGAAATAAAACGCAGATCAAGAGATCAACTGTTGCCTGGAACAACAGAAACAAGAAATTTGGCAATGATAATTAGAATGACAAGGTAGATGAAACACTTGTGGAAATTAAGAGGGGGCTGAACATTTGGACCATTTTTCTTGAAGATCAGCTGTTTGGAGTTTGGGACAAGTATGCAAAATTTTAATTGGAAAGCTCTGATTCAGTACAAAGACAATTCTCAGCTCATGAGGAGCAGGGGTGTTCGGTAGAATAGATAACTTATGAATGCAGATCCCCATTAGCTACTGCTCTGGAGACTGCAAAATTGGATTCTCACAGCTGTACCTGTAGGCTTATTTTGAAGGTCCGTAATTTAATTGAATTTAAAATTATTTCTTTATAGGTGCATAAAAGTAGACAACAGTAATGGCTCAAGAACAACACTTGAAAATGGTATCACCTCAGTGCTTGCGGAAGAAGTCCAATAGCAACTAACTAATGTGGTAGGAAGCATTTACTAGGACATTATTCCATTGACGTGCTGTAGCAGGGCTCGTTCTTTGTAAGGTGGTATTGAACCCCTCGTTGTATTTGAAACAAAATGAGAAGTAGGTGAGTTTCTTCAGATTAGGTTGTGAACCTTTTGCATAAAATTACCATACCTCTTTCTTGAATGTTTTACAGAAAAAAATATTACTGGAAAGGTTTGAAAATGTTGTATACATTTTTTCTCATCTTCTTAAACATTGTATATTTTTACATCTTGTATAACAACGAGATGCATATTGGCAGGTCCAAAGACAAATGAGAAACAATTTAAGTGATCAAACAGTAAAAAAATAATCTGAACAAGGTGAAATAATTATAAGAGCCTGTGACGTATGTGGGAGAATAGTAGCTTCTTTTTCACCAGTAGATTATTACTTTGTGTTCTTATATAGAAAGCATTCACTGTAGTTGAATGATTTGCTGGTTAGTGAAGACAACCTTTTAGTTTTGCTAAATAAAGTTTTTCAAATCCTTTAGCTCAGTTAAATCTAATTCTGGATAAAAATTCCATATGTAGAGGAATGGCTTTTTTGTTGTTGTTGTTGTTAACCCCTTTTCTTGACTCCCCCTGAGAAATCAAAACCAAACCAAACCAATCAAAAACCCACTAATTCTATCAGAGCTCTGAATTGTGGACTTTATTTCAGCAGATAATAACCAATGGCATAATGATTTTTTTCCATGCCTAACTGTACAAAATATCAAGCCTTGTCACTTCGTAAATGACTAGTATAACATATTTGCTTGGGGAACTATTGTGACTTCAATTATTTGGTGATGATTGTCTATAGTACTGACAATTAATTGTCATTGTGAGTCCCTTAACTGTATTTGCTGTACTTTTATAACATCCTACGTATCAGTAATATAATACCCATATGGCACGCATGTTAGGCTTGGACATTGTGTAAGTCTGCTCCTAGCTACACCTCTCGGTTTGTTTGTGAATACTAATCTTTGTGCCTCAGAGACTGGTTGTGTCCTTTTGATTTATGGGTCTGAGTTTATTAAGCTAATTATATCTGAGCATCTCATAAGATTAGCAAATGTTACTTTTCCTGCTTGGAGCAAGTGAGGCAGATTTCATATTAAAAATTAGTGTGTTAATTAATGGACGTGGTACTTCTCATTTAAATAATCCCTGTAATACAAAACAATCTTTGTAGGTGCATTAAAATAAATTTGGGATTCAAAATTAATTGTATGAGGCAGCAAATGTACATTTCTGTGTAGCAGGAGAACTACTTTAAAAAGGCTTTCTGGCCTAACCAGATTTCCTCCAACAGGTATTTTGCAGCCTTTTCCTCAACATTGAGAACACTTGCTACGAAAAAATATGGTAGCTATCATGACTATTGCATATCTTTTAAATTCAATATCCTCACTTAAAAGAATGTTGCAAAAAATACGTACCATCATAAAGAGGCACTAATCTTGTCTTGTTTTTCTAAACAGAGCAGGTTATTGTAGATAAAACCAGCAATTCTGACATAAATGTATCTGTTATTGACAATTCTGTTCATAGTATGGAATGAATGGAATAAGCAGTGGCTTATTTTCTAGAAATTGAAAGTTTGAGGGGGTTGGAAACCAGGTTTGGTTCAGGGAATCGCTGGGAGTATAGCTCTTGTACATTTACCATTAAGGGTGACCTTCACTGTTTAAATACTTTTGTAATATAGGTATGTAAAGGATAGAGTGACCACTTCAATTTTTCCAGTAGTTAACGTGGATAGCAGTGTAGGGTAGCAGACAATAAAATTTTTTTTCGCACAAAAATGAAGATGCCATCCTGAAATACAGACCGAGGTGGTGTAGCACTTTCAGTTCTGAAGTCAGAAAAAGGTGCAAGAAGAAATACATCACGGACAATTTTTGTCACTCACTCATCAGAACTTCCAATGGTTACACATGTGCTAGAGCTCTGCATTTGGCACGTGAAGGTGAGTGGCAGGTGGAGGATGTTGGCATTGCAGGCCATGAGAGAGGAGGGGTGGGTAGTTGGGAATTAGTCAGAGTTGTACTGTCCTGGTCTCTGCATTGCTCTTCCCGTTCATTGCTCCACAGCATTCTGTAGAAACTCAGGATGAAGTTGACAATGAGGACAGTAATATCTAATAGATAAGATTATTCCTGTTCTCAGGTTTGACAAATCCTGTGCTCTAGAGCTGTATGTGATACCCCCCAAAATTTTCTTACTTATCAAAGTCTCTTTCCTGCATTCCACGACATGGATTAAAGTATAGTTTATTGACATGCCTAGAACATTTTTTTGAAGAGCAAAGCCTGCTTATCCTGGATAAAAGCCCCAAACCTGTAGCCAGTGCAGAGATTTGCAGTTAGGGTAATGTTACCAGTTGTTTACACAGAAGGCTCGGCCAGCGTAGCCAGTTACCTTCCCTTCTGAAGAGCTGTGGCCTTTTCTCTGGGCTCCCGGTGCGTCCACATCATTCATTCAGTAGTTCAGAGTTGCTTGACACTTCCTGTCTCAAGGAAGCTACTTTTCTGAGCTGCTTCCTTTGTCCCTGGCTGGATAGCTTCCCCTTCTATGTTGTCATTAGTTTCCTGAAGAAGTTACTGGGTCCACTTCTTTGTGCCTCAATGTAGCTGTCTACGTAGTCAGGACTTTTGGTAATGGACTTTTTCTCTCTCTCCTGTAGCGAGAGAGAAAGTTACGGCAGCGTGATACTGTCCGAGGAGCTACAAATTAAAAACAGAATAAAACAGAAACACCTACTGTCACCAGCAAGAAAACCTGTAAAGATCCGCAAGGTTTTTCTGCGCCTTGTTATAGCGGTCAATAAGATTCTTCTAGGAAGAGTATTTAAATGTGACAGTATTTGTAATGCATGTGCCTAAACGGTGACTTGTATGTGCGGCTAACAGGGTAAAGCATTTAACAGCAAACATCTCTAGCTGGCAGTACAGAATCGATGATAAGCTATATGAAGCATCTTAGTTCACAAACTGCGTGTTTGTGCAATAAACCTTTTTATTTTTATTTTTTCTTGTAAAGCTGAAATCAATCTATATATGCTTGTGTGTGTTAAAGTCATGCAGAAATGATCAGTCTGTGTGAATTGCCCACCTGGATTTAGTTAGAGAAAATCTAAGTTGTCTGAAGTTATGTATTTTCAGGACTGTTTTTTCTTTTTCTGGCAAAAATGCAGGCAGAATATGCTTGTTCTCCTCTTGTAAGAGTACTGACTGGTTACATTTAGACACCCCCATTAATTATTGTATACATATATTTAGCTAGGTAGTAAAATCTTGTAGTCTTAATTAAAAGACGAAATACTTTGCTTTGCATAGCCTGTTAAGGCCTTATTGTGAATGTAAGAATTTCAGTTCTGTGATTGAGAATATTGCTTTTTGAATAATGTTCAAATAATAGTCTTGTATACTAGCTTCAATTCAGTTGGCAAATCTAGGATATGAGAATAGATCTCCAGGTGTGTAATTTCACTTCTCTCTGCCCTTTTAATTGAGAATTTTGTTAACCCTTGTTATGCTGTTACTTGAGGGTTGGTTGTTTTTTGAAGCATTATAGTTACGTAACAAAAACCCCAAAACTCTAATGAATATTTATTAATGCTTTCTCACGTATTTGTCCTTTCTGTATAGCATTGATTTCAGGCAAGAGTGAGCATTGCTAAACATGCTCCGCTAATCGGAAAATTTTAGGCTTAATCTAAGGTTTAATTCCTTAGAGTACTTCACCTGGTATGAGCTGGTAACTTGAGGCAGTCAGATTAACAAGTTCATGCCAGTGGCAAAATTTTAAGCGTATGTATTGCTTATTGGCACAGAGGATGGTGTGTTCCTTATCATATATCATGGAACTTTTTGTAAAACAAACAAACAATGACTGGAATGACCGAAAAACGAACGGGACTGGAATGCAGTCCTTTGTATCATGTTGCATGCTTATCTGTGTACTGCTTGTATGTTGTACTTCTTAGTAAAAGACGAATGTATGGTGCTTAATTTCACTTTTTGTTTTCAATTTATTTGTTTTATACGTATAATCCAATTATTTGTCCTTCTCAAAGAGAAGAAACTAGAGATGCGTAGACAAACATTAGAAATACGGGCTTTGAAGTCTGACATTACTGTACGTGGTAAAATCTAGTCAGATAAATAACTTAGTGGATTAGATTTTTCATTTTTTCTTGTTGAAACTGGGAAATTGTCAGAGAAAATCCCTTTTGACTGGAGAAAGATACGTTGCATGCATCTTCAAAAACAGTAAAAACAAATAGTAAAGCAACAAACCCAAGCAACAACAAAAAGGGCTCTGACTTACAGATCAGCCAGCCACTCTTTGTGGGGAAGATCACGGAGCAAATTTTCTGGGAATGCAGTTTTGTGCACCTGAAGGATGATGTCTGGGAATAATCAACATGGATTCTCCAAGGTAAATCATGGTTGACTGACCTGATTGCCTTCTGTGATGAAATTATGGATTTGTGAATAAGGGAGAGCAGTGAATATCAGCTAACTTGATATTAGCGAGGCTTTTGGGATGATCTTCCACATCATCCTGGTATCCAAGTTATGATGTTAAGGTCTAAGGGACTGGATTCTACTATACGGGTGGAAAACTAGTTAGATCATTGTGCTCGTGGGACCTTGTCTGGAGGATGATTACACCTGGAGTTTTTATAAGGACCTACCCTGTTTAATACCTTTACTGATGACGTGGAGGAGGTGAGAGAATGCTGTGCTATCAGATTTGCAGGTGATGTCCAACAGGGGTGTGGTTTAATGGACTTGAGGGCAGATCTGTCATTCAGAGAAACCTAGATGGGCTTGAAGAATAGACTGTCAAGAACCACATGAAATTCAGCAAAGACTTATATAAAACTTTTTTTTTTTTTTTTATTGTCAGGTGTACCCAGTACTTGCACAGGTTGCCCTGGGAGGTTGTGGAGTCTTCCTCCTTGGAGACATGCAGGAGGTGTCTAGATGTGGTCCTGGGCAACCTGCTGTGGGTGGCCCTGCTTGAGCAGAGGCTTGGACTAGATAGCCTCCAGAGGTGTCACTTCCCAAACCAACCATTCTGTGAACTTAGATTTGCAAAATGCAGTAAAGATTACAGCAAGATTGAAATATGCTTAGTGTAATGTGCATCGTGATAGTTTTATGCTATAGTAAAGTCCTCTAAACATTCAGCCATCCATTGAGATTCATCCAAACTGAATTCTCATTATACATGTCATACAAGCAACTTCATAATCTTCGGAAACATGTTGCATTTTGAAGTTTATTTAGATGAATAGCGTTTCAAATTTAGCTGCCTAAGGTAACTTCTTGAGGGGAAAAAAATGGCGCTCTATGTGAGAAGATTGATGTTCTTTTCAGTGCTTGTCCATATATTTACTGATACTGGGCTCGATAAAAATCATTTTCTAAATCAGTACACAGAGGGCAGGTGTGTATTTCAGAGATGATTGCCAGCCCAGTACCTGCTTTCCAGATGGCCAGAAAGGGAATAATGCACATTCCTCCAGCTCAGGAGAAATTCCAGAGAAGATTGGATAAATTCTCAGTTGCCCATTAAACTCTTCCACTGTTTGGTGTTTTCTGAATCTTAATAGGAAACTTTCCCATCTTTGCCAGTTTTCCAGAATTCATCTATGCGCTACCTCTGTAGAGCACTGAAGACACCTTATTGTGGTAGGCATAGCACATCTATAGGCTATCCGGCAGACCTTAAACTGAGTATGGTTAGTGAGATCATTTTTCTGTAGGCATTTTTTCAGTGTTACATGAGAAGAATGTTCTTGGAAAGTGCTGTTGTTTACAGGCCTTGTGCCTGGAGGACTTGAGTGGTATCTCTAGGATCTGGGAATGAAGGGATGGGAGGTGATGCAGCTGGGCACTTGGGTGAAGTTGGACCCTGCTTGAAGGGTGCTTCTCTCAAGGCTGATCTGCTTTCCTGTATTCTCAAGCAGAGGCTGAGTTGTGATGGTGAGAGCGTTGGTTCCTGGGCTCACTTGCTGGTCAGGGCTCCAGGTATGAGCGTGTTCTTTGTCCTTCTCCTATGGCACAAGCGTGGAGGCTGCCTCGTGCGCTTCCTGGGGCACCCAGGGTCCTCTTGTCAGTTGCAGTGCTGCACTAAGCTATTTGTGTTGCCAAAGATGGATGGCCATCGAAAATAGCAATTGAAATAATGGAAACGTGATCTGTGGTGAAACTATAGATTTGAACTATGCTCGAGACCTGAAAAAGAAGGCATGACAGTTTTATACTGCTTCTCATGAAGTAAGTAACAAATGTGGTAAAGGGGCTAGATTTTTTTTCATTTTTTTTTCTTTTTCTTTCTGTCCTGTTTTTTTTTTTTTTTTCTTTTCTTTCTGTCCTGCTTATACTTTCTTTTTATTCTTAGTAGAAGAGATTCTAACTATGGTTACTGTTACTTGAGTTAGCCTAACTTCTTGTGTACAAGAGATTCATTCTCTTTGTGTTCTTCTGTCTGCATTTCATTTCTTCGAAGTTTAACCAACAGCTACAGTTCTGGGAAGCTCTGAGTGATCGAAGGTAGAAAAAGGGCATTTTCTTAGCAAGAGGAGTTTTGCATTTGCACTTGTCCTAGACAGCTTTCTCTCTGGCAAAGAGATGTCATGCACATAACGTGGAATAATTAGGCATGTTTGCCAGGTGACAAGTAAAGTAGAAGAAGATGAGATGTTTTGACATTTTCTTCTAGCAATTAAAAATACAACTTCTAAAAACAGATATATATTCAATAAAGCGCATTGCTACCTCAGATTTAACAAAAAGGTTTAAAATTTGCTATATTAAACATCTACCTGCTTACGCTTTTATGGCGAGACCTCTTTGCTTCCTAGGAAAGTAGGCTGGCAGTTCTTGCTCTCTCCTTGCTCGTATCTAGTCATTTGGGCCATGGCTGGGAGGAAAACAAAAGAAAAAAAGAAAAGGAGAAGCAGAGAAAAAGGTTTTTTTCTGGGCTGCACAGCCACTGTGGCAGGAAACAGTTTGCTTCCTACACAGAGCTTGTCTGGGCTTTGACCATCTGAGCTGCAGACTGACTTTACCTTAATACAGTTTATAAGGATGTTACTTTGCAGCTTCTATGCTAGCTTGGTTTAGGAAACGGTACCACCCTTTTCTGCCCCTGTGGAGGTCGGTGTTACTGGCCTGGGGCTGATTTGCCTAGAACCTGCTGGGAAGTCTGCTTTTCGGGGGGGGGTGCGGTGGTGAGTGCCCTGCAGGACTTGTCACCATAGTTTCGGCACTGTCAGCTGGAGTCTCACAGGGGCTGTCAGCTTCAGATCCGAGCTCGATTCCCTGTGGGACAATACCCACAATGTTCTTCCCAACACACGGGCTCAGGAAACCTTTCTAGGATCAGGGTTGTGATGGTCACTCTTGAAGTTCCACTCCGAAGACAGTCTAGAAGTGCTTCCCAAATGGCAATGTGTGTTATTAAGGGTTATTGATTGAGAACAATTTCTGTTATCAATTTGTGACCAAACAGAGGGGAAAATAGAAAACATGAGCCTCCTTTAGCAGAGTCAGAGGAGGGTTTTTTGCCTGGTTTCTGGGCTTAGAAAGGAACGTACTCAATTGAATTCACATCTGGTTGGCTGATTCTCTTGATGGAGAAACTCCAAATTCATTGTGAAGATTAGAGTAAGCGTTTATGGGTTTTCAGGATTTTGAATGGAATTTGAAGTATTGTGTTTTCAAGCAGTGGACAAATCAGTTTTCTCATAGGTATTTGTTCACGTTCTAATTTTGGCATTTCTTTGTCTATATTCTAATTTTAAAAATTGTTTTATACTTCATGTTGTGTCTTGGGATTTTATAACGTGCTCAGTCTTACTGCAGAAATGCACACAAATCCATTGAAGTTCCTCATGACAAAAAGTTTTCGTCTAAAAGACATTGCCAAGTTAGTTGGAATCAGCTTATTTATCAAAATAAGCTGCTTATTAATGGGAGTGGAATTTGGAAATCATAAAAAAATTTGATAAGTGTATAATATGCACGATTTGTTTTAAGAGTACAAACACGCTATCTTACTTTGCCTTTTCTTTATAATCATGGTTAACAAATGCATTCGTATCTGAAAGAGGTCTCATGAGCAAGATAAAGAAAAATAGCCTGCAAAAAGTGCTTGCCAGCTAAAAATGTCCTTCCTTTCAGACTTTATGAATCCCTTCTTCTGTATTGAAACTCATATATTGCAAATTATGTAGTCTTTTTGTGTAAATTGCTATGGGTTTCCTAATGTCCAGCGTTGCAGAACTTGTGAGTTTTCCACAGTCCAGGCAATTTGTTATTAACTCATTTCTGGCATGTTTTTCCATCTTCGTTCATATATATATTTCTTAAGTGTCCTGTATTCCAAGAAGCTCAGAAACTAGAATCTCCCCCTAAACTTTTCTTGGTCTTTATTTGAAAAAAGGAATTATTTTTTTTCTTGATTAAAATACATTCATACTAATGCCTTGTTAGATTCCTCTTTTGGATATCTGTTATGTATAAAGTGCAAGAATTTATAGAAATTGAAGACCTGTTTATCTGCCTGCTTATGCAATAGCCTAAAACTGTGTTTGAACCTTTGTGCTCTATCACATAGGCAAAACAGTTTCTCTACATTATTTCATATTAAAAAGCAGGCATTTGAGCCTTTGGGCTGATTTAAGAAGAAATCTTGCAAATGTCTTAACTATAAATAAATAGTTGTATGTTGATTATATATGTGTGGGATGCAGGTATTACTAAAATACTTCATTACTGATTTTGATAATTGTGATGCAGATAGCAGCCACAGAAAATCATCATGTGGTCATCTTTGACATCTGAATTGTTTGAAGAACTGTTTATTTTGGCTAAGAAGAGGATAAAACTTCAGATTGGAAGTTAGTGTTCTGAAGAATCCTAATCAACATTTTGTTTTTTTCAAACTTCAACATGTTGGTTTCAGCAGGAACTTGAATTCTGTCAACAGCTTGTTGCAAAACATCTGTGGACCAGGAATCCGAAGACCAAGTTCAAGAAAAACTTTAGCTGCCAGTTCCAAATGTTTTTAAAGGAAAGAAGTGAAGAAGCTTAGTTATTCTAAGACTTATGGTTGGTTGGTTTGTTTGTTTGTTTTTCCTCTGAGTCTTACGTGCACATTATACAAAGTCATTGTCGGGGGGCATTGCTCTAAAATGCATTGCTCTTTGGTTAACCACATCAAAAGAAAAAAAGCCTTCCTGAGATTTTTGTTACGGGATGCTAAGGTAGAGACAGAACAGTCTAGAACAGTCATTCCATAGATTCTTTCTAATTTCATTTTAATTTCCACACTGTATTGGAAAACAGGATCTCAGATTTGTTTAGGCCTGTAATTGATTCAAGGAGGATACTGACAGAATGATGCTGTTCTGGACTGAAGACAGAGTCCATGAGGTACAAATTCCCTCTCTGGTGCTAGTTTGGTCTCTTAAAATATTACCACCATTGAGCTGTCACAGCCGATGAAATAAACTTTTAAAATATATTTTAGAGCTCTTATTTTTCTTTCTGCCTAGACACTGAAGCCAGACATCAATACCATCCATTAATTTTAGTGTTTCCATATTTTCTCCTAAAAATTCTGTGGATATGTAAAGGTTTTGTTGCAGTAGAGGTGGAGAATGTATTTGCATTGTATTACCACACAAAGGGGTTCTGGGCATGCCTGATGCCATAACCTTGTTCTGGAAATGGTTGTCATCGCTTCGTTCTCAATCTCTCTCTTAAGAGGTTTGGTGATAGTGGTGGTTGTTGTTGCTGTTTTTAGCTATGTGTTAGAAAGTCTTAACTTTGTGATTACTGAATTAAAAAATGTATTAGATGGAAGTAGTGAATACCTTTGAGAGATGATCAGAAGAGACCAAAGGGTCCTAGATGAATCTGGATCGTCAGCTCGTAGCCTGTGAAGGGGGAAAGGGTCTCGGCTCACTTCCTTTGATGTAAGCGGTTCTGTTCCTGGCTCAAGAATCTTATCACCATGTCGTGTTTTATTAAGGTGTGACATTCGTAAGTCTGCAGCAACTTTGCCAAATCTGAAACGTTTGACCCAGATTTTTCAGGCTGGTAACATTACTGAGTTTCCTGCCAAACTAAACATGTTCAGGAGTGTGCCTGCTCAGCACTTCTGAGAGTCAAGCCCTGTGACTTTGGTGTCCAGTTGTAGCAATTAGGGAGTACCTGTAATAAGTGGCTTTTCAACATCACGCAGAAAATCTTTGGCAAGGGCACAGGGTTATATGCTAGTTCCCAAAACAGCAATCAGTTGACCATGTGACTGATCAAACACTTGTATTATTTCACTGTACAAACACTTCCCCTGATTTATTTTCTGTTTATAATTGTCCACCTATTGCAGCTGTTCTCTCTCTCTCTTAGAGGCAATGAATCTTCTTTGGAACACTTAATGGATTAGCGCTGGACTCAAGAAACAACCTTTAAATTTCAGCAATGTCAATTACAGTATTATGCATTTGTCTTCCTTATTTTATAATGAGCTCATAAGTGTTTTTAGAGCAAGGATTCTTACGAAACGTGTTTGTATTCTTTTTGCATTTTGAAAACAATGGTTTTTTTTAAACACTGATTGTCAAGGCATAAAAGACCGACCATTTATGTTTGCTTTTATGGCAGTATTTTTCATAGCCTTAGCTGTAGACAGTCCTGGTTTCATAACATGGGTTGTACATAGAACATATCCCTAAGTTGTCTGAGGTGCCCAGCAGCCTTGTTCTGCCATAGCATAGTTGTCCAAAATCCGTATGAACTGTCAGTAGCACGTTTGCCTATGTACAGGAAGCTCAGGGTGCATCGTACTGTTAGCATCCTCCGTTCAGCTTATCTCATTTCTTGTGACAGATGATAAGCACAGCTTTTCCACAGACCTTTGCTTTTTTGAAGTTCCTTTTGGTCACTTAAGGTGACACAATTACAGGCGGTGAATTAAAAAAAATAATCCAAATTTTGCTGTGTGGCAAAGGATGTTGAGGTCATCTTTATATTCCATCTGAATTTTCTCACATCCATCAAGTGGTTCTAGGAAGCTCGAAAACAAGTGGCTGCAGTCAGTTCAGGGAGATCAGTGATTTCCCACTCCCAGCTTTTCTTTTAAGGTATGGGAAGTACTAGCACCGTTTATACTCCTTGGCATTTGGGATACAGTTTCCAAGCTGGTGCGGAAATATTAGATTTATAGTAATTCTTGGGTTTTGAACAGCTTTCTGATGTGCTGAAAGACACAACGTGTGCTGTTGAGCATTCGATTATCTCCTTAAACATATTTTGGACATGTTTGAAGGCTGAGGTATTGAGAGGGAGGTTCTGAAATGGTTTTAGAGCAAATGAAAAAATTCTTGTTGCATTTAAGTATGATAGATCAATGACACTTTGCATGTAAAGTTGTTTAGTGAAAATGCTAGATAAGGTGAAAATATTATGGTGCAACTTTTCTCTTTATGTACATCTTAAAGATGCTACTTGAAGATTTGTAACTTTTTCAGTACAAAGAAAATTGGCACTGAATGGCCACTTAAATCTGCATTTAGGCATGTAATTATTGTACAAAGTTAGCACATGATGTGTTTTGTAGAAATAAAAAGGCATGATCCAGGCTTTCTTTTCGTAGCATTTATTTTCCCTCTAGTAGCTTATGCTGCAGAATATTGAGTTGCAAGCTACCATTTATAGATGGACATTTATTTACTTAAGGCAAGTATAACTCGCATAGGTATGATTTCATAAGTAATTTTTCTTCTTAGCCATAGAGTTTGTACTTCATGAAGGACTGAATGTAAACCCTTAGAAACCTAAGAATATCAGTCAATGCAAAGATTCCCAACCTTTTTGTTTCGTTGCTAATTTAAATCTTTTGAAAGTGAATTGAACGATTATTTGTGTGATTTACTATTCTTTTACTATATTATAAGCAGAACATGGTTCTTGATTTTTCTTCCCTGCTTTTTACTTTATCCCTGCAAGCAGAGCTTAATTTGCCGTGTGAGCTGTATTTGCAGGTGTTCTGAAGTCATTGGAGAAAAAAGAGAACACAGAGCAGAATGTCAGTTTTGGGGAGCAAGTAGACCTAAAGGTTACTAAAATACAAAGAACAATCCTAGTTTTAATTGTAAACACTAGCTAATGCTAGTGAGCCTTACTGGAGCTGGGAATTTACATGAAATGACACAGAAATGTATCTAGTTTGGTGTGGAGAAAATAGCTGTGTTTTTTCTCATGCCTGTTGTAAAACATGATCTGCTGACATTGCTCTGGTAGCTATGAATATACCTTATAGACTGTGCCACGTTCTCAGTGTCAGGAGGATTATTTTTTTTTAGCCACTGACTAAGTCAGTAAAGTATGAAGCCAACTGAAATTAAAGATATTAATGAAGATGCTGACTTACTGCATCCGATAACATTAAGCAAGTGTCCTTAAAAATATACAAGCCTTTATGTTTTTAGTGAAGTACAAATGCACCTTACTAAACACACAGTCACCACAGAAGAGGAAGAACGCCCGGATTGTTCAAATCCCGTCATATCGTTCCAGAAATTGTGCTCACTGTTATTACGGGCAGAGGGTGCGGTCAGGGCTTCAGGCAAGAGGCCAACGAGTGAGATGCTGTTGCTGTGCCAGTTTCATGAAGATGGGCTTGTGGAAGTGGACAGTGTTAGTCACTTGGTTGCTATCCATTGGAGATGGTACATAATTTTGTTCTTGAAGTTGCCTATCGGAAAACCATAACCTAAATCCGTAAAGCTCATTTCTGTAGTACTTACCTTCTTCCTTACTGCCATGATTTCGCCTTTAGGAAAACAGATCACAGAATGTGTTGCTTCTGAGGCAAGGCCTGAGATTTTCTTCCTGCAGGCCACCAATTTCATTTTTACAGGATGCATAAATTCTGCCTAGCAATTGTTCATCCCTGAGACTGTTGGGGAGAGGATACTTGGCACATGCAAGACGAAGTCAAAATTCACAATGGTAAAGGGAAACGGAGCTGATACTCTTGGGAATGAGTCATGGCTACAGAATTACTGTCTTGCTGTGGCTTTGGGGAAGTATTTTTTGGAATGGGCAAGCTTTTGAGGAGCCATAAAACTGAGGTCTGCCCACTATGAGTACTGAAGATCTCTTCATGCAAACGTAGGAGTGTTAGCCACTGTTTTCCATAAGGCTGTGTCGAGTGGTGACCTTCTGCCTGTGTTTCTGCAGCAGCTTCCCTCTGGTGAAGTGCAGTATGTCTACCTTAAAAATTGTTGTTTAAATTCTCTGAATGGGGGGAAAAATTCAATTTCAAAAAGGGAGTGTTATTTTTCATGAGTGGGACACTGCTAAAGTATTTATGTGGGTAAAGTGAGCATTGCTGAATGTTAGGTGGAGTTAGACTGCAGGAGGCAGTGAGACAGAGAAAGTTCCCTAGCTGTACAAATGGCTAAAGAAGAAACTGCAGGGCTCTTCCCCTGTGAATTTTGGATTAATGTGGAAGATCTTTGTAGTCACAAATGAAATTGTTTGCTGCAACTGTTAGCAACCACAGTGGCAACCAGAGGTTTGAAGGTAACGTGAGGAATGAGAAAAGAGCTGGCAGGTAGCATCACGTCTTATACCTCACTACCAAGATGACTTGTTTCCCTGTTAGGGAGAATTTAAGTATATGCCAATTTAGAATTCAAGGCCGATGCAAAAATTAAAGAAAATGATGCCCAGAAGTCTTAATTTAACCAAAACCTTTCATAGGAAGACACCTGAGAGATGAGAAGGCTTAAGGCAAGCTTGAAGTTTTTGCAGTGTGCATTGACTGTATATTGAACTATCAAAGAAAATGAATACTAGCATAGAAAAAGTATGTTACTCCTTAAGTGTCTGGAGAAATATAAGATTGAAGAGAAGTGTGGGGGGGGAGGTGGAGTCTGTGAGGCCATGTAAGGGGATGGTACGTTTTTAGTCTAAAATATTGGAAGCCTTGTCATCAGTGTTTAAGAGAGAACCCAAGAAAGGGCCCTGCAAAGGATCTGATGTCGTTGCAGCAAGGAAAAATGATTGTTCAGCAGCCACTTTTTTTTTTTTTTATTTTTTTTTATTTTTTTGATCAGGTAGAATTATCAACTGAAGTTATTCAGTGCAGGGATCAAAGGATGTGGCATCTCAAACCATGTACTTACCAATGGAATGTAAGTGAAAGATATTTATTAGAGGTCATAAGGGAAATGTTGTAAGAGAAAGCAAGATTTTGGAACCAGAGTTAAGTGAAGAACGGGTCAAAAAGCTGCATGTCACTGGGTGACCGAAGAGTAGGTGGTCAGTTATGACAGAAAATTACATTTTCCTGGATTCTGGTGGGAAGGCCAACTGAAACAGACTGTGTGGATAATGATTCAAATTTTGGTCTGCCACTCAGTCTGTAAACATGTTTATACACCCAGTTCTTACTCTGAAATGCTGATAAATCATTGTATATTGTTAATTTCTTTTGGCTTAACAATAATGAAATAAATGATGTCTCTTTTTTTTGTTGGTATTTTCCCTCTCCCCCTACTAGTTCTGGTTTTGAATATAAAGAGTCTGAAACAGCTGAGGGCACAGAGATGTCAGTTCTCTTACTGGCAGCATTGTCGGTTGAAGGCTTGGTCGTTACATCTGGACATTTGATGGCAATTTCTGTGACGTGGAGGTAGTGTTTTGCTTGTGGTTTGCAAACGGAGAACACAAGCCAATGAGCTTTCTCATAACCTATAGTTTCAGATAACACTGTCTAGATCCTGGCAGAACTATTCTTTTCATTCCCTTTGCTTAATGTTGACCTGCGTGTTGTGGTATGTTCTCCATTCACATATCCGCTGCTCATCTGCTTAAGTCACTTGTTTATTTTCTTTACTTTTTTTTTTTTATGCAAACAATCGGAGGAATGTTTTTAATATTCGTGAGTTGTTCCCTAGTAATACAAACACATTTTTTAGTTCATAGCTATGAGAAGTCTAGTTATGAGAAGAGAGTTTAGACTTCTGATGGTTTAGTAGACGGCAACAAGCTTTTTCACTAGGCTTTCATATCAACCTATCTGTATTTGTTCTAATGGATCTTTTTCCGTATTTGCAGGTGGACAGAAGGTTGAACCCATCTATAAAAATCACTGGATAGTAACGATTAATTTGATGAACTTGTATAGTTTGCTTTTTAGAAGTTATTCTCCAGGTTCAGGACTTGGTATTTTCCTTTGTCAGACTTGTGAGGTTTTTAATGTATGGATGTAGGATAACTCTTGGATTTAAGTTGATGGGATCCAGGTTAATTATATATATATAAAAAAACATAAGTCAACGTAAAACTATAGCTAGTACCAGCTAGTTGGCATTGCCAGTATGTGTACATTACAGGTCTTTGTTATTTCAGACTGGACAATCTCTGAAAATGTGAGCTTCAGTCCCTCAAACCAGCAGTACCAGCAGGCGTTGTTTTTACAATAATAACAAGAGGAGCTGTTTCTTTTTTCATACATTTATTTCCTAGCCTTAGACAAAACTTTGCAAAAGATGAAGTTAGTTTGGACGTTTAACTTTTAGGCTTACAGTCATATACTGAAGATTTGAGCTAAATTAAAAAGAAATTAGAGCATAGTTCTCTCTTTATATAGAGAGGGTTTGTTGTTGTTGTTGTTGTACTGGATGAAATGTAGTTTATGAAATAGAGTACAGTAATTTTCTGACTACTTACAGGAATTTGTAGGCCTGCATGTAACACTTTGCTTGTATACAATCAGTGTTTTCAAGTTGGTAATGTTAAAGTATTTGAGAAAATGTGCATTATTTTTAAGATATATCTGTGGGGTACAGAACAGTGTTTATTGAAAAAGAGAGTCTCCATCCATTGGTCTCTGCTCTCTATTTAGGTACAAATAAAATCTGTGTGTAATTGAAAAATCATTAAGGCACTCTATTGTGAACTTCCTTGTGTTGGCCAAAATCGTTTAGGTAATATCTCATGTCTGTTATGCTTTTTCTTAAGATTTTTTTTTTTCAAATTCCATGATGTTCTGTTTTTAAAGGGTTCTCCAATCCACAAATACTCTGAAAAATTGCTCCTTTTTTTTGTGCTGTTGTAGATTGAGTTTAGGACAGAATTGTTAGCTTTTCAAATGTCGTGGGTCAACACATGTTTCCTGGTATGCAATTGTTGAAAGGGTTTTTTTGCTTGTTTTTTCAGTTCATTTTTTTTAATGTAACCCATACACACATTGTCAAAGCTCATATACTATTCTTCTAATGTTTGTCCAGTACTGCATAGTTATTTTCAAATTTTCACGTAATTTGTTTGGAGTTTACAGCAAATATTTTTCATATTTTTTTTAGTATGATCTGTTTTGTATTTTGAAGACTTAAGAATCTAGGAAACACTGATGCACCAGGAGACATTGCATGCAGCAGACTATTTCTGCTCATCTTGTATCATTCCTCCTGAGACAAAATGATGAATGTGCTGATACATGTGGAGGCAGCTCTGCAGTCCTTGCTGCTCAGACAAGACCGTCACGTCTGACATTCTGACATCTCCAGCACATGACATAGTCATCATCTTACCGATACAGACTGTGTCTTGCAGTAGCGTTTTATAAACTTCATGATACATTGAATTTTAGTTTTAGTGTCAGCATATGGCGAAGCCGTGTTCTTACTTCCCTGTGGAAGTGTTACCTGTCATCTGCTGTCTACAAACAGCAGTTTCACACTTTGATGGGCTTGTAGGTGTCGATGCCGAGCTACTCACACAATTTGGACCTTGTATTTCAGTCTTCTTTCAAGCTTGACTCTGGCAGCTGTGGTTTGCTTGGCTGTGTAATATATTAAATGAGGGATAAAACAACAACAACAACAAAAAACTTCAATATTTCACCAGCACACTGCACCATCTAGTAATAGTGGTTAAAAAAGCCCCCAAGTTTTCAGGTGATTTTCACGGTGCTTGTATCATGAAAGAATAAGTAGTCATTCTTTCAAAAGAACATGCTGTCCTTTTGGATAGCTGTATTGCACAAGTGATGTCCAAGTCAAAAGTCTGTTTTTGTGTTTTGTGTTTTTTTTTATTTTATTTTATTTTACTTTTTATTTTTCCTGCAGATGGCTTCCTCTTGGGTATAATTTGGAATAAAATTCAGTACTGTTAAGATATTTGGCTCTTTTCTTTTATTCAAAGTATGTAAGACATTACAGATGCCTTGAAATATTTCTGTTTCCTCTGTATACTTATGGGACAATAGAAGGGAACCCCCCACGGTTGACTAGTGTTTCTATTTTTATATATAGGAGTACCATGAACATCTGATTAGTTTTGAAGCAGAAACATGTTATTTGTTTAAAATTTTCAACAAGAATGTTGTTGTTAACATTTTATTTTCCATGTACCAATTTTTACAATTCAATAGATGCTTCTATTATGTAGCAATCCTTTGGTAATATTTTGCTATAAAGTTTACTGTCATAATTACATATACTGCCCATCTCTTGTGTGCCATTTACATGAAAAAAGATGTGGTTTCTATTTCAACTCCCTGTATTTTATGAGGTGATCTATAATTGATGCTGTTCAACAATGGCCAGTTTGAAAGAAATTCCAAAGGCAGCCTCGTTGCATTTGGATACAAGCAACTAAAGTTACCTTGGCATTAAAGAAATAAGAGGAGGCCTTTTCTGGGTGTGCAGTCACCGCAGAGGATGCTTGCGTGCAATTGAGATGTGCGAGTGTATTTATACAGGGTATTTTTCTGCACTTGTTAGCTGCCTTGGGATGTAGAGGGAAATGTGTGCCCTTTTCCAAGCAGTAAAATAAGCAGCTTACACATTTCAGTTGTCTTAACTTTGCATTGTTTTAATTGATTAGCAATCGCTGGCATTTTCAAGCATTTTACAGTTATTGAGTCTGCCAATTATTTTCTATTAAATTATCAAGCTATGATATAATTACCTAATGCCTATCAACCCACATGAATTTAACTTATGCCTCTGTATTTGATCCTATTCAGTACAAGAACCAAATTTAATTGAAATGTTATAGCGTTTTAAATTGTATGTTGCTTATCAACAACAACAACAAAACTTTATTTTAAATAAATTGGTTTCTTTTTTAATCTTTTTCTTCCACCTTTCTGGCTTCGCAGAGAAGCCATATGTAATGCATCAGTTGATTTAATCTGACCAGAGTCTATTAATTAGCACCACTGATACGTGATATGATGTCCAGCAATTCCAGTTACATCAGAGAGGTTCTGTTCTGTACAGACCGATGGCATTTTGAGGTGAAGGTGAGACTAGAGCATCTCCTGAGCTTAAGTGAATTGATTGCCCTGATGATACCAACGTGCTATACGCTGCAAAGGAAACAAACAAACAAAAGAAATCCCCGAATCCCTGTCAGTTTGATTTGGTAGAAAATTTCTTCTCAGCCCTGGGTTTGGCACATGACACTTAGTCTTGTAAGCAAGACAGGTCAGCCAGAATTCTCTGCAGCACCTGCCAGCCCCATGACGGGCTGGATCTCTGCTGCTGGCTCTCTTGCAAAAAGTTGGATGTCTGATTAGGTACTTTGGTGGAAATTCTGTCTAAATCTCTATGCATGAATGGCTGAAGCTCTGAAGTATGAGATTTAATTATGATATCATAGTGTAGAGCTTCAAGTATTATGAGCACTTTTGAGCCCTAAAATGGAAAGAGGTGAGCAAGAGGTTTCCTATACAGATTTGTAGGTTAGAGGAACCTCCACCACAGTATGGGCTGACTTGCTCTGACACACAGGTGTTGAATGATGTCTTGCAAAAGCTAATTTCAGAAGCATCTTTCAGAATTACATACATATATATATATATCTTTATGTGTTAAGGACTTGGACTCCAACTGTGGTGAGCCCGCTGCTCACCCCAATAACCTGTTCCAGTTTTCATCCCCTTCTTAGAATAGAGTGACATCTTATTTTGAGGTTTGAATTTTAATGATGATGACTTCTGGATCTTGTAATGCACTGGATCTGGGAATGCTTTTATCTGCAGTCCACTTACTATAAACACTTTATCTGTATATCTTATAAAGATCTTATCTAACATCTCACTATAAAGTGTTTTTCAACTCTCAAGAAAAAAAAAAGAAAGAAAAAGCTGAGATTCTTTGAGATTTGTTATCAAAATCTTTTGAGATTTCAACAGAAATTTGACAGATTTTGGAATCTCATATTATTAAACTCACAATATTATGTTTGTTTTTCAGCCCTAGTTTTATATTTTTGTCTTAGAAAACTTCTGCATTTTTTACACCACATTCTCAAGTGATTTTTGTAGCAATTCTGGGACTTCCCAGTAATGACACATGGGAAGGAATGAGGATTTTTTAGCTGGGAGGAGGTTTAGGAATTAGCTAATGCTGTCTTGAGGTGGTGCCTTCTACAACTGTCCTCAGTCCTCTGAGTTATAGCTTAAATGTTGGGGGGGGGGGAATGGGAAGCATTAACTGCAGTTACATTTGATTAAAATGCCTGGTTTTAAAATGCCTTTTGTTGTTGTTTTTTCTTCATGGGTTTCCCATCAGATTAATAATATTTTATTCTCATAATGTCATACTATTAATTTTTGAGTTACTGGTGGTCTTTACCAGTAACCTTTCTAGATGACTGTTGATTTGGTTATAAATATACTGAGCAGTGGTAGACCAAGCACTGCTCTCTGAAAAACCCCAGCAGAGGAAGCTTCATTGAGGTGTGTGTCTGCTAATGGTGCTCTTTTCCAAATTGCCAGGAAGGTGGGTTTTTAATCCGTAGAATGTAGTTGTAGTAATTTCTTCTAAAAAGTTTGATCACCACACAGCACCAAATCAACTATCATTAATTAATTAATTAATTTAAAAAATCCTGTATGTCCTGCTGTTGTGGTTGTGTTTTAGCCTGGTTGTAATTCTATTACCCAATCCCAGACACCCCCCACCCCCCCCCAAAAAAAGGCCTAATGGCTTTAAAATGTTTTAATGGCTTTTTTTTCCCCCTACATAAACATACCAGTTATTATTCTGTTTCTGACTTTGATTTTTGTTTCTGATACAGCTTCAAACTACCTTTTCTTTGATTTATGTGAGCTGGCTGTTGTGCTGAACTAGTCCATAAATTCCCGTGGACGTTCTTGTGACCCTTTTAAAGCACAGAAATAACGTATATGGTCTCTAGTTCCCTGGTATTTCCCCCTTCTGGAAAACTTGTGGAATATTAACTAATATCAGTGGTAAAGAGCTCCTCAGCGCTTTCATTTTACATGCAAGTGTCTTGAACTAGTCTGTTCAAAAATGTTGGATTTTAATTCCGGTAACATCTTATGAGATAAGATGCTCCCATTTTACAGACATACAGTTTTAAATAGAACTCCTGATGTTCTATTTCACTCTGCTTATGATGGAGAAAGGAGAACATACAAGTTGCGGTTTCCTGGAGATTGCACAGAACTCAAACCCGAGATGTCTTTGAAAGATGGATTACAAAGGAGAAATGCTGACCTGGAGAAAAAGTGGGCACCAGGATTAGACAGGAACTGAGAAGTACAAACTCTTTCATTTCCAGTCCTCTCTGAAGTTTCAGTTTGGCAGATTTTGGAATCTGTTATTATCTTGTTTAGAAACTGCTAAATTATGCAAACCTACCTAGAGGAAATGCAGCTTATTTGTCCGAATTGCTGTTCTGCTGGCAAGCCGTTAATTAGTGCACGTGACGGCATTTGCACTGGCACCAAGTCTCGTTGTTTACACTAGAGCTTTTGCCAGACCAGCTCTCGTGCGGGTATTTTTCGTGCCACATGCATCAGAAGTCGTGCCTGTAACGTAGTCCGGCAGCAGCACTCACTGGTAGTAACACAGCACTTGGCTTCGGGGGAACGGAGGACAAGGGTGGTCCTGTGCTGACTCCCTTTTTCCACACAGGAAGCTGGAACTCCATGGAAAGCACCAGACTTTTCAGCTCTCTTTTCATGCTGCTGCAGATGGTGATGTATCTTAATTGAATCTCGGGGAGCGTGCTGACAGGAAGTGCATTTGATCTTTCTTCATTAACACTGTGGAAATGTAGAATTCGGTAGGAGCTGCCAATGCGCGGAATTCATTGTTTTAGTGGGATACATTCATCTTGCAATCCAGTAGACTTCTTTTTGGATTTATTTCAGGTCCTAGTCAAGGCTTTCACTCGCACGAGAAGTTGTTTTTGTGAGATTTTTAGCCACATTTTCCTGTTTATGTACTTTCCCTTCTGTTTCTTTGTGGAAACTCACACATGCAAAAAGGGAAATTGATTGTGACCCTAAGTGGGAAACAGCAACACTAGGCATGTAAGAAGTATTGTTAAACTCCAAAAGAACGGAGAAAAATATATCTCCTTCTCTGTAAGTTCCTTCGGTTCTTTGGAATTTAAGTTCCCTTGGCTGCCCCAAGTTTTTGGTGTGACGAACCTTTTTCTCTGTCCCCTCGGTCTGCAGGTGAAACCGAGCAGAGTGAGAGGTGTCAGGCGGTGGCTGGTGGCGGAGATCGTTTTGAGCGTGTGCTTGGCAAGGTGCTGAGCTGAAGGCTGCACTCCCGGATGCTCTCTCATTTCAGGCCTTCCACTTCTCACATGGCATGGGGGGCTTATGCTGAGCTAGTTGTCTGCCAGACCATGTAAACACCCTTGGGCTTTCCAAAACGCCCTCCTCACCCTCGCTGTCCCACACTCCTTGTGCTGGATTTCTCTGTAGGAATGGCAAGAGTTCAGTGGGCATACTGACTTTCTAGTGTTGGCGGTGGAGGGACGTGTTCGCGCTGGTCTAAGCTAGCAGAAGGCTGCTTGGGGTGAGCGTCATCCACGTGCCAGATCTTGGAGGCACACCGTGTTTAGCAGTATGTGTATGTGAAAATAAAAGAATAGGAGAGGGGAAGGCAGGTGAATTTGCTCTCTGATGACCAGAACAATCTGAAGAACTGTTCTAATGTTCGGAAAAATTAGAACAATTTACTGGGATAGACGGCACTGCAATTTTGCTGGCATTATTTCTAAAGGATAGACCAGAAGACTTGGCTCCTGTTTAAGGAAACGGATTAAATTTCAGTCTGTGGATGGGAGGAATCAACCAAGACAATAATAAGAAGTAAGCTGAATCCTGCAGAGGTTGAATATGACGTACCCCAAAACCTGGAACGGTTTGTTTTACAAGCATATGTTTTAGTCTAATTTCTACTGTCTGTATTAAGACCAAATTCTGACTTCTTGATTTGTTTGCATATCTCAAGACTTCCTGTTCTGCATTTTGTCATCTGGAGGCTGTTGGCATCTCCTTCAAACCTCTAAGCATTCTGCTGCAACTGGCACAGGCCCTCCCACTGCTAGGCCTCTGTCAACTCGGGTCAATGTTGGTTTCAGCATACAGGGCCTTGCCACCTGGTTACACACGCACGCGCTCATGTCTGCATCTTCTCCTGGGGTGTCGAGCCTTGGAACCCTTTGCTGCAGGTTTATTCTAAGGAATTCCAAGATCATGAATGCAAAGATCGTAACCCAAGTTTGCTGATAGTTCTTGTTTGTTTGTTTGTTTTTGTAACTATTAGAGTACAGAAGAATGCGTCTTTAAATGTGTTCATGGTAGCAAGGTTGGGTGTGGTATTAATGGTGTGGTTTAATATCTGATTGTGCAGGTGTGAACTATAAAAATAAGACAACAAGGACTTGGTGTATTACGGTAATATTTTATGTAATATTGACCAGTTGCTCTGGAGGAATAGTTTAGCATTAGAATGTCAACTCAAAAGTTATGCTCATATAAATACTTTACTACATGCCAGTTGTAGTTGTTGAATGGTGCATGGTAATTATCCTGCTGTACTTTTTTTCTTTTTAAAAAACATTTGATCAATGCAATAATTATACATTCTGTGCATCTTTTGGAAGATACTATATAGCATTAGCTAGAAAATGGTTTGGGAAGTCATTGAGACTTTAAAAAGTTTATGGTTGCTGTTGCATCACAGTGCTGCTGCTGTCAAAAGAAAAAGGATGAAGGAGGGAAGGCAGAGGATAGAGGGAGAGATAAAAGTGTGTTAGGCAAGGCTAATGTTTCATGCTTGGCTGATAAATACTGTAAAATACTCAAGTACATTTCTAAACTGAAGCTGTTTTTCCAGGCTCCTATTCTTCAGGTGACTAGCAATCTCAAGGATACAGACAGCACTCAGTAATAACAGGGAAAAAAAAAAAAAACCACCAACAAACCAATTTTATTGTCATGTAAAGTGTCCCAATGCATTTTAGAAACTACTTATGGGCACTGGTAGTTCCAGGCTTTTACCTGGAAATAATTCTGAATAACTTGAAGTGTGTTAGTTTCATTTTAGACTAGGCTAAAGATAGATAAGCGGTTTGTGAGATACAAGATATTGAAAGGCAGGAAGATGTTACAAAAATTTATGTATATTTAGTGTTCTGTTTACGTTCAGAGATATCCCCAGAGTTTCAAGCATTTCCTCAGATTTACAGCTTCATAACATTGCTTTTTTATTATGCCAGTGAGCATTGTAATTGTTTTGTTTTGTTTTAAGTAGAGGTATGCATCTGAAAAAGAAAATTTCCCTGTGCCAAAATTCCGTACATAAGTGAATGGTGAAATGGTGAAATATTCAACAGCTGGTGCTAGGTCATGCAAGTCCAGATGGAACAAAATTCCTTCACATAATGTCCAGAACACGGTCCCTCATTTTCAGGGAGTTCTGTAGAAAAGTTGATGATGGTTTGTGTTAAAAACAAAGTACGGTTATTTGAGAAGTAAAAGAAAGCCTACAGAAGCAGAGTCCGTAGAATGAAGCATTATGCCCAGAGTGATCCAAGGGAGAATCAAGCATTTGGTGAAGGAGTTGAAATGAGAAGGAAGGTGAATATCTGTCAGATGTTTTAAACCCCAATGGGATCGCTTAATTTGAGTCTTGTCAGTAGATCTCAATTGTTTATTATTTTATGTGCATTCAGATAGCTTTTGATATTATTTAGCAAGAAACAAGTGCACAAAGATGTTTTGAGAAAATACAGAGCGAGAATATATTTTAAAGGTGTTTAATTATATATCTGCAGTTGTCTGTAATGGTATTTCGTGGACATAGTCAACTGTTCTCTTTAAGCTCATGAAAAAATGCTTTCAAAAGATGACTTGCAAAGAATGTATCATGTGGTAACCGTTCTGAACAACGTTTTTCCCCATTCTGTGCTGGTAGTGCCATCCAAAGTAGTGGATTTCTGATGGAAAGCTTAACAGATTGTTGATACACAAAACAATGTGAAGTGCAGACAGAGCAGTATTCCAGGCTGTAGCTAAACAGACCCAACTAGAACATTGGTCTGGGTTTTTGTGTGGGACTCTGCTTATCCTCAGGGTACGAGCCCAGGGGTAAACGACACAGTTCTAACATGCAGTTCAGCAAATGAGTACTTTCTGCTCAGTAGGTAGGTATAGAGGTTAAATAATGCACTTCAGCTGTAATAAGGATACAAATTACTAAAATTTTTCTGTAATGACACTTGTACACCAGATACGTTCTGTTCAGTATAATGATAGCATCAAGTCTTCACTTCCATAGCATCCAGTAAGACTCCTTCCTACATCCTAATTCCTCCAGTGCTAGAATAGAGGTTGTGACTGTTGCCTTCAGTTTTTCAGACTTCAGGAAGCTGTATACAGTATATCAAAGGAATATGCTGATAAATGCAATGATTTATTTTCACAGAGAAGGACAAGGCAAGGAGTAGTACAACTATGGCTCCAGTTAGGAAAGAAGAACAAACTTAACCAAGGAAAGGCAAAGTATTTGGCTTATAGAAATTACAAGAAATAAACGTCACTTTTAACTGAGCGCTAACCACATCTAGCCCTTAGAGGGAACCCTTGTGGTGATGACATATGCACTTCTTAAAGGTGGCAAACCCAGCTACAGTATTTCAAAATGTTATGTATGATTTTTAAATCCGTCTAATTTCTTATTCTTGTTTGACCTGAAAGCATTTTGTGGGAGTTACTAAGAGAAAGTGCTTTGCTTCAGTGAACACCTGCAGTTTCAGGCAATGTTTGAAGTGTCATTTCAACACGTTGGCTGGAAGAACTCTGTTCCATATTCTTCAGCCCAATTTCTGGATAATTGTGCCAGATTTTAGAAGGCAATCACTTGTAATCTGGAGTGGATTTGAAGCGCTCACCAATCTGAGAGGCTGAATTCTATAAATAGTGAGTTAGACAATCTGATTCTTTCTAATTTTCAGTGTCTTTGATAGAAGCTGTGTTCTGGTTCCAAGAATTCTGGCAAATAAGTGAAACAGTATGGGAGTACATTCATTTTTAAACTCCTCTTTCTCGTCTTGTTTACTGAAGAAGCACATGACCTTTGAATTATGTTCACAGTGGTGCTTTTGTCTGTTTTGGTATAGCATCTGGTTGGTAAGGAAACTTTTTCCTGTTCTTAGTAGCCAGACTCTGATGGCAAGCCTACTGGATAGTAGCTTGTATTTATACTAATTCGGAAAGTTCTTCTCAGTGTTGTTTGCATTTCAAATATTACACTAATATTTATTACCTTATTTTAAGGAAACTGAGACTCATTCATTGTTTAATTTCTTCTCCAAGAAGCATGTTGTCTTTATTCTCAATCTCTATATTTATAAATTCCTTCCAGTTTATTTAAAAACAGATTCCCTGTATAGCCAGTGGGTGTACTCTGCTTCAGCTGTTTTCCTTAACAGTCACTAATTGTTGTTCACTAGTAATGAGTGAAATCTAGAAAACATAGTACACGAGATCATTTTAAGATTGGGAAGGATTTTCACTGACATGAGTAAGGCTTGGACATGCGCAGAAGTTGAGAGAGGGCTATTGAGAGCTCGCTGCCCAGCTCAGCAGTCACTTGGCATAGTCAGAAAGGTTTTTACTTTGCATTTCAAAGTTTACAGGGCAGATGCGACTATAAATTTTATATGGTAGACCTGCCAATGATGTTTCATTACAGCAAAGAGAAATATCATTTAAGTACACTTTATTTTTAAAAACATTAAAAATAGACCTACTGATACTTGAAAGTTTTAAATGAGTAGATTCTGCGGGCACTGTGCAAAAATCAGCTATGCATAAGCTGCACGTCCCAAGCTCACATATTGGTCATTGGCGTGCCCAGCACCTTGTGGTTTATTCACAAAGCCCAGGTTTTACGTGCCCTTAGGATGATGTTACTCGGTGTGCCTGTAACGGACATGGGTCTCGGGATTCCAGACTTTCAGCAATCTGACAGATTCCCACTTAAAGGTGTGTGATGGGGAATTAGCCTGAAAGCTAAGTGGGAACCAGTGGAGCCTGTGGAGGCAAGCAAGGAGCTCCTGTCAGAGCTGGTAGGCTTGGCAGATCTGGAGGAATGCTACGGTTGTAAACTCAAGTGGCCAGAGCTTGAGAAGTGCCAGAGCCAAGGCTGTGTGAGCTACTTCATGTGTATTATTCAGTTTTAACTGTATACCATGGAAAGGTTGCATTTATTTATTTATTACCAAAATGTATTTGTTGCATTTTGGCTTGCAGTCATTGAACAAACAGCTATTCAGTGGTGGTGTCTTTTTCTGTCTTTTCTGAGGCATAGATTCCAGGCTTCATTTACCAAATACCTCCTGGCCTTTGCAATACATACAGATGTCTAATGATTTAATTTTCAGAGTTTTTGATGATCCTTTCATCATAATGTCTGTATATATCTACCGTATTATGTGATCTTTATAGCAGTCCTGCAAGATTAATGGTGGTATTTTCTTATTTTTAACTGATGTGGGATGAAAAGCTAAGGGAGATTAGGTCAGTATTATCACACTCGGGGACTAATACAGGATGCTTAGCTTGGAATGGCTAGGATGTCTTTTCACAGAGTACTTTTTGATGTTCACAACAGTCATTCTCGGTTGCAGGGAGGAGTGCTTAGCACTGCTAAGTATACAGACTCAGAAGTGTTAAGCTGACTATCTAGGATATGAAGACCACAACATGAGAAACTTTTGGTTTTGAAGATTTTCCCAGGATCATAAAACCAACTGTATATCAGAGGCGGAGTTTTAACTGCCTAAGACTTTTTTAACTTCACCTAAGGCTGCCCAAGTTTTATGGTAG
Organism: Heteronetta atricapilla; assembly: GCA_011075105.1. Taxonomy (NCBI): domain Eukaryota; kingdom Metazoa; phylum Chordata; class Aves; order Anseriformes; family Anatidae; genus Heteronetta; species Heteronetta atricapilla. Next base: position 17,038,038 of record CM021735.1, read on the forward strand.
GGGTTCTAAAGATGAATGTGTAGCAAATGCTTGCGTACAACTTACTCTTCACGATCTTTTGGCTTTTAGCGGATGTCCAGGGGAAAGAAGAAATTTACAGAAACATGAGATCTCAACCTTTCTCTCTGGTTCCTTTGCTATCTTTATTGTTTAACAATTCTAGAAATTTCATGTATTTATTTATTTTTATAATTCCCAATTCAGACATGGGCTGTTGCCTTCATGCCTTTTAAATTTTAAGTTTATGATTTTGTTAATAGAAATGTATTGTGATTTTTCTGTGTATGGGACTTCAAGTCTTCAGTAAAAGAAGCAATGAATACAGAATTCCATAAGGGCCATTTCAAGAATCTTCACCAAACTGACTTCTCAATTTCAACCTTTCACTCTTCCATTTTGTGGAACTTGAGTCTCCCACTCTTCCATTTCTGCAACAAGTTATCAACCAATGATGTATTTCAGGCATTGAAAGAAAGAAAACCAAAACAAAATACTTGTCCCTTTGCTTTTGAGCTGCATTTCTTTTTACTCATGCTTCTCGTGTACCTCTCTTCTGAGATAGAATTCCTGCCGGTGGTTAGGGTGACTTACACAGCAACAGCTCTTGTCAGCTTGGAGGAATAAATACGGAAGAGACTTAAGCTTGTTTGATGTGTGTGATCGGTATTGCACATATTTCATCTGCTTGTTGCTGCAAGAGTAACATCTTCTAAGAAAATATGATATATGTGAAGAATTACAGCATCTTCTAGGCAAGATTTTGTTTTCCCTGAGACGTACAAAGTCATGAACTTTGAACGTATTTTTCACAGGGATGGCAAAACTTATCCCTGTTATGATATAACATCTTAGAAAATTTCAAATGTTCACCATTAAGTTTATAGAGGTAATTAATAAGTAGATGAAAAATATTGCTCTAGAAATAAGCACTTGTGAGAGTAAGTATTGAATGATTTTAAGTAGGTGTAAATGGAATATCTAATTTTGACTAGATAAACTAATGAGGAAAGCTGTTTTTAACAGCTAAGAGTGAACGTTAAGGACAAATACATCAGCTGTGGCTCAGAAAGCTTGTCAGCTGAAGGCTAGTGGAAACTTTAATGGTAAGGAGACAGAAGTAACTGGGCAGTTACCCAATCTTGTACTCTTTTTAAGCTTCTGCTATTAGCTCCTAATGGAAACAGGATACTGGACTTCTTTTCTCATCCAGTGTAGACATTCTTAGATTTTATAACTCCTTATAATGACTACACATGAAGAAATCTGCTTAATCCTTTGATTTTTGTAAGAAGAGAGTGTGGGAAGCAGAAAGGCAGATCTTATGTCCTGAACTTCTACAATCCTGTTTTAAAAACAGGAAGGTATGTTGCAGGGAGGAAGAGAAAAGGTTTGGATACAGCTAGTATTGCACAGGAAAGGACTACACTGTAGTTGTGACACTGCATGCAAAAATCAATCATATCTAAAAGCAGCATTCGATTTTTAAGATTTGTCTTGACTATTGTATATACATGTGCAAAAATGAGTACAACTCGTACTGTATATCAGTAGTTTTGTACTTCCAAAGATAATTTTAGTTGAGCTTCTGGGTTTCTCATGAATGCATAGGTTGCAACTTCTAGCTTTAGGAGTCCTGAAATAGATGGAGAAGTTAAAAAATGTAAGTGGAGACATTCCAAGGCACAATGAATTTTAGCTTCCAATTCAAACCCGTTATCCAAATGAAACCTGCATTATCTGTCAGTTTATTCCTGTTGCTGCCTGTTAAACCCTTGCAAAGATTATCTTGAATACTGAATTCAAAGGGAACCATCTTTCGTGTGCATAGTTTATTATCTCTCCCTGACTAATTCTAAGACGTGTTAGGTTTTTCCCATTTTCTCCATATTTTGCAATCCTGTATATATTTGCTTTCAATGAAATTTTCTGAACTTCTTGTTTCAGACAGTATTTTGTTACCGTGTTTAAAACTACTTCTCATGTTTCTTAGCACAACAGATATTATTGCTTAACTCTCTCTCTCTCTTTGTTTCTTTAGTTTTGCCAACCTGGAGGATGGCAGCTTTCAAAAGAAAGGAAACAGCCAACGTTCTTTGTGGTGGTTTTGACTGATATAGACTCAGAGAGACACTACTGTTCCTGCTTAACTTTCTATGAAGCAGAGATTAATCTGCAGGTAAAATCTTTACAATAAGTTACAAAAATGCAGAATAAGGTGTCTAGAAATACAAGATTAATAATTTTAGAAATGTCTTTCTCTTCTAGCTAAGAATGTATCGTTCCCTCATATATAAATGTGTGTATTTTTCTTCCAAGGTAGACTTGATGTGCTTGTTTTTGCTTTTGTTGCTGTTGTTTTTATCTGCTTAAACAAACAAACAGAACACCTTAATAAAATTGAGAATGAGAATGTTAGAAAAATCCCAGGTTGGAAGGGACCTCAGAAGTCATCTGGTCCATCTCAAATGCTGAAAGCAGGGCCTAGACAAGATAGTCTAACACCTTGTCTAGCCAGACTTTAAAGGTCTCAAGTGATTCTCTTCAGGAGAATCCACCACATCCTTGAGGAGGTTTTTCCAATATTCCAATGATTGATTGCTCTCACAGTAAAAAAAATTCTTCCACTTATGTCCAATTAGAATCTTCACTGGTGTAACTTGTACCCATTGCCCCATGTTTTCAACAAAAGGCTTTTCTCTGCCTAATACTTTATTTTTTGCCATCATTTGTTTTGATTTTGTTAATGGGACAGTCAACAAAAAGTTCCTTTCATCTACTTCCGTGTTTAGCATAGCAGGAATGATTCTTACTTGCTTTAAGATAAAGGTTTATTAACTTCTGCTCCCTCTGCTGGACATCTCTATCAGACTAGCACAGGATAAATGTGTACACGTATGCTGTAATGTTACATACGTATTTCTGGAAGTGCATTTGTTGGCAAGATTGGTGTGGGTGTAAATAGCAAGATTGTAAAACTGATAGAATAATTCTTCAGCTTTTAGGTAGGTCAGATTTTGGGTGTCAGCTACTTGGCAGTGTTTGTTTTAAACATGCATTTAATTAATTTTGGGCAACCTCAGTCTTTCAAAAATAGACATTTTGTTTCCCATTTGATGTAAAGTACTTCACAGAATCTATGCTATGACTTAATACTTGGAATCTTTAGTAGCTAGAACCTAGGGAAAACCTAATCCAGTCTGTAATTGCAGACTGTTATGTTTTGAAATATTTTCTTTCCAACATGAAAAATCAAAAATAAGTAAAGCCTTGGCATTAAGAATATTAAAAAAAATAGTTATAATTACCTAAGGGGCTAAGTAAAATTTTTGTCTATTTTAGTGAAGAACTGTAATACCATTAATTATTTTAAGAACATGCTTTTAGTGATCCAAATGTATTCTGTTTGATACTGGTGTTGAAATCCTACTCTGCCTTGTAGAATAATTAATAGATGTGGAGTAGCAATAATATTGAGCCTTCTCTAGGCACAATTGGAAGCCAAAGAATAATAATTGTTCCTATTTCGTTAACGCTACAGTTTAAACGGCTATTTTTGTACATTATTGGAAGGAGCTAAAAGCAGAAATGTAACTGAACAGTAGATATATTTTAGTGTAGATCAGCTGACATCTTCCTATTGATATCTGTCATTTTTCCTTTACTTAATAAGAGTGAAACATTCTACAGTAATTCTTTTGCAGCTGATAAAAATTTACAATAGTTGACTCTTCTTGCACTCTATGTATTTCATAACATATACTAAATTTAGCAAACTTGTTATTTATCCTGTGGTTTCTAGCAGCTGCTTTTGATTCATGATCCACATCTTCCAAGTAATGCTCATCACAAAACATCCAGTATTAACTAAAAGGTTATTTTCTTATATTGCCTAAGTTGTAATAAAAAAATAAATAAATAAATAAATTAAATTTGAGAGCAGCAGGATGTTGGTTCTCATAATGCCATTCCTGGCTGTGTTGTAAAGAATGCATATTTTTCAGATGAACTTGCTGTGGTGAAATTTATTCTGTGACTGTTTTGTTTATAGCCAAACTTCCTGTTTCTTTCTAAAACCCAAAGAGAATAATTGAACGTGCCCTGTTACATGGTCATTAGACAAGAATTCAGCACATGTACAATCTGTAATGAAACATAAGCTTATGAAGCATTGGGCTACGAAAGTGATGTTGATTTAACTGTTCACATGCACACCTTATTAAACAAGCAATCCAGGAAACAATGTCCACGATTTACAATGAAATCTGGACAGTGCTTTTCACAGTTAAATTCCATTTAATTTTTAACCTAATAATGTAACGCACTATGACAAAGATTCGGTTGCCAAAAGGAGTGGTTCTTTCCTTCCTAGTTAGCCTGCACCAGGTAAATCTTGCACGTATTTCAGATTGGTCAGATTTCAGCTAGTGTAGATCAGCTCTTTGACTTGGCATAATCATCTTCAGAAAACACCAAAACCCCAACCCTTGGAAGCTTCTGTGGTTAATTAAACTGCAAAGCAAAAGCGAACTCATTTCTCTTCTTTTGAATGCTAGAGAAGTAGAGAACCTTTTCTGAGCCTCCTGCATAAAAATACAATAATCTTTTTGACACAATTTGTCAAGCATGGCTTGAGAAGTCTACTTTTCTCACTCCAGTTGCTTTCATTACTGCTTCAGCTGTTTGTTATAGGATAGTTAATATACGTATGCCACCTGAAAAGTAAGGAGACTGTACTCCCATGGTGTGTCTAGGTATACCTATGATAGTCTAGGATACAAGGTTAATACAGCACTTGTCAAAGCTCTGTGCAGGAGCATACAGGAAAAAGTATTGTCCTTGGTATCTCTGAAAGCCCTGGATTCAGTTAATCTCTTGGCAGTTGTCTGCCATTACAACTTTTCCAGAGATGATAAAAACACAGGTTCTACTAATAAGCTGATGGCCTCTTTTCAACTTCCCAACCCTGGGCAGAACATAAAGTAGTTGATAGACACCTGTGAATCGTACCTGTGAATGCTGCAATACTGACATTTTGAATCAATGCAGTGTTTAGTATTTGTATAGATGTTGGTCCATTGTTGGATCAGCCCTCATCAAGTCATGACAGCATATCAAAAAGATCAACGTTACATCTAGTCTGATTAATACTCCAAATCTGTACTCGTGAAGAAGGCAAACAGATGATAGTCCATTGTGTAGGGGAATAGAACTCACTTCTTGCCATGAATGCAGGTGATGCAGCTTTTCCATTTAATCCCCTGTGAATTGTTATAAGATGCTAGTCTCATTTAATTGTTCCAATAACAATTGGAAAGTGTATATAAGAATAAATTCCTCATCTGAAATTAAAACCAAGTATTTGGAAGTTTGACCCTAAAATTGGGAACATGACTGACTGATCATTAGACTACGAGGTAGTCTAATATAATCAATCAACAGTGCTAAAGACAGTTTAAAGACTTGTTCAGTTTAATTAAAAGCAGTTTAATATGCAAGATTTCTCTCTCACCTCAAGTTCCTACCAATACAAATGTAAAGAAATCCGAGATACTGTGCCAGTGTCTCCTTGCTTCCTGCTTTTTTTATTTTTTGGTCTCCATTTGGTCTAATCTGCCTTCATGTCTGCTTTAAGAGATCCTCTTGAGCATGCTTTAGAGATGCTCAAACAAAGCTGGATGCCATACTGACTTGCATGTATCTACAGGAATTAGGAGGAGGAGGACAATAAGTCAAGAACACCCCTATTGCTTCTTCCCACACAGTGCTTTCAGGTTGTTTTTGCATTACTGTATTTTGATGCTTGCTGTCCGCTCTCCTGCTGTAAATTGTCATTAATTTGAAGAAAGCCTGATCCTCTAAACCAAAGTGTAATATATGTGCCTTTATATTCTTCTGGTGACTGAAGCTGAAAGTTTTTAAGAGCCAGGGGTTATTCAGAAGAATTGTAAGGTACATCTACAAAATTCACCCGTAAAACTCAGTTACTCTGTGTGTAACTTTATTTGCTGTCTAAAAAAGTTACACATATGTGTAGTTAGTTCTAACAGCAAATTCTGGATGTTACCACTTAGCACATAAAGACTTGATTAATATATATTGGACTCAGCAGTTACTTCTGTCTACTTTGGTGGTGCTTCCTACAAAATACACAGAATTTATGATAACAGCACTTGGGAAGAGCACCATAGATGGAATCTTTAAAACAACAAAACAAACAAATAGAACAAACAACAACAACAACAAAACTACGTTGACTTGCATCATTGGGAACTTAATGGTCAAACTGTAAATTGCTTTGTGCTTTGGAAAAAAAATAACCCCACCATCAACATATTAAACAATGATTTATGTTAGCAACTGAGCCTGTGCAACCGCATTTCTTGCATTTCAGAAATTGTGTTCAATGCGATCAGCAAGAAACTTCAAGTGTTAGTTTCTAACAGTCTTACTACAAGGTTTTATCAGTCTTACGTGTTGTCTTAAGTGTATTTATGTTAAAACGTTGTGATCGCAAAGTTAGGAAGAGTAAATGTATCACTGACAAACGCAAGTAAGCAGTAATTCATGTCTCCTATTTCCTCTCATTCACGTTCTCTTCTTCTCTCTGCCCCCTTGCAAATACAGAAAAAAAGAAATTGTAAAAATCCCAAACCAGAAAATGGCAGATTAACAACATTCACAAATATTTCCTGAGTCAAAGGAAAATCTGCCAACAAAATGACATCATGCTTCATAAAGTTTTAATTTTTGTGCTTGGACTGTAGAGTTGGTGATCCTACTGTGCTAAAGCACATGCTACTTGATGAGTCACTGATGTTTAGTTTTGAGCAGTGGATGAGAACACTCATTTCGCTTGTATCCTTGTTGAAATGTGAAACCTGATCTTCTTTTGGGTATTATATTAGAGTGTTGTTAAGATGAAGTTTAATAATTTTGTGAATATCCCAAATGTTAAGCTTATCCTGAAAGTGACCTTATTATCAGTACCTCAGAAGACATTCTGTAGGGGGTGGGGTGGGAGGGAGACCATTTAAAAATAGTCAACATCTTTCTAAATCTGTTGAGAAATGGATGTTGTGAAAACACAGAAATCAAAGCAGTGCCTTCTTCCCTTCTTGTGAAGAGAAAACTACAGCTAATGTTCTATATGATAAGAAATAGCCTTGTATTTTGAATATCAAATTATATGTTTAAGTTTTTCTCTAGACCAGAATTTAAAGTTAAGGTGAGAAAGAATGAAGAAAATCATATTTTCGTCTTTCTAGTAACTGTCCTGTGTAGTAATTTATCCCGTTCTGTTTACATCCTGTGTTTGTGCTTGTGCACCTTCTTCCCAATCTGATTTCATGTTATTGCAGGGTGCAAAGGCTGATTTTGGGTAAAGGTAGTCGTATTGTCTTTATTCCTGCACGGAGTCTACACGCTAGCCCATGGACTTGTGGCATTTATCTTGCATCTACATGTGCGTTACCTTGGAATTCCCAGATCGTTTGGCATGTACATGGGCTAATGGCCCACTCAAGAAATATGTGTAAGCCTACGGCCACATACTTTTTACTGCTTTTTATGGCTGCATACTTTTACTTTTATTCTAAAAATCTTTAAATGTGTTTAGATGAAAATTCATGTAAGTACCTCCTGGGGTTTCAAAGCGAGGAGTGTTAAATGGTATATGTATCATAGATGCTGCTGGTGTAAATTTTATGTAATGCTGGAAGGTGCAATGGGAACTCCTTATTTTCATATAGGAGTACCCTGCAGTGTCAACAGAATTTAGGGAGTGAATGAATTGATTGTTACAGGGGCTTGAGGTTACTGTATTTGGTAAGTTTACAGGCTGATCTTCACATAATCTTCTGTCTTTGGTCATTTGCTTTTTGTAGTCCATGGAGTTGCTACTGTGAATTGGTACAGTTTATTGTCCTGTTCTGAAAGGATTAAATCAAGATAATGGCTTTTTTGCTAGTATAATTGTTCCAGTATAAATGTAGCTACTGTGGTATGATATAGCGTGCATAGACAAGCCATGAAGTATATTTCTCACCTGTGGTTTTAGTTCAGTAGAGCAGACTCGTCAAAGCAGATTGGTCTTTTGGAGGCATTCTGCTAAGTTTATTTTAAATTTTGCATGTGTGTTGGAATTTATTGGATACATGCATTTTCACAATATGAAAAATAAATAAAATGGATTGTTGCTGAATGGCTTTTGGCCTTTGATTTTTAACAAACCAGCTATTTGGCTGCAAACAAGGCCAGCAAAGCTTGAACCACGTGTAGAGAAAGGGATCTGTCCCAAGTGAGCAATTGGCATGAGATTACTAAAGCTTCAAATAATTTTTCGTAAAATAAGGAATCACGCATAGTCTCCAAATCTCGTTTACTGTGCTGTTAGTAGAAAAACAAAGGGCTTGCTGACCTTGACACGATTTCTGTGCAAAATTTTGCAAAGGGCAAACTGTTTTTATAACTATCATGAAGAACTACAGTGAAAGTTCTTGAAATGGCAGATGCTCATTCTCTCCGACTGACTGAATTATTAGAAGTACAACTATAATTTCACTATCTGTTCATATTTCATAGAATCAATAAGGTTGGAAAAGACCTTTGAGATCATCTGGTCCAACCCTACCCCTACCACCAATATTATCCAGTAGACCATGTCCCTAAGCACCATGTCCAACTTTTAATTTCCGTCGAGTTTGAAATTATGCCTGCCAGCTTCCACCCTCAAAACTGCAAAGCTACATCAAATGTTTTGTATTTTCTAGCTTTTCTATTAATACCTCATTTTAAATGGGTTTTCCCCACTCTGACCTGAAAAAGGAACATAGTATTTCTTCTCTGCCCAATGTTAATCAGAACTAAATGCACTGACGTGAATGGCATGTGCATCCTGAGTGGAGATGTACAGTCAGCATGCCTGGGTTGTCCTGCTGCCTGAAGATGCCTAATGTCCCTAACCAAGACAATCCACAGAGGTGGTGCAGATGTGATTCAAAGACCCAGAAGTACCTAGTCATCCTTCCAGGGGAGTCAGAGCCAACATAAACGAAGAGCTGATGGACAGCTGATAGTCTTGGAGAGATGGATTACAGTTCAGAGTTGCTTTTTCTAGAAGTCTTCAATGTTGGAGATTTGATAAGTAGCAGATTTGGGCATGCAAACTCAAGACAGACACGTTGAGGTTCTGAAGATGGAGGTAGAGACAGAAGAGGAGGGATGGTTATGGTTCATGTGTGCTAAAATTTAGCTGAATGTTGATTGAACAGTTGTTCATGTGTTTTCAAGCTGGGTAAGTCCCTTAAGATCACCTACATTCAGCAGGAGGAACAGGTTTTTTGGACTATGTTGGTAGGTCATTTTAATCTTAAAAAATTTACTTCAGTTCCTAATGTAGATTTTGGCTAGATTGTTTGCTAGTTTTAAGTTAAATGTCAGTTGTTGAAAGCAGAGCTGACATCTTAAAATAATCTGATTGTGGTAGCAAAAGTGGGTTTGTGCAAGTTAAAGACTAGACCTTAATGTTTGAGGGCTAAATCAGAGCAATGAGTATTTCTGTTGAATAAAAAAAGATACGGTTAACATGAGTAAAGTTGGCTGCTTTCATCTGTTTTCTTGGCTGCCATATCTGTTGCCTTTAAATGAGCTGCTGTTTTTCACTGAAGTAACACAAAATCAGTCACTTCTTTCTACTCAAAGTTTTAACATAGTTTCTTAAAGCTGAAACTGAAGTTTATGTGAAAATATCCATTTATCTGTTCATTTTCCACCAGGAACGTTTAAAACAGGTCCAGTATCAGCCACACGTGACTGACAGCAGAGATCTGCTTCCAGTAGGTTTTAAGTATGTAAGTGGGTAGGAAGCAGAAAGAGATGTTTTGTAGTCCACTGCCACATGAGGGAAACCTATAAGCCATTGTCCGACAGCAGGTAATCCACAAATCTTTCAAATCTAATGACATAAAGCTACAGGAAATCAGATTAATTTGTTCTGCTACAAAGAGCTATTTGCTCGTTATATGGATGCTATAATTATTTTTCTTCACTGTTCCCCATAAATGAGGCTAGGTCTGAAATTAAGTCAGTTTAGGTTTTAGAATTGTATACACTTTTTCGTTTGTAAAATTTGGTTCATTAAAAGAAGGATGGAAATCAAAAGTAGGTCAATATTCACCCATATTTTTTTTTCTGTATTTAATACACTCTAATTTAGGCTTACCCCTGCATTAGTATTTTGTGTGTTTGTGATTTGGGTATCAACAGAGAATTAATATGTTCTTAAAGCTGTTACATAATATCAAACATTGAACATAATAGTATGCTAGAAAAGTTATATTGCTTTATAATCTCTGAGTAATATTGTGAACCTATATCATAAAGTAAGATACATTCAAATATGTTACTCTAAATGCTTGGAAGAAAATAAGCTATAATTTGGGGGTAGAAAGAAAAAACAAAACATCTTGTGTAGTATTTTGACTCTGGAGGTGGATAGGAGCAAATGTCAAGGGAGGAGCAGAGGAACGTGACGTGTGGTGCTTCCCTGGGTGCTCCCTCTGCAGTCCGTGGATCAGCTGAGCCACAAACACCTGCTGCATGTTTGGTAATGGCTCTGAATTTCATGAAGGTGTCCAATCCTCTCATGGCCCCTGTGCACTTCTGTTACTTGCACTGTTTAGTAGCATAAGAGTTTCATAAGTTAAGTAACTGTTGCGTGAAGAGCTACCTCCACTTGTTTGTTTGAACTTATTTCAGTCAGCATGCTGATTTCCTGCTTTTTACTGTTTTCATGGTTGTCCCATAAGACTAACTGTGAGCAACTCATTTACTTTGCATTTGCTCTTTTGGTTTTTGGTCAGACGTTGAAGTTTCCAGTTTCCATGTGAGGCTATCGGGTTCAGGAGTCAGACGTATATAAAAAGTAAAACTAAGCAGTAAGTAAAGGACCTGATCCAAAGGACTTTTTAACAGTTTTGCACTCGGTTTGATTGGTTCAGCTCTTGTCATGTTTCACGCAGTGTGAGTGCTGCTGCTTTGGCAGGCGAGCACACAAAGTAGCTCCAACGAAATGTCTCTCTTACGCTCCTTTGATGCTAAGCGCGGAAACTAAACAATTACACTGTTCTTGGCCTTTACAAGATGTCATCTGAAACTCATAATTTTCAACTGCGAATATATATTTGTGATCTAAAGCAAGCAAAATGCGTTGGATAGAAAATGTAGTGGGCTTACTTGATAATCACCTTTGTTCCTGCTTCAGATTTGCCAAGTAGTGCATACAGGATGCTGAAGGAACAGGAGGCAGTGAGGAACTTCTGAAACGATCTCAAGTAAATTTTGTTAACTGCACCTGTTATATTGTGCCCAGTTGGTTTTACACTTTTTCATAGCTGTGGGGGTTTTATTAAAGCAAAAAGACACTGTTATTGATTGTTTAATGTAAAGCAAAGTAATACAATAATGTGTATCAAGCCCACAAGTATTTGATTTTATTTACGTCTATTAAAATGTATTAAACCTTTTTCTAGACTGTGGATTTGGGACATTGTGCCTGATCTGTTGGCAGGTAACTCCAGTTGTCAGTTACCTCCTGTGTTAAAAATATTTGAATAATTATTCAGAATTTGTCTAGTTTGGGCTTAATGCCATATACATCTCTTGGCTGAACTGAAGAACAAATTGTTCTCAGAAAAGAAGCAAGCAAACAAATAAATAGCAGAGTAATGATTAACAATGCTGATCACAGTTAGTTTTTCTAAGCTATTAGCTATCAGGCGATTAATGCTGGTTGTTGGTTTTATTTTTTTCTTTTTGCCATCTGAACGCTAATTGTTTTGAGGGATTTTTTTTTCAAATGCTTGCACAAATACATTTTATTAATTTGGCTACTTTTATTGACAAAGTTCATGAACTATAAAGTGATTCTGTTAGTTCTGTGTCTGTTTATTGTACATTCCAGTTAACCTCAAACCCATCTGTTTGGGACACAAACATGTTAAATGTGCATTTCACATGATCCGAGAAGAAAGGAAAACAGTTGGAATATATGTAGTCGTGCTCTCTCTAGCTCCGTATTCTCATTTAAGTAAGAACCTAAAAACTCATTGCTGTGTATTGCCAGGTGTCAACATAACGGATTTTTGAGTTTAGGTGTGGGTGCGTACATTCCTTAAAACTCATGAAAATTTAAGAATGCATTGGTTTGCTGTAAATGTACAGGCCACACAGTTTCTTGGTGAGTCTCTGAACAGTTCACTATGCAGCAGTGGCAAACAAATTGAGCAAAATGAAAAATACCTTCAAAAGAATGTTCACTGTTTTCTGAGAGTTCATTATGTTTTAATATATTATTTATTGGTGAAAAGGAAAAGAAAAAGGAAACTAACAAACAACCCTAAACCACGGGTAAACAAATTAAGCAGCCTGCTGTAGAAACAGATCAGATTTTTCTGTTTCAACTTAAATTATCCATCCTCAATTGCGTTCTACTTGCATACACAATAACATATACATGCCTACTTAATTGTATTTAAAAACGTTAAAGATATAAATCTCTGTGTAGTTTTAGAATTGGTCATCATCTTGATTTTTTAATGTTTTTTGATCTCATGGGAGATAAGTATTAACGTTCATTGTTGTGCTGTTGTGTCTATACTTTCCCAACAGTTTGCAATATGACAACTTAAAATCAGTCTGAGAAATGCCTAAAGTTAGCAGTTTGGCAGTTTATCCAAGGCATACAGTGGAGTCTAGAAGAAAAAAGGCAGCCTTTAAAGCAAGAAAAAGACTCCTATATACCTTCCATGTGTCAGATGCCAAGACTGTCACAATCAAAAATATGTGAACAAGGAACACAGATTTATACAAAGATAGTTTCTGTTAGCTTGGAGACATTGTGGATGAAGAAGTTTTGTGAGAAACATATTAAGAATTTTAGTATTATCTGGTGGGTTTTTATGGACCAACTGCTTGATGGACTTGAGTCAGCTATTGTTTGCAGATTCCTTGTATAACTTAATTTAGAAGCCAAGTAAAGATATGGAAGCAAAGAGGATTCTGGCATTGGCAGGCAGGGGACAGGATCCTGATGAGCTTCAGTCAAATTCAATTAAACTTCAATCAAATTATAATTACAGGTGACCAAATACTGTGAAAACTTGTATGATTGCACATTATCATACAGTTCCTTTCATTAATGAGGTTAGGTCAGTCAGATGATTCTGAATTAGATTTTAAATATATATATCACTTCTTGTACTAAATGGATCTTTAAACATGTGGAATACTGTTTTGCTACCCAGTGGTATTTTTTCCTCATCTTACCTGTGTTCAAAGTCTGTCTGTATGTAGAGGTAGAGAGGGAGGGGGAAGAAGGAATCTGTTTGAAAATAAAATTAAGAAAATTCTGAATATGCTCTACCATAATATGAAAAACTACTAGCCAACAACATAGATGAAAGATGTTGGGGAAGCCTCATAGCAGTATGCCAAATACAATTATCATCTTCTTCCAACCAGTACAAGTGCCAAATACAATTATCTTCTTCTTCCAACCAGTACAAGTGCAAAAGGAAAACTGTAGTGATTAACTACTTTTGTTTTTAAAAAATAGTAACAGCATTACCCCAGTTCTTATTGAAACCATTAAATTTTATCTTTTAATTTATGTATGCTTAGAAAGGTTTTCTTTAACGTTCAATTATTCTTAATTTATTTGTAAACTGAATGCTATATATAAAAACCTATTAAGAACAAAACTTCATATTGTTCGTTCTCTTTAGAAAATATTTTTTCCTTAGATGAGAAAGGGAATTAAAAAAGGTAAAATGTGCATGTGTCTGAAGAGAAGTACAACTAGAAAGAATTAAGTTTGAGGTTTTACCACTTCGTATTTAGCATTGCTAGAGAATGCATATGCTGCTAATACTTTGCTTCAAAGTAGGTTAGAAGTCATGTGTTTGCAATGATTATCTGCTTAGTCTCCTGACTTCCACTAATGTGCCTGCCTATCTGTCAGAACGCTTAGCTCGGGAAGGAATATGGCTGTAGTCACGTTGTTACATTTGTCTGTAGGTCTTGAAATAAGAGGAATTGTTTTGATAGTGTAAATGATTTATCAGTTCAATTACTGTGCTGCTATTGCACGCTTAAAATTTTAAGTTGTATTTAGTTATGAATTAAGACAGGACTTGATATGAGATCGAGTGCATTTGATGAAAATGACCTTAAATAGAAATCTCTTCCCTGTCTCTGGATCCTGAGTTTTCATTACCTTAGTACCTCTTTCATCTAGAGAAGCTTCCATGTTCCTTTGCCTTGAGAAATGTTGAATAAGTTAATTCATTTATCTCAATGTTGTCATGGTCTAAAATTTGTTGGCTAGCGAGAACCTGCTACTTTTATGCCTACAAGTTACAATTGTTCTTCAGGACAGTTGATTCAATAAGCTTTTGTTTATATGTTTAGTGGTATATGGTGGTTGCTGGAGGTAGGGAGAGCATGCTGGAGAAATGGCCACGCTGAGCTTGCTCTTTATCAGGGGTGCACGTGACATTCAAGACAGGATACTAAGCCGTATATGAGCCTTTTGTTTGACTCCTGACGTATGAGCATCACTATGCAATTTTTGGTATCTTGAGAGACTATAGACGAAGTGAATACCACCCAATTTCAGTGTCCTGGGGAACCCCAGGCAGTTTTACCCCATAATCTTGTTTACTTTGTGTATAAAAAAGCCCCAAAATATTTTATAGTGTTTGTCTCTCCTCTGATATAAATACAAAACATTGCATAATCTTTCAGGCCTATCTAGTAAGGCAAATAGAGCACCGAGGTATGTGTGTTTGCCCATGTTCGTGTGAACCTTACTTTTAAAATACAAGTATTTGTGTACATTTGTAGGTAAGTGTAGTTTGTCACAGAACTTGAGAACCGTTGAGCAGCTTCCAAGAGGCACAATTCGGTTTTTTAATAGCTACATATTAGTCTGTGTGACACTGTGAAAAATCAGTGTCGTTTATTTATTTATTTATTTATTTTATTCCTCCCAAATCAGTAGGTGTGCTAGTTTCCCTTCTATACTGAATCTTTGTTATGTGAGTGTTGCTATTTCTGGAATCTTTCTGTCCAATGTCTTTGCTTATTTTTCATGCCGCTGTGTCATGTTGAGAATAAGGAATCTTTGCATGATTAAATAATTGAGTTATTTGCTTTTTTATGCAATTTTATTAAAGAATGGGCAAGGAAAGAATTCTGTACCAAAGTGTAGCAACTTTGTGCAGTGTTTTTTACCAGTTGTTTATGACATTTAACTTCACATAACTGATATTCCATTTTGGAATACCAAACTCAGGTAAGTATAATAAAGATTATTTGAAGTGTGGCTGATGATCAGAATGCTACCTGTAATTATCTGAAATTATAAACATGAAATAAACTGCTCATCACTACACGCGTGCATGTCAGAGCCTGAATTTCTTCTGTTCAGAAGGAGCAAGGGTCAAGACAAAAGAGAACTAGCAACAGGAGCTCTGTATTTTGGCTTATAGTAACTGAATGCTTTTCGTAATTAAATCATTTATAAAGTCATTCTAAGTAGTGATATTTTTTCCAGTTTCTAATTGTATACATTCATTTGCTTAAAGATACCATACATTCTGAATTGAGGTAGTAAAATAAAGTTCATTCACTCACAGCATTGCTGCCATTTCAGACAATTTTATCAGGTTTCTTTCTTTTAGTAGAAAAGCAAAGTTGGATTTATTTATTTGTTTATTTTTAATAAACTGAAGTGCTGACCAGGAACATGATGGAAATAGAAGGCTGATATTTCATGTTGTCAGATGGAAAGGGAAGTCATTTTTCTCGTGTTCCCAATTAAGATAATACAGTGATTTTTGCTTAAAAGAATGCTCGTTTGGAGGAACAAATAATACACTTGGAAATTTGGTGGGTGGTGTAGGAGTGGAGAGAATTACATGCAAAAATTGGAACGAGCATACTGTCTGTCATTTGAAAACTAACTCAGTTAATGAATTTGTCAAAGAATGCGAGGAATTTCAGAAATTAAAATAATTAGTGACATCTTTAGTTTTGGCCAGGAGTTAATAATAAAATATTTGTGACTGAAAAATAAGTTCTGGCAAGGAGGTTATAGCAAGTTGCACAATATCATGAACAACTGCAAGTTTATCTGCATTGCACCATTTTTTTTTTTCTGACCGGAAACATAGTGGTTCCTAAGTTTGAGAAATTGTGAAATTTATTGAGAAATTTGAACTACTTTTCTTGTGAAGAAATTCCAGATTTGCTGGATAAGGCTGGAGATGACTATATAGTTAATACATACCGATAGACGTATTGATGACTATATAGATCCAGATCCAGATATCTGTATTCTTTGTCTCAGGGAACTTTCTTTTAGATACACCGGTGCATGGCTTTACAGATGAGTTTTAGCAAGCTGAACTACATCTAGAAGGTTTTAGAAAGTGCAGGTAACCACTGGAAACATCTCCTCTTAGTTGACTTCATAACTAGTTTCAAACAAGGCATACACTTCTTTTCTAGTTAACAGCCTTTTTGAAATCCTGAGAAATGTGGACTTTTTGTAAGAATGCTAAAATTTTACCTAGAGATGGCTTATTAATTGAAATGTTTTTGTTTTCAAGGGAACAAAAGAAACTGAAGGTGAAGAGGAGTCTGGTTTAATTCCGCCTGCTGAAGTATTTGCTCCTAAAAGTTTGGTGTTGGTGTCCAGACTAGATTATCCAGAAATTTTCAGGGTAAAGAACTTACCATTGCTATTTATAATCTCTGTCAGCAGACAAATCTGTTTTTAATGAATAGCAGTCACAGTACTCTGATTTAAAGCGTCTCAGGACTGATTTGGGAATTTAACAGCAAAAGTAGAGCTTAGATTGAACTAGATAAAATTCAATGTTTATCACAGTAAGTAGCCCCTGTAGGTTAAAGCAGTGCCTTTTTTAAAAAGAAAAAAAAACACTCCAAGTACTTTTAAATCTATGTAGAAGACAAAATAGAGATTTTTCTGGGCTCAGATTACCATATATCTAAGGAAATTATTATGACAAAAATTAACTTGCTTAGGTAAAAATAACACATTAATGATAATCGATTAAATATAGTGATAAGTCAATAGTGGAATCCTAGTTTTCTTTCATTTATAAGGTAAACATGTCAGAGCTTCTTCCAGATAAAATTAAGATTCATAACGGAGATTTAGGATCTTGGATCACTCTCAGCTGATGAGATATGGTTGATGAGAGAAATTAAGAGCTTAAATTTTTATTAAGCTAATATATATTAACAGAAAGAAATATACTTCAGTTTACAGATCAAGGGAGGAAAATCATTCAACAGTAAGTTGTCATTGGACGTGAAGAATGATTGTACCAACCCAGACTAACAATCCACGTAACTCAGTGTTTTGTCTGCTATCATCGCTTACCAAAGGCAGTGCCAAACGTAAAAAAATGGCAGACTGTAGAAATAATTCCACAGAATACTTTCCTAGTCCAGTGTGAATTATAGTTTAATGACATCCTGAACCAGAGGTGTCAATAGTACGGGTTTTCATATGATTTGTCCAATTTCTTAACTCTCAATTTTACAACATCCCATGGCAAGGAGTTTCTCAGTTTAACTATGTGTTATATGAAAAGTTACTGCTGGAATTATGTCTCAGAAGAGAATTCCTAAGATATTTACTGAATTATCAAAATTGTAGCAGTTAAAAGGCACCAAAAGGATGTTGTGGAACAGAGTTATTTCCTTTTATTCAAATGCTTTCTGGAACATAATGTTAAATTATCTTACATTTAAATTAAAAATGATAAAGCAGTATCGTGATGTCTCAATCAAAACTGAATCCATGCAAAACAAATACAGAAATGCTGAAATGTTAATATGCTGTTCATTCTAAAAATATGTTTATATTGAAATAATAAAATAAAGAATGCAAGTTAAACAATGTACAGAATTGTTGATTCTTGATTGTAGTTTTACAATGAACATCAAAAGCTCATTGTTTCATCAGTGTTTTACTCTGGAAACCAGTCAGATTTAGGTCCAGAGAGTTCAAAGTGCAGATGAAACTATAATGATTTTATCATTTTAAAAAGTAATTAGTAGTAAAGCATTTTTTATGTAATTGAACAAACTCAAATACTTAAATATTGGATTTCTTTTACAAAAGAGGATATCTGCACCTGCCAACACATACATCACTTTTAAGTAGCCAAGTTAATTTTTTTAATGAGTGATTGCTTTGATAGCAACTTACTTTGTCTTAGATTGGAATGTACTTCACTACATTATCTATTAAGACACTTTTAAAAAAAAAATTATACACATACAGCTTTAAGTAATTTGATGTGTGCCCTTCCTGTATAGCAGGCTAACATATTTTGTGTGTCTTTCTAGGCATGCCTGGGACTGATCTATACTGTGTATGTGGACAGCCTGAATGTGTCACTGGAGACTCTCATTGCAAATCTCTGTTCATGCCTTGTCCCTGCTTCTGGAGGGTCTCAGGTAAATGAAAAAAAAAAAGGGGGGGGGGTATTTTTCCAGTTAATTTAATTTATGAAGAAAACAAAAAAAATAAATTCTTTAAATATTTTTGTTGAAAAAAGATCATAGTTCAGCTGAGTGCTTTCCCTGTGGCCTGCGAGTGCTTTCCCTGTGGCCTGTCTTCTAAAGACAGCAAAAATTCCATTCCTGGATAAGGTCAAAGGGTTAATTTTGTCACTGAGTTGGCTTTTTACAAGGCACAGTAACAAATCAAGCAGTTTGTGTAAGTTTAGTTTTTAATAATAATGTGTGTTCAGAAGTATTTCTGCTTGCTGTGGATTTTTAAAGTTTTTTTTTTTCTTTGCCATTTTTGACATGTCCTTTCCTTTAGTTCATTTACCTGTGTCTTTTCCGTGTTGCAGTTCAGGATTCCAACAGACTTTCCTTTGGCAAATGCTAAAAAAAAAAATAAAAAACGATTACTTGGACTTTTTTTTTTCAGAATTAATTAAATATTCGTGGTAACGCATGCATTCAAAAATAACAAAAAAGTTTGTCACTAAATACACTTCTTTCTGCATTTCACATTGGCTTTCTGCAAGCAAAAAGTCAGGCTTGTTTGTTGATTTACTTTAACTAAATGATTCCTATATATTTTTAGGTTTCCATCAAGCCAGTTGGATCTTACTTGCTTGGTCTTCACATTATGCTGTGGCATTACTAGGAAGTTGTAGTCCTTATCATGAAAAATACCTGGAAATCAAGAATGCAACGGGCAATATTTGAGGATAGATTTCATACACATTTTCTCACACTTTATACCCAACCTATGTATTATTGGTTTTCTTGAAATCCTACAAATCACTTTATTATTATTATTATTATTATTATTATTATTTTACCCATAGCTCTGTTTACTTCGGTATTTCTCTTAGCTCTAAAAGAGGCAAAAATTCTCTTAGCTTAATCAAGATCTACCTGATTGCTCTCCAGGCAACCATGGCTCTGTAGTTTTGCATCCCAAGCCTCTCAGTTTTGAAGGGGAGTAAATAGATTGTATCTTGTCAGGAGCCCCAGTTTCCAGTGGTATTTGAACCTCAAATTACAGGTTCTGGTGGTCCACTTGAATTTCTAGCTCTCCCTTCTATCCTTCTCTAGCCCCATCCATAAACAGGGCTTTCAACAGTGTCTTTTCCTGCTGCTAGAAGAGGGAGGAAAATGCATGTTCCTCTGGCTATTCTGCCTTTTGCTTTCTTTCTTCAAATGAAATGGTATTTCACTTGGAACTTTAATTTCTTAGTTTCAAAGTTTCATTTTAACCAGAAAATCTGTTTTTCTATTTTCTTCCTTAAGCTTTGTGCTTACAGTGTTAAATCTGAATTATATGTCTTAGAACAGGAACACGCTTTTGATGTCTATCTCCAGAAGACCTTGAGGACCTCCAAGATTGTTCATATGTCCATTGCTGAAATGATCAACTGCAAAGCTTTTAGGTTGGACATTAGAAGAAATTCCTTTACTTGAAAGGGTTGCACAGCATTGGAATAGGCTACCAAGGAAGGTGGTTGTGTCAACAAACTTGTAGGTCTTCAAGAAATGCATAGATTTAGACTGTCTAATTCAATGGACGTGCAAGGATGGCACTATCAGGCTATGCATTCGAAGAGACATACAGTTGTCCTCAGATGATATTTCAGGTCTACATTGGTCAGTTCAGTTATTGGTACTGATTTTAAGATTGTGTATACAGAATTTTTGCAGGATGAATCACTTATCTGTATGACAACAGTATATTTATTCTGTATAAATTAAATTTATACTCAATTAAAAAAAATTCTTTCTACAGAAATTGTTTTCTTTGGGAGCTGGAGACCGACAACTGATACAGACTCCTCTACATGATAGTCTTCCTGTTACAGGCACCAGTGTGGCTCTTCTCTTTCAGCAACTGGGTATGTCTAGGTCTGACCTGAAAAAAAAATAAATTAAACTACAGAGTGAATTATTTTCTGTTATCATTCAGCTCAAATCATGCGCCAAGAAAGCTACATGGTAAATATTAATTTTTTTTGAATGAAAGAATGACGAATAGCACTTTTATCCCACTAATCAGACATTCTTATAAACTTTTTGTACTTCCTGCATGTGGTAAAATATCTGCAATGTTATCTGCTGTCTGCAAATATTCTGTGAGCAGGCTTTTTGGTTACAATGACATTCATGGAAAAAGATTCTCCACCCCTTGGTTACCGTACAAACTGGACAAAACGAAGCAGGTTAATAAACTATTGTAACTGGAAAAGCTCATAAAAAGATAGTATATGGTGATATTGGTAACTATGTGGAATTTGTATTATTCTGTTATCATCTATCATTCCATATCTTTTATGAAGAAGATGTAACACAATCCTCAGCAAATGCTTACTTGTTCATTACAGGTACAATATCATGTAACTATGACCTGGGTACCTCAACACTAATCTCATGCCTCTTGTTGAATGTCATTAATCTGTGTTAGCCTTCTTTTCCTGGGCATCTGAAGTGACTTGGAAGCAGAGAGTTGTAGGAGCAATGGATTAAGGGCAAAATCAATAGTCTTTTCTTTGCATCTGTGAGCCTCATGGTTAGTCTTAATTACTTAAGTGGCCTCAGAATATATGTTGTTGTCCATTCTTCTCATAAATGGTAAACAAGGACAGATGCTAACTGTTTTACCAGTTTGCCAGTTAGAATAGTGAAGAGAAGAAAGAGAAGTCTGGGAACTTGAAAAAGCATCCCGAGGGGTGGAGAGAGAGAGAGTTCTCTTTCATATATTCTACAAAAAGAGAAACAACGTGCTTAAGGATATCGTTTGCAATAAAACCCGGAGTGAAGTTTGACTGGAAAGATAGCTGAAATAAGAATCATTAAATAATTAAATAAAGTTTGCAGAAAATGACATACTGAGGTAATGTCCAAGCCAATAACAATCTCTTATTAAGGCAAAATAATTTCCTTTCTGCTGTCTGGAGAGGATTTTTTTTTCAGGCTGATGGTCGTTCTGTCTCAGAATACGATGAGGACTAGGAGTTTAAGCAGATGAATTGTAGAGCAAATTTTGTTGCTAGGCTCATGTTGAGGAAATTGCCTTCCTTCTAGGAAATAAAACAGTGAAAATCTTTTCCCAGTCTCATTGGCAGAACTACCATTTTAAAAGATAAAGTCTAGTATATATTGTTTGAAAAAGGGCTGGTAAGCTCTTACTGCTTTCCCCAGTCAGTCATAATAGGGAGTTTAGTGTACAGTAAGCAACTGTAAACAGATCCTTTGTAATGGGAACCAAATTTAATGTAGATACTTAAAATACACCAGTGTAGCCAGATCATCTTTCTTCTTCTTTAAGAGACTACTTTCAAATCTTAAACCTTAATTAGGCATGAAAGAGACTGGGGGAATATGGCCCAAATTCTCAGCCAGTATGCATTTTCATAAGCCACAGAAAATACATCGAAGTGATTGGATTTTGAAAACTAGCTGCACTCTGGTCACCACATGAAAGAGAAAAACAGAAGTGTTTATTTCTTGAAGCCATGTTCTTGAATGCTTCAAAAATATTGGAGAAATGTTACTTTTGTGTAATAACTCTTGCTGAGCATCCACGGAGAAATTATTCTTGTCAACGCAGTAGTAATTGCGTTTCCTACTCCAGCTAGTTGTAAGACCTAGGCGTTTGGCAGTAGAAAATCCAGGCAACAGAAAATTTCAGATCACAGAACCATTAAAACTTATGTCACAGGAAGCGGTATCAGATCAAATAAGTACAATGTCATCTACTACTGGTAAAGTTTAATTGTATCCTTTCTAAAAGAATATTATTCCAAATAGAATATTATTTTGTTGATAGTGGTTTAAATTAAAAAATGCAGCTAATGTATAGTAGATGCTACTTATCCTGACCAGTCAGGTTTTACTTGGGTTATTATGTCATTAATATTACTCAGAGCGTACTACAGGCTATGGTTCAAACATGGAAAGGCCCAACAACATTTTCTCTTTTGGGAAAATGTAAAGTATGGCATGAGGCACCATAAGTATTGTATGGTATGTCATGTGGTATGGTATGCTTATTCTGTAAGCATGGTATGAGGTACCTAAGTTAAGGCAGTTTATTTTGGGCAATTCTAGTGAAGGTTACTGTAAATTCACAGTTCTGAAAATGTCAAAGGAAGCAAGACTTTTAGCCACTGCTTACATTAGCTTACACGTGACACTTGTCCATTGTGTGGCAAACTTGGGTTGTGTTTTATGTCACAGGATTGATCTAAGACCAACAACAAAGGCAATCTGAAAAGTCATCGTATGCATCAGATTTATAGAGAGAAGCTGTTTGAAGGGAGAGTGGGAATGTAAATATGGAAGAGGAAACCAAGAGGACCATCTCTTCCTCTTGAATTCTTAGTAAGCTCATGTGCAGAGTGAGCTCTATAAATTCCACTCATGTATAAAACTGAATAACAACACTTTCATATGACAATTGAAAATCACTTTCAGATACATGGGGTTTAAGTCAATTTTATTAATTGGAGGAGATGGAGAGAAAGGGAGAAATTGCAAAAAAGCTTGCTCATTACTCACAATTCTGGGTAATGACACTTCATTTGGCCTGAAGAAGAGAGAGATAGAGGAAAGTATGTGATTAGAAAACGTGGCACATCATCACACAGATAATCTACAGGCTTACATCCTGTTACTCTGAGGAGATGATACAAGTTCATAGGAGGAAGAAAAAACATATTATTCCAAAATTATCCCAGTACCCCATCTTTTCTGTTGTGGTATCATTTTTTCATTTACAATACTTTCAGATCTTTTAGGAGAAACCTATCTGATGGTCTTGTGTAGCTCCTCTTCCTGTCTCTCTCCTATTCTGTGGTGTGATGGAGGACAGAATCTTTTTAAAATTCTGCAGAGTGGGAACACTAGTTCCCAGTTGATGTCCCTTTCAAAGTTTTTTGAGTCTGAGTATCTGAGAATATAGCACAATAGTAGATTCACCTCATATCTTGTAAGGCCAGAAATTAAAAAATTTTGCATTTACTTAGTGCATGCCACTTTACAGAATAACCTGAGTTCCTTTCACATGGAGGTGGTGTGTCTCTTTGAAAGGATTGTTATGTTTCTTTAGAGGCCAAGGTTTGTTAATGTGAAATTTCTGTTTGGATGTACTGGAAAAGAGTTACATCTGTATGCAGTGGTTATGGAATAAAACAAACAAATGAGCTAAATGCATGTTTGTCTCTACTGACCTGGGCAAAAGCATTTGAATTCTGTTGTCCAGCAGGGTGTTGGACAGTAGTTTAGTGACAGCTGTGATTCCATCAAATGCCTGTGTTCAGGACACAAATATTGACTAGGCTGTTTGTCAAGTAACGATATGTTCAGTTATTTCTTTTCTGGTACAAGTCATTTAATCCTATTTAAATTATTAATAGAAAATTGAGGAGTAGTTAGAAAAATATTTGTGAACTGATTAAATCACCTTTTTAAAAATAGCTCTTTCTTTGAGAAAGATGGGCAGCAAGACAAAATTTACCACTATGAATAGATACAAAAGTAATTTCAAAATTTATTTTGAGAAATATTGTGCAATAGTAGTCTCATCATGCTTTTTCTGCTTGGCAGGGTAGTGTGTCAGAGAATGACCCTCCCTATATTACCAAGCTTGCAGCATATCTGGAAATTTTATTTTTACTTAGTATTAAGCTACAAGTGGGAAAAACATCCCCAAATGTTTTAAGCTTCATAATAAGGAACATCAGTCTATGACATTTAAAATCATATGTTCTTTTTAATTGAAAATAATAATAATATATTGGATTAATGTGACAAAAGCCAGGCCTGTAGCTGGATCACTACACCTAAAAATTATTTCATCAACAAGGATTAGCTGGAAAAACAATGACCATAATACTGCATTTCAAAAATGGTTCATGTTATCTAGAAGTCTTTAAGATACTTTACTATTTCTCATTGTCTATTAATGAGATGGTAGATGTCTGTTAAACCTTTAAAACATTCTTCCATTTTTCAGGCTCAGAGGAGGTTTTTGTTTCTTTTTGTCCCTCTTACTATATTAAAAGTACATTCCTGTGTTTCCGCTTCAAATTCATTTTTTTTCTTCAAACTCAAGCCCCACTTGCCCTCTCCATTCTGGTGGCAGTGTGGTTATTCAGCACAACATTTGTCAGTCATTTGTATCTGAGACATATGCCTACATCTACTCCATGGGCAGTTTTTCCTAAAGAAACAATGACAAAGTTAAATAAGGGACCTGAACAATATGCAGCAAAACAAGCTCAGCTTTCATCAGCGCTTTTAATTTTTGCATGTTTCAAGGACTGGTAGCATGAATCACACTCCTAAGGTGATCAGAACAATTGGGAAAAATTATGTTCCTTGAGAATTAACGTTTCCAAACATTACTTTCCAAACTCTTAGTCAAAGACAAAAGAGTTTTCCTTCCTTTGCTTCTTGTTCAGTCTCTTTTCTGGACTGCCTTCCTATCCCCACATTTCCTTTGTTCCGTTTAATGGACCTCAGACCTTTCTTAGCACTATGGACTTGTCTGGCTGTCGGGGCTTGCTGCGTAGCACCAGTCTCGCCTTCCTTTATGGAGCAGTCTGCTATTGCTGGTCCCTGGCAGCTAGTGGTTCTTCAGTTTCCACTGTTTACCTTCCAAAAGCAATGAGAAAGGTGCTATTTTGATACTAGTTCTTAATGATAGGGTTTGATCCCTTTGCTATAGCAGTGAATGTCCTGCAATAGATGTAATCGTGCACCCCTTCATGCCCGGTACAGTTTGATCCCGAGGAAGAGATTTTTCTTGATCTTAGAATATGCATGCAAGTCAGATGGTCAGTATGCTGCAATAAAGCTGGCTTCAACTGTTAACAAGCTTCCCAACATTATTTATTTATTTATTTATTTATTGCTTCCCAGTGCACCACCTCGAAGTCGTGATGTGAGCTTCTGGAACGCAATAGTTTATGTATCACAAAGATAAACATTACACAGTTCAGCAACTCCTGATCTGTGGAGAATCCTGAGAAGTGATCTGGTGGAGATCATCTATAATGTTGCGTTTCAGTTATAAGTAAAAAAAACAAAACAAAACAAAAACGTGCTGAGTCTTCCCTTTTAACCCACTGTTGTTTGTGATAGTGATAGACAGTTAAAGATTTTCCTGTAATAGGTTGGGACTTATCACTTAGAGAGCTACGATAAAATTTTCAGCATACTAATTTCACATTTTTGGGTTCAGATCAAGGGAATGTACAACAGAACTTAAAAGCAGTGAAGAGATGGTAATGATGACTGATATATAGTAATGCCCGTCTGATGTTTTGGTGTTTTTAGAACGATAGAATGTGGGAAAATCATCAGACTAGAAAAAACGAGCTCCAGCATGTGACAATCTGCAGGGCATATAATAATAACAGAATTCAGCTGGCTCATGGTTGATGCTTTCATTCCTAATAGAATCATCAGCTTTGATGGACTATATATTTACTTGATTCCCTCTTTCTTTTTTTTATGACCTCAGGAGACTTTGATATTTGTTACATATCCTTGCTCAAATTAGAGGTTGGTTTCTTGGTTTCTAGCAAGTTCATTTCTGGTTGTGTAGAGGTTCCCTGAAAAAATAGATGATTTCTTCCTGGAATAGGCAAGGAGTTGGTGTACTACAATAGTAAGAACAAAGGAGAGTTTACCTTAAGGTTAAAGTGCATACTGCTAGGTTACGCTATGTACACCTAAGAGACGTGGTGTTGGTTGTATCTAAATACAGGAAGGGAATTAAACAAATGTGAAAGGAGAAAAAGGGTATACCTGCTTATGCTACAGAAAGCAGTGAGCACCAAGGACAAACTAACATAAAAGGATAATAAATCAATTAAAGATAGAAATTAAAAATTATTTCTAACATAAGAGGACAAAAATTTCTGAAACACCTTCTGTTGTGAGTGTCAATGACAAGCAGTATCGCAGAATCACTGCATTTCAGATGAAACTTGATCGGTTTAGAAACGTCTGATGTAGTTGTGGCAGTAAAGGGCTAGACTCTTCCACTGCTTGTACACCCTCTAGCTCCATGTTTCTAAATCCAGGATATATTAAAATACTCAGAATTTTTGCTTTTGACTACATTTGTTCACACTTCAAGGAATGTGTTCTGTAATGTTATAGTTTTCATTATTTTAATTCTGGATACAATGTTCAGGCTCTCCTGTTCCTCCACTGTAGGGTGAGTACCTTATGTCAACAGAAGACTAGATTGAGTTACAGAGTAAATGGGAAAAGACATTCAAATAATATGCGTATTTGTATTGCTGAGAAGCATTATGAAGGGGTCACCGCAAAGCCTGCCTGTTAGCTGGCTTCAACTGTTGATTAAGAAAATCCCTGTGTCTTCAAATAGAGCAGGAATTTTTTATATTAATAATTTATTTTGTTCAGAATTAATGTAGGGCCAGCTAAACAATAAGATGTTTAATCTGCCCAGTGTTATACGAAGTGATCAAATGCAGCATTTTCAGTACCATAATGTTTATAATAGTGAGATGCACTAAGATCAGACCCTCGCTGTTCTTGCATCACTTCTCTGCATCCCATGTTTGTGATGAGCCGTCAGTGACACAAACCAGAACTTTGGTGATTCTATCAGGTTGATTACAAACTTCCTACCCAACTCATTTAATTTCTTTTCTTTCCACGAAATGTATGTAATGTAAGATGGGAACATACATTCCCTTTGTTGACATTCAGCAGCGTGTATGATTAAATTAATTTGGGACTGTTTTATTGAAGTATATAATCAAGAAACATCTAACCAGTCTTTGATCTCAATAACTTGTGTACTCTCCAGCCTCTGTGACCTGGCACCACCTGTTGCACGAATGGATGCTGCTGGCCTTGTTGTAGTTGCAGTTTCAATCACAATGGGCAGTGAGCTGTGATTAGCTGTATAGCCCAGCAAAAGAGAATTTGCCTTTCAAGCTTTCCAAGGAGATTTCTGTCATCTGTCAGAGAAGAAATAGATTACTGAGGGATTTGGACGTGGCATTTTTACTGCTAATGGGCACTTACTGCTGCAACAGCAGAACAAAAAGACAGTATTTTTTTGAAGCCGCTGGAAATAAAAGGATATGATGAGAGTGAGTTTTGGGCAGGTACTCTTCAGCACTCCAAAGTCACATCTGTTTTCTGTGAGCAGCCTCAGATTGTGTTTTGTTGCTGCGGTTGAGGCAGTGTAATAGCCAAGTGCTGCCGTGAGAACAGATCCATCTTTCTGAGCGGGAACTAGCTCACCTTGGGCTTTTGTGAGCTTTAATGCAGGTTCAAAGAATGCTTGTGGGTGGGATAAAACCATCCCCTTCAATGACAGCCACGAGAGCAGCCTTCAGTAGATGCTGCTCACATTTTTACATTTGGCATGTGTGGATGCGCTGAGGGAGAGCCGTGTTGTCCCCTAGCGTGGCACTGGTGCCACAATGCCAGCCAGCAGGGGAGAGGGCTCTGACATGTATTGGGTGGCAGGGACCGACGGTTCCTGTAGTGTTTGCTGTTTAGCAGAACCACAAATCACATGGAGTAAGACGCACACTTAGGTTTTATGTAGTCCAGTCTTGCATTACTAACGGATTTTTAGTGAGATGAAAAATGCAGTAGTTCATGTTAAGCAAAGTATAAACCTCCTGAAAGAAAGTTAGCTAGCGTAAGTAAATACTACTGTTAAAGAAACCCCAAACTGTATATAAAAGTGCCTGTATTTAATAAGCTGTTTTTAAGAAGCTTTTCCAATATGAAAAATAGTACAATTATATATTACTTTTTGTCCTATGCTGTAGCAAATTTTATAGCACTTACAATTGTAAGATATTTAAATTTTAAAAATGTAGTGTTAATACTTGTACTAAAGCAATTCTAGAGGAGTTTCATTCCATATATTTCTTCTTGTAAGATCATGCTTAAACTTTTGCTAATATAGTTTTGTTTTTTTAATAAGTACGTGGTATATTTAAATCTGACATATGTAGATATCAGTATTACATACGTATATTTATATATATGTGTGTGTTCTTATAGATAGATTTATATAATACTGATTCAGTAAGACTTTTCTGAAACTATTTAAGTTCTTAACCCCACTGAGTATCGCTCTGATTGATAACGCTCTGCATGCCTTCATACCTGCATCCTTTTCTGTTGTACTGGCAAGGTTACAGGCTCAATTTCTTTTTCAACATATAGTTTTTAAAATTCAGTTATATTTTTGACATCGTATAGAAATAAAACCTAATAGGTGATAAGTCTTTTTTACTTATTCATTTATACATCAGTTATTTCCTCATTCCTTCGTTCATTCACTTAGACAACATCACCACCACATTAGGTCTTTTGATTGCCGATAACCAGCTGCAAGCGCAAAATGGAAACAAAGGTGAAATTATATCTAAGTCATTAGTCAGTGATTATAATGAAAGAAAAACAAC
This sequence comes from Heteronetta atricapilla, assembly GCA_011075105.1. NCBI lineage: Eukaryota > Metazoa > Chordata > Aves > Anseriformes > Anatidae > Heteronetta > Heteronetta atricapilla. Next base: position 17,067,104 of record CM021735.1, read on the forward strand.
CGTTACATTCATTTATATGGTACAAAAATTTGCCTTTTCACAAGTCTTACTGAATTTAATGGATTTTTAATATCAACTACAATTAAATTAAGCAGTGGTTGATTATTTTAACTTCTGACAGTTGCCATCAGGAAAATAGTTAACTACAGGAATATATCTTCATCCAGTATAGTTTAGTTTAATTGAAATGGAAGTATAAATCATGCATTTCATGCTCTACTGTGAAAATACTTTATATAAAAGAAAATGTTTGCCATACTTATCAAGCAATAAGGCATTGGTGTGTTAAAGGATTGTGGTTCTTTCCTCAGTGGTATGTGTCAGGGCATGTAAGCTCTCTAATTTCATACGTTTCTGTTGAGGAAGAACATAACAGGATGAGCACCCATTTTTTCTTTCTGCTGCTTCTTACTCTCTCTAGTGGATGTATTGTTACCCAATTCTAAAATCTTTCAAATTGTTTAGCAGTACATACTACTTTATATCTAGTTATTGTGAAGCCCCATGCTGGAACACAAAACCTTCTGGTCTGTCTGATACCCTCCTCTTGAGGACCCAGGCTGACCTGTGTTTGCTTCATTTCCTCACTCCACACAGAATTTTGCAACATAGCTCCTGATATCTGCAGGTTTCTTTCAAAGAAATCAGTGTGCATCCCACACCACCGTTCTTTTCACTGGTGTTTTGGCAAGGGGAGTTGCACATACTATCAAGTTTCCTTCATTCTGCTAGAATGTAGGGAGCAGACGTGTCACGCACCAGAATAAAGTCTAGTTAACTATCCTAAACTAGTGTGTGCATAGATTTATAGCACATAAGATGAACACACTGAAGACTAACTAAAAAGAACATTCATCCTTAGTTTACTGCTGAAGAATTGCTAGCTATTTAGTTGTAGTGTGTGCTGAGGTATCAGTATCTTGGGAGGTTGGAAAATCTCAGAGGATTTCACAAAGATTTTTTATCATTATTATTATTTCTAAACATTTTGCAGAAAATCCAAATACTTAAGAAAGTAAAGAGACTTTATTCGCTTTTCCTTGTTATAGTGTTTGGCAGTTTTCTTTTTCTTAACAGGACTACCTGTGGCTTTATGTTTCACGAGTATCAACCAGCAGTGTCTGAAGATGGCTTTAATAGAACATCCAGATCAGCCACCTCTGGTCTTGCTGTCTTTGCATTTCTTTGATTCCATTAATGTAAGGCTTGCAGTAGTTTTGTCCCTTGAGAAAGACTTTGTAGTCCTTAGACAGGAAACAGATATGTTTGCAGTTTCTTGTGTATCCTTGACCATTTTTCCTGTGTACAGTTCAGGAATGACAATACTCTTCTCATTCTTAGATATTTTCTTTCTAAGGATCTTCATGGTATTGCTCCCCCCCTGCTTTGTTTTGTCAAAAGACATTTTTTGTTTTAAAGGAATCCAGTCAAATTATGGGTATCCATTTGCTCCCAGTGGGGTAAATGGATACCTCTCCTCTATTTAGGGGATTCAGACAGCATTTTAGTTCATTAGTATGTGTCTGTTATCCTAGTCCACTCAAAATTCTTTTACAAAATTCTTTCAGTGTGTTTTGGTTCATTGTGTCTGGGCCTGTGAGAGTGATAAAGAAATTCTGTACACTGATGTTAGGTTCTTACAGGGTTATTGTGTACCCCTACTTGCATCTTTCTTGGGGCTAGATATGTATGGGATATATGTCAAAACCAAATAGCTTTCTGTTTTAGGTATCTTACTAGATACGTAAGCAAGCAGAAGACACATGAAAATTAATTAAATCATATTTCAGCAAAACAGACTCAAATGATAAAGTATGCATATATGAACAGTCAGTGAAAGAAAACAAAAAGTTCTAATTTGCTAGTTAACAGCTTCATATTAGAGAAATATTCTTTGCTACCTTCCCTGGAGGTGAAAGAAACCTTAAATCATATCTCCCTTAACAGCTCTGTGATTAATTTTATATGCAAACCTGCTTTGACTGACATTCTGTTGGCATTTATTCTTTACAGGAATTGGTTTTCGTATGTGTTCAGTAAAAAGAAAAAAATAATAAAATACAAACCCAGCACCTATCAAATCTGTCTATATGAGACAGACAATCAGTTGCAAACCTTCATTGGTAACATGGGTTACATTTCTACAATTCAAAATGATTGGTCATGTAAATTTGGCAGTTACCTCTCTGCCAAGTGAATACTTTGAATAAATGCTTCAAGCATTACTGGTCTGTTTTACCTTCCATTGTCTGTTCTGCTTTATTGAGAAAACTACTCAACACTGTCACAAATCTTGAGCTTATCTTAGTCTCGTTTTGGATATGTATAGCTTTAAAACTATGCATAAGAAATGGTTTTGCACTTCTGTCTTTCAGAGATGAAGACCTTGTTGTCTAAATATTTTGTCATTAATTGTCTTTAGCTGCATCATTGCTTCTGGAAAAAAAAATATATGCAGCTCATGCTCACTCATTGTGCAGTCAGATTTGTGTTTGAAGGCTCAAGAAATCCAGGGGCTTTTGTTCCTCTTTTAAGAACTTAATGAAATTTTAATGAACTTAATGAAATTGATAATAACAAAGTGTTATCAACATGCGAATGACAGACTTGGCTATGTGTCTTCCTAGGTAGATCATGTACTGTGTGTGAGCCCTGTTTTCTCATGCATAATACTTCAGTTTGGATGACAAGCATTTGCTTATATCAGTGTAGACAGAACACAATTAATATCGTTAGGCTTGGAGGGAGCAACAGTGGTAGAAATATTTATGCGTCATCTGAAGGGGCCTTTTTTATACCCATTTTCAGTCTCTTCAATACAATCAGTTGGCCTTTTTGGTATATATACCATAATCTTTTTGTATGGTGCTCCCGTGCCTTCCCTTTTCCCACCCTCCATGAAGACTGGTTTGCAGAGAAGTCTTTGTCTTGCTCTGCTTTTTATAAAGAACATGCAACATTAGTGGTTTGGATGCTAAATTACCTTCGCTTCCGTTCCAAAATCCAAACTTTCTTTCTAAAAATGTGTTTTGATTTTGGTACTGCGTGTCACACCCACTGTTTGCTTCTGTGTGCTTAGAAATGAGTAAGAAAACTTTTTGTGAAGTGTTCCGTTCTTTGAGGGAGTTTTAGCTGAAGGCTCTGTGCTTTTTAAACTGCTTCTCTTCCTCCTTAGTCTGACAAAGTCCAAATAAATTAATCTCTTGGGGTACTTGTCTGACACACATTTTCCGTGTTACCCAGCCAGCCAGCAGGATAAATTAACCCTCACAAAACTCCGTGCTGGCACAGCTAGATTGCTCCCCATTTGTGAGTCTGGCTGTCATTTAATCATGTAGTATGGCACAGAACTTGTGCTATGCAATCTCCACTGTCCTTTCAGAGAGCCTTTTCAGTCTTTGTAGACACAGTTCCTGGATTAGTCTGGCTAAATTATGGATTATTTTGTCTATTAAGCTTTTCCTTGTGTCCAGTAATTAAAGAGTGGCATACTGGCGTAATAATGTATTCAAGTAGTTGAATTGAATATAAAATCCGAATCTTGTGTTTATAACTCTTTAAAAAGTTTGAAGATGTTAGTGACAATATTTTGATTTCATGCAATACAGAAGACAGTTAATAATTTGTCAAGTACACTTTTTTTTTAATCATACTTAAATAAATACTTAAATTCTACAACAACAGGAAGCAGCAGAATGATACATTTGTTGATGTAGGATGTCAGATAATTTAGAACAAATTACAGATTCTTTAAATACTTGAAAACAGTGAAGGTCAGGAAGCCTCTATTCAAAAATTTCCAGCATATGTATAATATTTTACAGGATGTATGTCTGTCCGCAACTGCAAAAGAGTAATCTGTAAAAACCAACTTGTTTGTTGTTTTTTTGTGTTGTCTATTTATTCCCTGACAAATTAGCATCGGATGTAGTGTGGAGTCTGAAGACCAGCGTGCAGTTCAAGGTTACAAGCAGGCACGATTCTGTCTTGTAGCATGAGGAAACTGGACTCAGGCTGTTATTCTGGACTGTTTGTTTTCAGTAAATAACATTCTGGGCTTGAAATAACACCTTGTTGGCTTGGCCAACAATTTAATCAATTTATTGATTAAATTTTAATAATAAATTTAAAATAAAATAAAAAATAAAATTAAAAATTAATATTAAAGATAATATCAAATTATCAATTATTTAAATGGTTTAAAACAGGAGAGTAATGAAAAAATCTTTCTATGTGTGATTTGTTTGATTCTGTCAGATGTAAATTTCTTTCACAATCATATCACTTCTATTCTTGCAAAAAATATGTCTGAAAAAGAAAGTATGTGTGGAGCAATAATTGCGCGTCAAGTTACTATCACCTTGAAAATAAGAAAATACCAGGTTAGATGTCTATCCTGAACACTTAATTTATTTCTTTTATATTCTTCTGTGTTTTGTACAGAGTATTAAAAAAAAAGGGCAAAAAAAAAAAAAAAGCTGCTGGTATAAGAGCACCTCTCTGGATTATTCAGGTTAATCAGTAGAAGTGGTTAGCCTGGGTTTCACTATCCCAAGTTGAATTACTGAACCTCAGTGCTTAGTTTTGATCTGTCTCCTACTATAGTATATATATATGAACTTGGTTCTTAAAATAAACCATCTCGAAAAATCAGCAAGAAATAAAAAATTTATGTGTACTAGATGTCCAGAGTTTTCTGTAAACTGGAGACACTTGCCAAAACCCATTTCTTACAGTGGTAAAAATAAAAATCTAACAGATACACAGGTTTATGTTATAGAAGAGCATGAAAATTATCTGTATTAGTTGTGCAACAGCAAGTCATTTTATTTGTCTCTAGGAGACCTGTGATCTCATAGTATACTGCCAATGTGTTCTCAGTTTTGTTTTTAATAAGACAAGAAATAAATTTAACCATAACACTTAAAATTTAATCATAAGACTTTGTTCTGGCACTAGAAAGAAGGCTATATGTGTATCTTTTTAAAAAGACCAATTTTCAGATGCCAAGAAGTTCTTGCAGGTGTCCTTGTACACAAAGAAATAATCCTGATTTCCGCTTCATTTATACATTTTGTTAGTAAAATAGATATAGATATATATAATTTGAAGTGTTTGATTGTTACATACTATTTAGAACCATATATTGTTTTGATATCTGATGAGGAATGCTACATTTAAAAGAGATCTCAAGTGAATGATGTTGATCCTGGATAGATTTTATGACTTTTTAAAGTATTACAATTAAGATATTTCTCCTAGGCTCTTGAATCATTATAATCCAAAATGAGAGAATGTCACATTGCAAGGAAAAAGGTTGATTTTCCAGTTGAATGCTTTCACTAAATGAATGTTTTTATTTTTTTGTAAAATACACAGCTGTGTAGTCAATAATATCCAGAAAATGTTTTATAACTCCTAGACTAGATTGCAGTTTTCAGATGTACAGAGTGGAAAACCACCTCTTGCAATCATCTTTTAGTTATTGGAATTGTAAGAGGCTTTTTGAGATAATTACCAAAGTTGTACCAAAAGCTCATATTCACCAAAAGCGAATATTTGTGTTGTACAGGCAGCAATGTCTAACCTGGAGTACAAATCTTGCATACACAAAAGGACCCTGTTTCAAGTTAGCTTCTAACCATTCGCTGGGGAGTGGTGTTTGATTCACAAAAGCAGCCTTGATTTTTCTTCAACCCTGTCATTACATCATCTATTGCAAAGTAGTGTGATTTATACTAGCACAGTATTATTTTTGCTGCTAAAGGCAATAGTAAGTATTTGCAACAGTAACTTGCTAATTTTTTCCATGACTCCCATCCTTGAGTCCTCTCAAATCTCTGCCTTGATTTCATGAGGCGGCTGTTAAGATTCCTGGAGAACAGAGTTTGAAATCACAAGTTTTTATGTTATTGACCTTTTCCTCGTAAGAAATGAGTCTTTTTCTCAAGAACTCTCTGAATCCTTGTCCTTTATAAGAAGCAAAATTGTAATGCCACAGAGGAAAAGAATAGTCAAAACATGAAATAAAAATTACTAAAGCAAAATGAAGTGTTAATTATAATGATGGTGGTGACTCTTCATATTGGGAAGATTGTTTTAAGATAAGCAGTAGTTTTGTTAAGGTAATACAGGCTATTTGGCTGATAACACCAGCTATATCCTCAGGGAACCATCATACATTCCAGAATATTTCAGGAAATTTCATAAATTTTGGCATATCTCAGACATGTCTGTTTCTCAGGATGGAACTTTTATTTTAAAGGAAATATATTTTTGGTTTTCCCTGTAAGCATAGGGCTTTGTCTCCTAGAAAAGTTATATCGTGTTGGTTTTTTTTAAACAAACAAACAAAGAAACAAAACCATCATCTGATTCACATGTCTTATTCTAAATCTAGTGAGGCTCGTTTAAGCAGTCAGCTCTTCTTTAACGTATCCTTCTAAATGACATGCACACTCTTACTGCCCTTTTTTAACCTTGTGACTCCTACAGTGCTCTTCACAGATACAGCATGAGTGTGTTTACTAGGAAATCTGTCTCTTTTTTTTTGTTCTTGAGCTCTGCTGTATGATTTATTTTCATGTATTTTATATCAAGGTTTAGAAGTTAAGCATGGATCAGTGACCACAGCTGAGTTCTAGATACAGAGGAGACTGTGCAGAAGATGCACATAGTACTGTTTGAAGTCATTATTAGGTGTTCCTGAGATGATGATGTTCTTGAAAATGATGTTGAAAGGGAGTTATAATATATTGTAAATGTAGAAGTATATGAAATATATTCAGATAGTGTTTTAGCAACCTGAGAAATAGAAAACGAAGCTACGCTAATTAGAGGAAAGGTAGAAAAACTTGGTGGTTGGCGATTTATGCATTTACACATGTTTTTTTGAAAATGCAGAAAATGGTTACATTTTAATGTAGTTTTGTGTCTTGTTTTGGAAGTTGTTATATTTTCTTTTTCTTTGCTTTGCTTTTTTTTTTTTTTAAAGGAATCCAAAATGTACTCAGCTTATTCTGTGCCGTGCTTACAGAAAATAAGGTTCTCTTTCACTCAGCAAGTTTTCAGAGGCTTAGTGATGCCTGTAGGGCTCTGGAGTCCTTGATGTTTCCCCTCAAATATAGGTGAGTTGAGCTGTGAATCTCTGAACTCTGACTTGTTTTATATTTATAACTCATATTTCATTCTCCTTAGCATAAGTTGTGCTATGTTTATTCAAATAAAACCGAGTTTTTTCACAATCAAATCTAAAAGTCCTAAGCTGTACACCGCATCAGTGAAAATCTGATTGTGTTAAGACAGTGGAAACAACGAAAGGAGAAACATCCTACCTATAAATACAATAGAACCCTACTTACAGCATCAGTCAGATGGTAAGACTTGGTAGTGATAATCGATGAGTAAATGCCTGGAAAATGAAGCATTTGGACAAGACCTAATAGCAGTGTGCCAATAAGTAAGAGGAGGTGCGTGCCAGGAGAATGAGAGACTGTGGTCATAAACTGAAATAGCAGAGGGATAGGTTTCTGACTGGATGCAGGGAAAACATGTTTTATTATGAGGATAACTAAGCACTGGAACAGAGTGGAAGACTGTGGAAACTCTGTCCCTGTAGGTTTTCAGGACCCAACTGGACAAAGCCCAGGACAACTTGGTCTTTAATCAGTCTTGACCCTGCTTTGAGCAGAAGGTTGGACTAAATGATCTCCTGAGGCCCTTTATAACCTGAAAGATTCTTTGATCCTAAGATAACATCTGTAGTAACTTGTAGCACAGTTTTAAGTTATTGACAAATGTCCACCAGAGAATGAATTTAAATCAACAAGTTGATCCTCTCTAAAAAGTCATGACTGAGTCCATTTTGAAATGGAAAACTTAATGTCAAATTATTTGGATTTTAAGCAAAAAGACATGTAATTCTCACTCATCTGTTTTAAAATAACCTTGTGTTTTAGTAGCATCTTTTATTTGTTTAAAATATTTCTGGGTGGACATACTTTCATTATAGAGTAAGAAAGAAACAAAAAGGAAAGTAGTTTTGGAATATGTTTCCTTATATGATGGAATAGTAATTAATGTAAATTTTAAATCATAATTATCAGTTAGAAGTTGAAAATGCATTCATTGAGATCCAGATTTTAATGTTGCTCTGATGAAAAGACTTATTTTTTCCAAATCGACAACTTTAATCAAGTAAACAATATCTGAAATAGTTCTTATATAACATGTAGCTGCTACTTCAGTATCAAAGTGAATGATTTCAACTTGAGATTGCTTATTAATATTTTATGAAAGAATGAATTGTAGCTTTCTCTCCAAAAAATAACAATGTTTTGAAAAATGAAAGTATTATCCACAACCTTAATGTCCCTAATTACCTGAAAGTTGTGGATGAATATCTGTATAACATAAACATTACAAATATAAATTGATTTTTATTTTGCAAAATATATTTTTAATAAGAAATTGTAGACACTATAATAGTTTCTGAGCTTACATCTCAGATACTCCTTTAACAGGTACTTTATAAAGGGGTATTTCATCTTTTGTCTTTAAAAAAAAGAAAAAGTTGTTTATAGTAAATTTAATTTGCAGCAGGAACATTGAAAAAAATATAAGCTGTGCTGTGCAAAGAAATAGTCAGAAGCTTTATTTTATTTTATTTATTCTTTTCACAGTTATCCCTATATTCCAATTCTTCCTGCACAGCTATTGGAAGTTCTTAGCTCACCAACGCCTTTCATAATTGGTGTACATTCTGTCTTTCGTAACGACATTCATGAACTTGTAAGTATGTCTACCTAGAATATTCATAATCACAAAGGTATCTAGAATGTTTAGCTATAGAGATTTTCCATTCTTGAGAGATGTTTGTATGAACCGTTCATATACTTTAAAAATATTACTGTAGAAGGCTTGATAAGACTGAGGAGGAAAAAAGGAAAATCATTAATTCTTCTATAAATATTTTGAGTCTATAAAGTAGAAGAAGGAAATTATTTGATTCCAGTGCAGGATGGGAAGGAATGGATCTATTTCCAGCTTTGTCATGTCAGCCATAAATATGAACAAATAATTTGGTATTTTCAAATATATTCCCAATGATGTTATTTTATTCATATTTTAAATACATATTTCAGAACCTGAACCAGGGTTACAGAGGTTCCTAGAAACCTGTAATTTAACTTAAAGAGTTGTCATCATTGTGTCTTTTTGAAAACAGAGTATTCAGTATCCCAAATCACTGAACACAGACCTGGAACATCAAGAAAGAGTTGGGTTTCCATTCATTTTTCACAGCTATGTTCAGTAATTTGAAGTATTTAGGGCATTTCCTTTCACAAATGCATTCTATACATTAAAGTTAGTACTGTTTTAATTTGTTTATGTTAATTTATGTGCAGATCATTAAATTTCAACTGTTGTGTTTTTAAACTATGCTCACAGGATAATGCTCACAGCACAACCACTAATATTTTTGTCCCTTACAGTTAGATGTAATCATTGCAGACCTGGATGGAGGCACAATTAAAATTCCTGAATGTATTCATCTATCTCAGCTCCCAGAGCCACTGCTACATCAGACTCAAATGGCACTTTCTCTAGTATGTCTTGATAGAAAACCATTTTCTATTCTCTCACCTCTTTTAAAAGCAAGAAAAGAGAATTTTGGTATTCAGTTGCTTTCAAACACACTGAAAATATGAGATTTAAAACTATGATACATGCCAACACTCCTCTTCTCAGAATAATTTATGATCTGAAGTTAGAGTTAACGTTATCAGTAATTTAATTTACTACTAAAATAAGTTTTTCCCTATTTAAGAGGAAGGTAGTGATTTTCCTAAGAGTACACTTGAAATTCTTAAAGTTTATTTCTCTAATGCCTCTTTATTAATATCTGAGAGTGATTGATAAGGAATTACCCAAGAAAGTTGTTGAGTTTTCTGTCTAGGGAAAAAAAAATATATCTCTTTTTACCGTGTTAATTATGTTCATTGTAATAGTTTTTGATAACTAGCTTACATGTAGAAACGTGAATTTGAGAAATTAACCCCACCTTTATTTCCATTAAGTCTTTATAATTTATCTCAATCTATTATTTGAAGTATTTGCTATCAGTAAATATTATTTTGAGAAAGCAGAAAAAAATAATTGTTCTTGCCTCAGCAAAATGAGGGAAAAAATTATTTTAAAAATTCTCTAGGTTTTGCATCCTGATTTGGAAACAGCAGATTATGCATTCCCTCCCCCACGAACAGCTTTATCACACACAAAAATGCTGGTAAGATTTCTATGTTATGTCTGACTTTCTTAAACAAAAAAAAAAACTTGAAATTTTAGACTAAATTTCTTTTAAGAATTTTGACTCTGTGTTTTCTTTTCCATATCCTTTACAGTATTACTGGTAGAGCAAAGAATTGGCATAGGACTTTGCATTCTGCTGTGTAGCAGCATTCTGGTATCTAATAATGATCGGTGTTTTATATTATATGTTTGAACATAATGGGAAATGAATTCCATGGTTTTTTAATATGCTTTTGGCTTTGATGAATCTCAGCCTAAATGAAACGATACACAATTGTCTATAGTTTTTTTTTAAAAAAAAAAAAAGTGGTTTTTTTGTTTTCCCCTAAAATCTAGTTAACTTGGATTAAAAATAATTGCAAAGCCATGACAACTTAGTAACTTGGTAAATCTGCTTGCTTTAGCCTGCAAGAGTGTGTAGAGTTTAACTGGAGTTGGTAGTCTAAACTAAAATTAAAAAGCAAATTCAATTTAAAAACACATTTTGGTTTTATTGTGTATTTGAAAACCTGTGAAGTTCTACGTGGTATAAGATGTATGTATATATACATTTATATGTATATATGTATTTCTTATTTGTTGCTTTAAGACTGTGGTTTCATTGATGAAGACAGGAAATGTAATCCAAATTTAACTTAGTCTAGTTTCAGAATTTAACTAAGATCTCATTTTGGACAGTGAAGTTATAAATTAATGTCATTTTATATGAAAATATGAATTTTGTTTAATCTGAAAGAAATAACTATGTTTTCAAGATGCCCAAAAAGTCAGGGAACCTCCTAGAGAGCAGCTTGAAACCAAACAAACCTAGAACATCTCTCAGTAAAATGAGTCCTTACAAAAATAACATAAAAATGGAATAACAATGATCAGACAACACATCTAGAAGAACATTCACAAAGGACAGCTTTACGGAATCTTATAGATCTCTATGGTTAGTTCTTTTAAAAAGCTATTGCAGGCTTTAACTTAATTTATATTAACTCGTTGATTTAGATGATCAGCTGTTTACCCAGTCTGATAATCTAATATTCTTTGCTGCTTGCAATTTTTCAAGTTGAAATTTGTTGAAAAATTTGTTTGAGATGCCATAAAACCTGAGGTTTTAAAACAAATTCTAGGACCTCACGTTTTAGACATGGCCATGGTCGGATTAGGTACTTGAGGTAAAATGAAAATAATGTGGGTGACACAGGATTTGAACAATGTCCTTAGCTGCGTTTGGGCTGAAGATGTCCCTGCCCCAAGTCTGCCCTCATCTGTTCATATCATTTCCACTAAACCCTCAATGTTTATTTAAGCACTCCCCTGCTCATTTAAGTCAAAGTTAACCAGGACTTCAAAGATCTACTATTTTAAATGTTTTAAACTAGCCCTGGCTTGTTTTGGCTGCACCAGATTGGCACGTGAAGATTTGTATTGGAAGAGTCATGAAAAAGTAGCTGAGCAAACTCAGAGCAGTCCCCGCAGCTGGCTGCGCAGCACGATGCTTGCCACACTCCGACTCAGGCCGCCAGCACCACTGCCAGCTTAGACTCCTGCGGCTCCCTGCCTGCTGCAGTGGCACTGTCTTTGTAGTGCTGCAGAGCTGCCCTAGTTGAGAGAATAAATCCAGGCAAAGATACCCCTTTTTCCTTCATTAGCATCAGTTTTCACTCAGGTTGGTTACTTCTTGGGTTTTTCCACGTGACACTCGGCTAGTCTTAATTACCCTGATACTAATGTGCAGCTGTGAAAAAGGAGCAACAGGAGTGACAGGGTGGATAAGTAATAATCATTACCGTCTGTATTGCCATCCAGAGACAGGTCAGTGAAACTGTAGCCTTGCTTGCATCAGATAGTTTTGTATGTATACACGTATCTCCACTTCACATGCTGCACTGCTGAAATGGTTGGCAAATTTGTAGGCATTTATCAGATAGCATTTTACAAAGTGTAGAAAAAAATAGGAAATGAAAACGTTTTGACAGCATATTCAATTACATCTTGCAGGATAAAGAAGTGCGAGCAATCTTCCTTAGGCTATTTGCACAACTTTTCCAAGGATACCGGTCATGCCTTCAGCTGATCAGAATTCATGCTGAACCAGTCATTCATTTCCACAAGGTAAAAGAGAAAGTTATTTTTAGTTAGCATTTGTTTGTGTTGTGTTATCCCCAGGTGCTTGCCTTTTCAACAAGTGTTTAAAAAAACTTTTTTTTTTTTTTACAGTTGCTGTTGACATGCCAAAATTTATCAATTTACAAGCATTTAATTCTGACATAGTATTATATCAGAGCAGTTTAGTGGGAGTAATTGTTGAGATAGTGATAAACATGAAGCAAAGTTAATGTTAAAATTTAATACAAATAAACATTTGAGGGATCATCAAGGAAATTTGAAAACATATATATGTTGCTACAAGACAATACTTAAAAGTATCAGTTTTATTACCTGTGAGATTTATAAAACGTGTACATCAAAATATTGTTACTTCACTCCTGAATTTAGGTAGAAAGACATCTTATGTAATATAAAAACTTTCTCGTTATAAAGTACCTCATATTACTATAAGCTGATAAAAATATGTAGTTGCTTGTACATAAATAGTTGTATTTATGATGCTGATAAAATACTTGCATTCTTTTCTATCTCTAATGCAGGCAGCCTTCTTGGGCCAGCGAGGCTTAATTGAAAATGACTTTCTAACCAAAGTTCTCAATGGAATGGCATTTGCTGGTTTTGTGTCAGAGAGGGGTCCTCCCTTTAGAGTCTGTGATCTTTTTGATGAGGTGAAAACTGTTCGGTTTTTAATCCAAATAAATTAAAATGTACCAATGGCACTTTAACATGTGAAAAACTTAAATGCTTCCAAACTGTCTATTATATAAAGTTTATCTGTTATATAAAGTTTATGCTAATCTTCTCAATTCTCATTTTCTACTAAACATGCATTTTTAGCTACTTTCATAAAACTGTGCCCTGCTCATATGTATGAAGTTAAACATTTGTATAAGTCATGATAATGCTGTTCTTATTGTCAGGTTTGGAAATTTATAATGAATCACATGTGCTAGTACAGAATTATTTTGAGTAATCTAATTACATTCTTAAAACATTGAAAAAGTAATGGAGAAATATTAAATTAAATACATACCCAACAAAATCAACTGGGACAAACATTTTTTTTCTGTTAAAAAGCAGTACCATACTTTTCCTGTGCTGTTTTTTATTTAAATGTACAGTACAAATAGAGTTTGCATAGTAGCAGTGCATTAGAGAAATGTAGATTATAGTATTAGAAACATTAAAGGAATGTTTTAGGTTTGTAGGACTTTGTGTTAGGCTAGACTCTGGCAGCAGAAGCTCTATAAGAATCTCATGTTCTAGAGCAATGTGACAGTGCAGGTTGTTTTTTTTCTTTATTTTTCTTTTTCCTTTTTTCTCAGTTTCAATTTAAGGTTAACATTTTGTAATTTAAATGGAAAATAAATTATTTTAGTTGAATCATAAACATTTTTTTTCTTTTTTTTTCTTTCTTTTTTTTTTCTTTGAAGTTGGTAGCCTTTGAAGTTGAAAGAATTAAAGCTGAGGAAGGTAATCCACCAAAAATGATAAAACATGTTAGAGAACTTGCAGAACAACTCTTCAAAAATGTAAGTTTACTATACCTGCTGCACTTTAGTATTGTAACACTAGAATTTCACTTGTCTGAGATAAATCCAGTGTCTGAAAACAGAAATGACTGCTTGTGATCTGCACTATGACTGAAGACTTTGGAACTTTAAATACCAACAATTTTATGCATTAAGAACATTCAGTATATTAAGACTGATATATTAGTGCTAATATTGATTTACCTACTGCTCTTAGTATCATTTAGCATACTGTTTTCTTAGTGTGAATTCACGTAATGTTTATAAACTGTTATTTTCTCTGCTGCAACCTGTCTGTGTCAAACATGTCTTCTATCTTACTTCTCAACAGTTTCATCTATGAAAACCATACATCCAGTTTGACATACTATATTCTTCTAGCAGATCTCTCCTGCTGTGTAACCCAGGCTCCATGATTTGCATTCTCAGCAAGTGTTAACTATCCCATTTCTTAGATGCTGTTTCTTGAACTCTTTGGGTTTCCTAGAATACCATTTCCATTTTTATTCTTTCCTTCCTACCATGCCTTTATCTTGTACTGTGCTTTTGTAAAATCTTTTAAGATTCTATTAGATAGGGCATTTTGTTTGCTTCTTTTATTTGGCATCAGCTAATCATCCCCCTCACACTTCCTGTCGTTGTTCAGACTCCACAGAGCAATATCTGTTTTGCAATCAGTCAACACCTTTATCACCCTATCTTTTCGCTATCCCACTTCCCAAAAGCTATGATTTACAACTACACTGCTATAAAAAACACAGGAATTACTAACTGCTACTAAATTCTGGGGTGTTTATTTGTTTGTTTGTTTTTGTTGGGTTTTGTTTTTGTTTTTCAAAAAAAAAAAAAAAAAAGAATTGCTTTTGAACATTTCATTAATCCAGTCTTTGCTTTGGATAAGATTAATATCTTAGTATAGAAAATACCAAATTTTACAACCATTGCATTCAGCAGTTCTTGTGTCTGTAGGTGTTGGATGAAAAAATACGTCTATGTATTTTTAGTGGAATGTGTGAATAGTGAGGAGTGTCAAATGAGATTGGTCTGACTTTTAATATTGTCCTTAGCTGATGAATTTGTGCATCTCTTCAGACATGGATTTGCTCTTCAGCACTCCCCCAGCCCCCCAGCCATCTCTTTTTTCCACTGAAATTGTCAAATGACCTTTCTACTTTTTTGTTTTTGAATGAATGAATGAAAGAATACCTGATACACAGGTTAACCTCCCTTCTTGATATTAGACATTAGAAGAGAAAACAAATATTATCTTTGTGGACTGATAACATTTCACATTTAAAAGTGTGTATGAAATGTTATCTCTTGTCCGTTTGTGGTATAGCATACTTGTTAAAGTATTTTAAAATTGATGTCTTTATGCTGATGTCTTAGAATTATTGTAAGTGAATGTATCTTGTGGAAAATGTAGAGGTATGTCAGACATGAGAATTTTTGTTACATAGACTCATTTCATCCATGACATTTAATCTGTAATAAAATGTTATTTATTTCATGGCTTACCTTCTTATCCTTGTTAGCGGTAAGTACTGGTGGAATCATCTTCTATTACAAGTTAAAATTATGTAACCTAGAATAAAAGCTTCAGAATCAATGTTAAATGCCATGCTACTAAATTAATAGTAGTGTTCTATATACCAAAGTGCTTTTTCAAAATTCATGTCTTTATTTCAAATTAATGCTGTCGGGAGGTATATTGGTTGACAGTCCTGCAGCATCTGTGACAATTAGTTTCATTAAAAAGTCGCTGGGCAATATTCAAGTAAACTAGTCTGGTTCGTTTTGATCAGGTGACAGAGAAGTATGGATTCAAAATTGCAAAGTGTGTGGCATAAAAAAAAAAATAGGAGTACCACACTTAAGTTTCATTAAAATCAAGTTATCTTTTTTTTTTTTTTAACAGGTGTTGGAACTATAATGTTATAAGCATGTGATTATTGCAGTACTGTCCCATAAATATGGGAAATTTCTTCAGAAAATATAATTGTTATTATTGTTCTAAATTACTACAAAGGAAATGGAGAACATGTGGATTTGTTTTCTAGTGTATATAGATCCTTTTTTAGAATGAAAGAATCTATAAAACATAAATGATTGCATATGTGCAACTTCTCACTTAAATAATTTCTTAAAATCAGTGTCAAGACTTACTCATTTTCATCTGTTCTTGTGATGAGATTCCCTTACACCATTGCGATAGACTAGCTACTACTTCACTACCACCAAGTTTAATGATTTAAAAAGTCAGATTTTTAATAGTTACAGATCTTTGAATAAAGCACTGTGATAAGTAACATTGTTTCTAAAAGTTATGCCTAGAGCTGCCTCGTTTGAACCTCATTGCATGACATATTTTGATACCTTATTCCACAATTTTAATAGTCATTATGTTGTAGCTGGGACAGTCTAGATATATATGAGGAAAAGGTTCATTGGGGAGAGATGATGTTTGTATTATTCTAGCTGGTGCAAGTGGAAAATCTAGACAAGTTTTTGGCATACTCTGCTTCAGTAGTTGAAGGCATTAGACCTACGTTGCTGATCTATATTCATTGCATATGCAGCTGGCATTACGTTTGTGAAGTCCAAGATAAAAGTAACACTAGATCTTTCCTCTGGACCTCTCTTTTCAATTAAATGGAACGTGAAATAGTTATTTTCCCTTTCTGGCTTTTTCCTATTATAAGCCATCTGTTACCCCCCACTGAGGCTGTGTTTCTTTTCTCTGCCTTGCTGCTCTTGGCATCTGCTGCTGTCGTCTTCCTCATAGCTACATTTTTGACTCGTTTCATTAAGCTCTCCTGTGCAGAGAATTTGTATGGCTAAGTAGCTGGTTTGTTTTTCTATAATCTGAGACCAAATGCATCAGATTGAGACTGCTTTTTCTCAAATTGATGTGTTTTGTCTCGTTGTTGCCTTTTAATTCTGTAAATGAAAGCATCAGGTTAACTCCTGATTCCGAGTTCTATTGCAATCTAGTTATGCTTTTACAACAGAAACCTAATTGTTTGCATAATGCTCTTCAGCAGCTATACATAGCCAACAGCATAGAGTCAAACTGAATCGGAGTAAATTCAGATGTGGCTAATGACACGCCCTTGTATATGAATTAAGAGAAGAAAATACCCTGTTTGATTTGACAGCTTTACACTGCTCAAGACATCAGATGTGATCCTCTTAATGGTGGTAAAACCCTTGTGGTGCATTTTAATCTCTGCCGTTATTTGGAAAAGGTACAACCTGGAGCCAGAAAAGAAACAAAAAGTGAGAGAAGTTTATCAAGCATTTGAGGAAGAAATAAAAGAAATAGTGCATTTTCATACCTTGCAGTCTTCAGGATGTTATTCTGAGAAGTGTGTTTTACACATGCTGAAGTCAATGTGGAGGCAGTTAAAAGAAATTTAGTGGTTTGTGGTGCACATGGTTTTTATAGTTGCTGACCACCAGAGGCAGAAGATGTGTGTCCACATATAGGAACATACTGTGCCCTGATACTGTATCTGGTATGACAAATACCTACCAACCCAGAGCAAAAAGTAAAATATCACACACGCAGCATCTCTGTTGTATAGTACAGAACGTATATTGGCACTGTCTTCAGTACTGCAGTGTTGCACAATAATGTCAGACCAAGACGAGTATCGGAACAGTTACGTAGCAGATGAAGCAATGGTTTTGGTAGAATAAGTATGGCAGTGGTCTGTGATGTGTTTTTTTCCTATTCTGGGGATCTGATCAAGAAAAGTGAAAAGCAAACATAAAAACTTTCTCTGGGGCTGCTTATTACATTTTCTTTTAAAGAAAAAGAAAACAAAGACCATAAAAGAGTGAATGAAAATTCACTGTAGACAAACATTTCTCTTTGCAGTGGAAATGCTGACTTTTTGCAATGATAGTGATTTCTATCCATCAAGAACATCCCAAAATCTGAAATTACAGCTTCTTTTTACTTTCCTTGTAACTTGTACCCATTGTTTCCTCTCTTTGACTGACTGTATTAATCTTTTTCTTTTCTTTAGTGCAAGCAGTGAATTGTGTAAGATATTTTGTTGGACATGCAGAAGTTACAAAAATGTTACCTAATGAAGGAGGGCCACAGTTTCAAACATGATACAAAAATGAATTTTCACTTTGTAGTCTTGACCAAGATGAGAATGTTTCTGGATGTTTGGTGAAGAGACTGTACATTATATTTTTCAACCCTGTCTCTAGTGTAGAAGCTAATTGTCATACTATTTTCTATTTAAGTCCTAATTATTCATTAAGTTGCATAAGAGCAACCTAAGTTAAAAAGTGATATTCTTTTGCTCTCTTTCTTTTTTGAATTAATTTAGATGTTGACAAAAATAACTTTATAAAAGCCTTTAAAGAGGTTGGAAATATTAGAGTTAATGAATCAAAGGTGATGTGAATTTGAAACATGATATTAGTCAGCTATATGAGTTGGCTTCTTAATCTTTCAGGTGTGACAGATACACAAAACATCTATGAAATTCAGTGAGGCAGCTGGTAAGAAAACATAACATGTTTGTGTTTAATGTTTTGGTTTTGGCCTGCAGGAAAATCCCAATCCCCACATAGCATTCCAGAAAGTGCCACGGCCCACAGAGGGCTCCCACTTGAGGGTTCACATCCTCCCATTTCCCAGGATCAATGAGTGCAGGGTGCAGGAGCTGCTCCAGGAAGGCCTTGCAAGGAGTCAGGGTGCCCCCCCTGCCACTCGGGGAGACAAGAAGTGCGTCGTTCCAGCAGGTCCCCCTGTTGGTATGTTTACTTGTTCACTAATTTACCTGTTTGTCATCCTATCTCATGTGTTGAATATGTAATCAGCATGGCTGCAATGTGTTGCATCCAAGAAAGATATTGAATTACTGGAACACATTCAGAGAAAAGCATCGAAGCTCATGAAAGGACTAGAAAACAAGACGTGTAGGAGCTGAGGGAACTGGGGTTGCTTAGTCTGGAGAAAAAGAGGCTGAGGGGAGACCTCATCACTTGCTACAGCTACCTGGTAGGAGGTTATAGTAAGGTGGATGTCAGTCTCTGCTCAGGTGACAAGTGGTTGGACTTAAAGTGGTCTCGAGTTATGCTGGGGAGGTTTAGATGAGATATTAGAAATAATACCTTAAGGGAGAGTGTTGGTAAGCACTGGAATGAACTGCCCAGGGAAGTGGTAGAATCGCCATTCCTGGGGATATTGAAGAGACATGTAGACGTGGAGCTTAGGGACATGGTTTAGTGGCAGACTTAGTATTGTTAGATTGATGGCTGGACTTGATGATCTTATGGGTCTTTTCCAACATAAATGATTCTACAATTTCATGTTCATAAGGTATTTTTAGCAATCACTGCAAACTTCAGTACATAGACTTACTCATTTGCAGTTTTAAAAGCCCTCTTGCATTAGACTTCAGTAAGAAGTGAAACATGGCATGCGATTGGCATAATTAAGAACAACAGTAAAGGATTTGGTCTCAGTTGTATTGAGCCTAGTAAGTTAGGTACTTTCTTCATTTAGCTGTGGTGAATATCACCATAGGTTAATTGTATGGCTTCATGACCTTCAGGACATATGAAGGTGGTAGAGCTTGCAAAATTATTGAAGGAGGAGATTAAAATTCCAATCAACCTTGGAAAATTAGAGTCTGTAGTCTCTGTTGAATGCTTCTCTACTGTTTTTCATTAGATAAAGTATTGCTCTTGCATAGGCATGATCAGCTGACTGGACAACATTTCTTCAGAAATTCATTTTGGGATTGTAATGGTCATCGGGCAAACATGACCCAGCAATGTCAAGCTATTGCAAAAAAGACAAACATATTAGTACGATGTATAAACAGGAGTACAGTCAGTGAACCCCATGGAGAAATCCTTTCGTTGTTCTCAATAAAACTTCAGCTGGATTGTTTGTATCCGTTTTTGGACAGTGGAAGACTGTCGCCGTTTTTGGTTCTGTTGGAGGGAGTCCAGAAGGCAAGAAGAATGACCAATGCTCTGCAGAATGTGACCTACGAGGAAAGATGGAGAATTGTTTAGACTGAAAATTGGAAGACTGAGGGGACACATAGTAGCAGTCTTCAATTACATAAGAGGCTGTTAAAAAGAGGAATCTTATCTGTAGTGATAAGAAATAATGGGTGTAATTACAGCACAAAAGTCAAGTTATTTGTCAGGGCAAACTTGGTAAAATGAGGATTGTGAGGCATTTGAATGGATTTCTTGTGAAGCCAAGGAGTCTCTGTTATCGCAGAACTTTGGGAACTTATTAGACAAACATGAGGAATGACACAGATACAGTTGATCCAGTCTAGGGACAGCAAGATGAACTAGGTGGCCTCTCGAGGCCTGTGTCAGGCCTGTTTCTCTTTGGTTTTGTGTCAGAAGAGGGTAAACTTTATTTACCTGCCTTTGCTGTTGACTAGATCATTGAATCTGTCACTGAAAGTTAAAAGGATATTTTGTTCTGCTGCCTTTCTTTAAAAGTATTTCCAGGCTAAGTGCAAGAGAAAGTTTCCTTTCTTAAAAAGTATATCTTTTTGACAGTTTTACGTTTTTTTCAAGAAATAAGTTTCATACTCTTATTCCCAACTATCCTCTGTGTCAAAATCCTTGGATATTAAGAGCGCATTATTATCTACAAAAAGGGCGTATTCTACATTTATATTATTCTACATTTATATTCTATTTATTTGATACTAAATAGAGAGAAAGAATGCTGGATCTCCTATTTTGATTTTTCTTGAAATTCGGAACAAAACACTGTATCAAGAAAATAATCATTATATCTCAACAAATTGGAATCTAGAAAAGAGAACAGGTCTGTTAGTTTTGATTCCATGTCACAGAATTCTTGGCATGGTTAACAAATTCTTTCAGAACAATGTAGTTATCTCCTGCTACACATGAAATGTACAAGAGTATGCAGTTCACTACAGAACAAGTGTGTGTGTATTTATATATGCATGCAAATATGTATTCTCTATTAATTTGTATTTTAATTAGTATGTTAACTAGTTCAAGAGGTTGGAATCTCCTTGTGCCTGTATGAAATGAATGGAAGAAAGTAGTAAAGAGAATTTACTGGTTTAGTTGAAATTAAGAGCACTCATGAAGGTAGTATAGAAAAAAGAAATAAAGATTCTATGTATTCATATTCATATTCATTTGTATATATTTGCTTAACAGAATAAAATGGAGGGCACGTTATTTATTTTTTTATTTTAAAGAACATTCTGGTATTCTTTGTGACTCTTGCAGAAGAAATTTACTGATGTATATTCATCTTTTCTGTGATAGTTTCCATAATGGAAAAAGGAAGCACAGTTTTCAATAGTGCACAAAGGCTGGAAGTTGTTAGAAACTGCATCGCATTCATTTTTGAAAATAAGTTTTTGGAGACTGAAAAGGTAATAAAATTAAATTTAAACTTTCCCAAGTATTAACTCTGTTAGTGTGTCAAACGTAGACTGACTTTGTAACAACAAATTTTGTTTTGAAATCTTATGTTTCAAATACTATTATTTTAATAATTTAAGTGAATGAAATAAACACTAAAACTCATCTAAATGCAATATCATGTGTAATATGAGGCAGATCGATTTGGAAACTTGCATGTTGATGTTCTTTTTGCTAATTTATATTACCATCATAAACAGTGCTACCCACAGGATTTTTTCTCTTTTCAGAAAAGGTATGTATTTTTCTGACAGTGTTGATATGAGGAATGTAAACAAGAAGTATACACAGACGTTTCACTGTCAACCAATGTTCTTTTGAATATGACTCTTTGTCAACCAATGTTCTTTCAAATTTTCAGTCCCGTTAATTTTGCTGGTTTTAAAAATCAATAATTTGAAAAAACTTAGAGGTGAATATAAATGTTTGCTATGTCCATTTTTGCTAAATGTACAAGTTGTCATCCTTAACATCCTTATTTTTTCACGTTAAGATGCTGCCCCTTTTTCTTGAGTCTGTCCATGTAATTTTATAGTTTTGATCCCAAAACAGTCACTCAAACTTTCACTCAGATTTAATTATGTGTATGAAAATGATAGTAAAATTATTTTTGGAAATTTTTCAGTTTCCCAGAGTATCATCTGTACACATCTCTCAGTTCAAGATAGGAAAGCAGTGTTTCTTGATTTACAAGATAACATTATGAAAATACATACAAGAAACGTCCTAATAAAATGTGTAGCTGTCCTGAAAGAATTTTGATGCATGTTCAGCGCAGTAGTTCTTATTGTCTTTCAACTTGCAGGAGCCTAGAAAATTTCAGTAGTGGTTTTTTTTTGTACCCCTGCATAGTAAAATTATCCTTTGACAATAAGCTACTTTTTGTTATTTATCTTTTGCTGTTCATTAAATGTACTCTAAAGGGCCACAGTTGATCATCACTAATGTACCACTTGCTACATCTTTAAAACGTTGGTATAAATATTTTATTGGCCCTAATTTAGGGTAAACTGCATAACAGTCTTGTGGCCTCAGTACTATGAGTGGTATGTATCTTCTAAAACTATTTGTTTTTCACTGTTTATCAAAAACCATGCTTGCCAGCCTTGATATGCTAACTTGAGGCCTAGCCTGGCTGGTACAGATAATGCAAATTCTTTCATGCACAGTAATCCAGTTCTGATTTCCTGTCCGTTCATTGCATATCCATGATCAGTTGTTCCCATTTACTGATGTAGGTGAGATGCCGTTTAATGCATTTGAAAAAAAAAATGGAAAAAAAAAATATTTAACGTTTGATTTAGCTTGAGTCCTTTATCTGAAAGTTTGATATCCAAGCCTAGAATTAATTTGGTTGTTCTCTGTACTGTCACTTGCAGTTCCTTGATAAAGAAGGAATGATATTCACTGTTTTGGTGCCATTTCATTTTAATGAAGTTAGACTTTCTCGTCTCCAGACCCTGCCTGCAGCCCTGAGAGCCCTAAAAGGAAAGGCAGCTCGGCACTGTCTCACACAGGAATTAGGCCTGCACGTTAAACAAAATCGAGCAATTCTGGACCATCAGCAGTTTGACTACATAGTACGAATGATGAACTGTGCTTTGCAGGTACAATATGCGAGGTTTTGTTCTTTGGTTGTTTTTTTTGTTAGTACGATCATCAAAAAAAATGTTTACAGTGATGTGGACAAAATAATTGAATTATGGGGCTGGGTACTACAGTGATGTAGCAGATAGTACCTGACAGTGCATTTAAGACATTTTGTAGTTCAAACGATAAAGGACAAAACGCAAAGGTCTATACAGATCTGCCTGTTTGAAAAACAGGAAGAAAACTGTTTCCATTATTAATAATTTAGATATAATCAGTTCAGTATCAGTTAAACATTGAAGTGATTTATAGTAATAGCTCTAAGTATATTTTTTATGAATGGTATTAGCTTTTCCAGGTCATTTTCATCTGAGTTCCTAAAATGTGTAATACCCACAGCTCTGTTTAATAAAACCTAAGTTTTTCTTCTTTGTCATCACAAGTGCAAACAAATTTCAAGAAGAAAGCTTACTTTGTAATTCCATAATAGGTGGTGGTAGCACTGCTTTTCACTTCATCATCATAGTTTGCCAAAAACTCACTTCAGTTGGTGTTTGTGGTTCATCTACTGAGTTATTCTACAGATGAATTGCTATGTAATTCTGTAGTAAGTAAACATTAACCTGGTAGCAGTTAACTATAATAGTAAAATATGTGGATGACTTATTTTGACCTTCATTTGAATAACTGTTCTGATTTAGCTATATTTGTTGGCAATTCATTGCCACAAAATGCATTTTCTTATAGATACCAGTGTTCAGTCTGATATCTCAGAATGCAGTATTTTAATGTATATTTATATTTATAATGTGATCACGCTTTGTTATAATTTGCCTCCCCTTGCCCTATCTAAGTAAGTATGTTAGGGATCTGAGTGAGACATTGAAATATTTTAACCCCACTCACCTCTAACCTTAAAAAAAAAAGGGGGGGGGAGGGGAGAAAAAATAGAAAACAAACTGCTAACAATATTTTGCAGCAATGTGTTGACCCATATATTTAAAAAGGTGAGTGCTAAATACAGCTTACAGAAGTATAGAAATAAATTAACAGTCAAATTAACTGCATGTTGCAGATGAAGATGTCGGTCGGCTGGCTAAAATTTCACAGCTTGTACAAGAGTGCACTTTTTTGGCACAGCCACTGGCATTTTCGAAGTTCTAAGTTTAGCTACAAAGTTAAAAGAAAAATAAAATTACCTGTGAAAGTGCATTTCTCTGCCCAGAATCATGACTAATGAAATGTTGCACCTGCTCTGCATTCCAGAGTCAGAAATGTTACTTAAAACCAAAACCCACAATTTTCTAGATGTGCTACAGATTTTGGTCCTTCTCGTGATTGTTCCTGGGGAAAAAAAAAAAATAATCCACAGAGGTTTTCAGGCAAAAGGAAGGAAATACAAATCTCCTTTATTTGCAGCATCCTAGTACAAAACAGATAGCAGAAAAAAATGTTGAATTAAGGAAATTTCCTTTACTGAGGAAAGAAATAATGACACAACCTCTTAAAGCAATAAAATCCAATTTTTCTGTTCAAGAAAAATTAATATTTTTTTCACAATGATTTGAGGGCCCAAGAAGGTCCTTAATGCTCATAAAAATGTGTTTGTTTCTTTTTTTGGAGTAATATGGAAATAAAATAGAAAGATTGTTATTTTTCTAAATAAAGGTAGAAAATACAACTCAATTCATGCAAAGGAAGCAAGTACATGGATTAAGGGGGCACAATTTTTACCCTTTTATTTCTCCAGTAGTATTTTTTATATCTTTGAAATGTGAAATGGAAATTTCCATTTCTCAGTAGTAAGCTTAGCCAATATGAAAACATCTGAACTCCTGACACTGGGCAGCTAGTTAGAAACAAGTATTTTCAGTACATCTACTTTTATGGCATGAAATTATTTATTAAGATAAAAGCATGATTTATCATTTGTCTATGTACTTTGTTCAACTCTATTATTTGGAACAATGTGTAAATTGTGACATTTTGAAGCTTCTCTGTATCAGTTAAAGACAAAAATACATTATCAAGAACTTCGTTAAGTTTGCTGCTGCTGCAGTCAGATGCAAGTCAGCATTTTGCCATAGAGACATCAATTCTGTTAGCTGCATGTTGTAAGACCAGGCAACTTCAACAGTGTCTGTTAAAAGATAACAGAAACTTAATGTAAGAAAGATGGTCTTAACTGAAGATGTATTCAACCTTTAGGGTAATACAGTGTTAATTATGATGGACTTTTGAGGGATATATGGATTGCAGTGTTGCTTTGAGACCTCACAGACCTAATGGAATTGTAGAAACTGTGCCATCAAATGTCTTTTCATAGATTTTTCTGTTAATATTAGTGTTCCCATTGGTTTTCCTAAGATGGGAACAGAAGTATTGCCGTTGCCAGGAGGCATGTAGCAGCTGATACAAAAGCTATGGGGAGGGAAGGGTCTGTGGGATAGCTGGTAGGTTGGGCAGAGCCCTGGCTTTCTACTGGTCTTACCGTACGTGGTGGGATGGGCATGCAGCAAGTCCCAACGTGATGTCTTTCCCTGGAAAATACCAGTCTCTCCTGGCTCCCTTGCTCAAGCAGATAGGAATTCTGATGCTCTCCAGCCACCAAACCTCTGCTACTGATAGTGTGATTTGTTGCTAACAATGTGTATTTCAAGAGATATAGGTAGGCTGTTTCTGGAAGTGTCTTTTGACCAAGAAGCTGTGTTACTGGCATGTACAGAGTTCTTTGTCTTACTGGGAACAGTGCCACATATTACAAAATCAGGAAGAGTGCATTCTTTATAGTTTATTGCAGATCTCTTCATTACTGTTAAGGTTTTCTTTGTTGTTTAGGTTATTTTTTAAATTTATTTATTATTATTATTTTTTATTTTAATAAAATGCTCTCTCTTGTTTTACTAGAGTCCATAAAAATAAAGGTCAGGTACTTTTTCAGAACTTCGATACTCATTTAGTAGATGAAAAGTGGTATGTTAACACAATGCTGGTAATAATCCCACTGTGTATATTGTTGCTAGTTTCCTTATAGCTAATGTAATGAATCCGCTACCACAATGCTTGGAAATAGGTGAAGGGAAGAGGAACAAATGCTCATAGCATTACTTCAAGTTATTTTAGTGAAAGATGACTTAGGCTGTATTTCCCTAAGTATCTGTTCTCTAGACATTTTGCAACTGGGAGAAGGGAAAAGAAGAGGTGTTTCACTGATTTCTCTAGAGATGACAAAACTTGGGCTTGACTGATCTCTGGGGTTTGTCAGCTTTGAGGCTCTCAGTCCAAGTGCGACATTCTTTTGGACTATTACTATATAGCCTATTTACAGTTTGAAAGAAATGGGCACGACCTCGCTGCAGATGTTTAATAGGCCTATGATATATGGAACAGTACAATAGAATTTCATAAATTATTTTGCCTCATTTAGCAGGCATGCAGTTTCATGTCAAACCAGATGGTAGACTTTAGGTAGCTTTACAAATACAGTTAAGGTAAGACTTGATGCAATAGGTCAATACTGAAGTGAAAAATGTTCTTTACTGGTCTCTATTCTTGTCCAGGAAGTAGTGACAATCTACTGTTGCTGAAATGCAAATGTAAGAAATATTTCTGATCATTCTTAGTAGTACAAGAATCAAAATGGCATGGAGATTGTATAGCTAATTGTTTAAAACAGATATCTTCTGATGAGGTCAATTAAATCACCAGTTAGTTGCTTTTTTCTCCCCTGCGAGGAGTCATTGGCCACTTGCTAAAAACTTTCTTCTCGTTCCCTGAGTAAGAATTCTTCCCCTGACGGATCATATACTCTGAAAAGACTCTGCAGCCTGTACTACAGTAGTGGTTAGTAGCTGTTATAGCAAATTATAGGAATTACATTCTGTTTGGTATGTTATATAGCTTAATTACTTTTAACCCATCTACAGTGTTGTGAAAACTCAGTGTATTGATTGGCAATTTATTCATACAGATGGCACTGTAATGTGAAATTATTTCTCTAGACATTGCTTCCATGCTGTTTGTTTTCTGCCACTGAAGCAACCTCCAGAATAATTTAGAATTATGCATAAATTCCTATTTTAAAAGTTCTTTCTCTTTAATTTTCTCTAATGAAAAATTTAGCATGTTAGAAAAGACTGCCAATACTTGACTTTTTTCAGCTAAAAAGGATATTTATTGTCAGAGGAATGCTTTTTCTAAGTAATTATATTTACAGCAACACATCTTATATTTAATATTAATAAAGAAATAATGACCAAAAAAAAGTCAAGGTTGAATTTGCATCTCCATTAATTAGTCACAAATCATCGACATGACTCGTCCAGACTTTCAGGTGTCTCTCTGATTTTCTTCTGGCAGTAGCAAATGAACTTTGTATTTTGAAACGTAGCAGCACTTAGTTTGATAAAATGTCCATAAAGGCAAAAAGAGGCCTGAAGATTTTCCCATTGCATAGGTGGAGGGTACTTGATAATCACAAGTAGTAATTTTTCTGTTTAAAAATATGTTCTAAACAATTTGCATGGAATACTGAACAATAACAATAAGCTTTGGTGAAAAAAAAAAGTGTTTTGGCAGAAAAATTCTCTTCAGATAATTAGTGCAGGACTATGAGCTAGCTTCCTTTGGTAGTTGGAACAGATAAAACTTTTCATTTAAAAACTCCCAAACTAAGATGATGTAATTTAACATTTCCTGTGTAAGATGTTGGACAGTAATACTGCCTAGCTGCACATTAATGCAAATATGTGTCAAATCAGAAAACACCTGTGCCCAAGGCATCCAAAATACCTAATGTAAATGTGGTTAAAGTGGAAATAAATTACATAAAACTGAATAATATTCAGTTTCCAAAATCATTGTTGTTATTTTTTTTCCATATTTATCTTTGAAATACTGAGTACTCTAAAAGCATACTTAGAGTTTACAGTATAAAAAACAAAGGCAGGAAGTCATACTAGCAACCAGGGCAAAATTAAAATTTTAACCTGCATTAGGTTACACTACATGTACATCTGGGCCAGCATCTTTTCTCTGACAATGACCAAAAGCAGCTAAGAGATAGTATTGACAAATTTTCTTTCTAGAATTTCTCTTATGACCCTTCAGTATTGCTTTGGTATAATATGGTCCTCTTTCTATCATTTACTATTCAGGCTATTGTGAAATAAACTTTAATATACAACATTAGAGTAATGGCATTCCATAAATATTAACTTTTTTTTTTTCTTATGTAAATAACATTGTCAGCAGAGGAAGTTTAAAACTTGTCAGTCTCAGAATTCAGTTTTGCAAATACTGTCCAATAACAAGAAAGATTTTATTACTCCTGAGAGAAAATCAACCATGTGTGTGTCATATGATTCAAATTCTTGGCAATATAAAGGTTAAATGAACTAGCATTTCTCATATTTTATGTTGAAAACTACATTGCCAAACATCTTTCTTTTGGAGGGTTATAGTAGGTCTTTCTTCTTTCAAGCCTTTTATTTCATGGCCTGCCTTTTGTTACTCAGTTTGACTTGTGTTCCTGGAATCAGAGACTCTCAGAAATAATATTTGAGCAGCAGCAATATTAGAAAATCTTTTAAGGTATTTTGAAACAGCAAATTTATCATGAAGAGAAATCATGGGAGTTTAACATTGCCACACTTAATTATATTAATTCATCAGTTCTTAACAACTTGATCTTGTTCATCCTGTTAGACATAGACATGATATTATTTAAATGAAAGAGAGGAAAGACCCTTCTTGGTCTTCAGTGTTTAAGGCTTGGACTTGAAGCTTCCAGATTTAATTCCATATCATACTGTATATTTATTTATTTTGGTCACAAGAAGGTGTCGTACTGTTTCTCTGATCCATGTTTTCTCGCCCCCAAAGAAGAAACAACAGTTTTTCTAATCCTGCAGATTTTTCAGGAGTCCACCAATAATGTTCTGGGCTGCATAAAAGAAGCTGCTATTTCTGAGTCTTTCTGATGATGTCTTTTTCATAAGAAACTGCAAGGTACTTTACTATCATTGCACATGGCTGAACTGATAGCACTCACATAGTTTTTCTAGAAAAACAAACCAGTAAGTACATTGAAAAAGGCTGTATTGCTGGTCTGTTCCTATTTTTCTTTTCTTTGCTCATAATGAACATAATGTTATACTCATGTACTCATGCTATCTTGTGGGATGCCCACACAGTCAAGGCAAAATTAATTCACAGGTGTCTTTTTGCCAAATACAGAAAATACAGTTTCTTTCTTTGCTGGACTGTCCATGTATGCATTCATAAAGTAGGTACCTGTGTCCTACTTTCACTCGACATTGCAGTGCTTTTAGCTTTATTACTGCTGTTAGAAGACCAGTCTGCAGTTACCTCCTGTGCAGGGACAAAGGGAAATGACCACCTTGACACAGCAATGGCCATGACTATTCTGTGGGCCAGGACTCTCCCTGCAGAGCTTGCCCCATTCAAGTAATTCCTTTTTGTTTGGGCAGCAGTCTCGGTGGATAGGCATCTGGCTGTTTCTGCATACAAGTATCCAGAAAACCAAGGTGGTTGTCTCAAGCTGTGTTAAACTGCCTCTGCAGTGTAGTCGGGAATTTCTTTGTCTGATAACTACACAGCAGAAACCCACAGCCTCTTTTCAGGCTGGCACTGGGCCAGCAGAGGGGTGTTCAGAGATGAGTCCCTATGTGGCCAGACACCTCCTAAATCACTGTTTGCTTGGAGACTTCCAAGCCCTTGCTTCTGGTAAGCTATAAGTAATTGTGACTTCTGCTCGGACTTCTGTTACTATTGTGCAAGACCGTTACCTAAAGAAAAAGAGGACGATTGGCAGTAATGAGAGTCCTGTGATGTGCTGTCCATATATACCTATATATGCATATGTGTATATACAAATGTATGTTTGTGTGTATGCATGCCTTCAACCTCTCTCCCTCTCAGCTTCTCAACAAAACGTGTTGTAATATAAATACACACACACACACACACACACACATGTATATAAACTCATTAGTAATAGAGAATTTAATCATGAGTGTAGATGAATACGCGTCTTGAACAGACATCTTAAGGACTCTGGTTACACAGAATCCTCCAGTTTTGCCCAGCCATCTTGTTAGTAATGTGAAAAGGGATGAAAAGCAGAAGAATAAAGATGTGATGGTGTCTGTCTTTCTGTTTATCCTTCTGCCATAGACAAAACTTGTTTTCTAGCCTGCCATCTGTGGGGTTACTGGTTATGTCTTCATTATGTTTATAAGCAGTTACCAGTGCAGGATTCAACCTCTTTTTTATTATTACTTTTAAAGGGTCTCTGGGTAGTATTTTAGTACAAATATTACATGATAGTAGGGTGTTGTTGTTTACATAATAAGCAAAAACGCGTGAGCAGAGGCAGCCCAGCTACTCTGCTTGATTGCCAGCTTGCTGTGAGCCAGCCGGACTGGCCAGAACCAGCTGAGACCGGCCAGAACTGGTTGGAACTGGTTATGACCAGCCCCGGGGCACCTGCACCCTCAGCGAAATTAAGGCCCTGAAGCAAAACAACAAGAAGTAGGGCTATGTTAAGAGCTGTGAAGATCTTAAAGATGTTTTTTTGCGGATCTTATGTGACATTTACATAGCAATGTAAGCATTTTGGAAAGAAATAGAGGATATGGTATCCAAAGGGCAGACAGCTGGTCTGTGTCTGGGTTGCGTTGGTTTCAGTCAGGTCATAGCTAGCTTGCAGATAACTAAAAATGGGATACCCTTTAAAAAGGGTATATGCCCTTTAAAATGTGGTACCCCTGAAGCAGCAGACCTCCAGGCTGCAAGGGAGGGTGTCAAAAAAGGTGGCCCCTCCTCAGGGCTGAGGAGATGGGCTACAACCCCACGCTGCTGGCCAGCTTTCTGGGACGTTGGTTTGCAGACAGGTCGGTGCTCCTCATGGGCGTCTCCTTTCGTTGGCCTTTTTTCAGGCCTCCAGTATTTGTTGTTAACGCAGGGCAAGCTTGCATGTGTTTGCTCACACATAGGTATCTTATTGAAACCATGCAGCTTCTTGACATGGTAGGCTCTAACTGCTCTTAAGTGTTCATTACTGTTAATTGCATCCTTGTGGTTGCCGCGCATTTCTAATAACTCTGTGTTCTAAATATTTCTGGTTGTCTTGATGAAAAGCAGACGTGTGCATGTATGCTACTCACTGTTGTAAGTAAAATGAGTCTGGTTTAGGAATTGTGTTATACTGCTGTGTAGTTATTCTGTAGCCTGCCCGTGAATGAGGTGGACTGATGACAGGTAGGTTTTTTTTTTGTTTTTTTGTTTTTTTTTGTTTTTTTTTTTTTTTAAGGAAAAAAAGTTTTTGATGTTGAAAGGACTAGGCATTTTGCTAATAAAACAAGTTATGTGAAATCAGTGACTTCTGTTTTCACAAGTTTCATATTTAATGAAAATATGGAAAGAATGCATGGAAAATATTCTTATTTTAAATGTTATGTATATATAGAATTTGTATTTCAGTACAGTGATATAATACAGTATAGATTTGTGTGTAACACTGTCAAGCATATGTATATGCACTTAATCTGTTTTTTGTCACTTTGTATACAATAACAAAATACAGAGTAGTATTGATGTACAGTACCCCGACACTGAACATACTTCTGTGGTGGCTGCCAATACGCATGTATGTATGTACATTTAGTTCAGTCTTTTGTTGCTAAGATGAATGGCAAGAGTTTTTCTGTCTAACACAGTGTCTCACTCTGGGCTTCCCCACCTGCACATTGCCCTTCAGATAGCTGTGAAAGTGAGGTGTATTAGAGGAGCTGAAAGAGAGTGCTTTCCTGCTCTGCCAGCAAGGTGATTATTGGTAGTGCTCAACTTACCAGAAGAAACGTGCCATATACAAGACTGGTTTGTTATTCCTCTGAGGAACTTTTTGAAGTTGTTTGTTTTAAAATGGTTTCTTTCTTAGGAATTTGCATCAAAAACGCCAGAGTGCTGTAAGATGATCATCTTTTATTTATTTTTCACATACGTCATTTCTAAACCAGAACACTGAAATATATTAGGAGTCTTCTAATCATTTGGTTCCTATGATGTTCATATAACCTTTGGTTTAAACAATTGAAATCTTGACTGCTTGTATTCAAAAACTGAAGTGTGATGTTGAGAAAAATACCATAAAATACAGCAGGGTTCTGGATTTTGTCAATATTTTGAGTAAACTTTCATAAATGCATTAATATGACGAACATAAAGTGATGAATGTATATGACATTTAAGAATTATAGTTTTAAGGAAACAGGCATCAGAAGAAAAAAATATCATTACAGTAATAGACATACCTCTACTGTTACATAAACAAAATGTGTACAAAGTTTTAAGAACAAAAATACAAAAGATACAAACAAAAGAACATGTGATGTTCTACATAAATTGTAAAAAAAAAAATAAAATCTGGCACTTGTTGGCATAAATTTTTATTATTATAACCCAGATTTATGACTTGCATGGATCGTTTTTTAGGATGCATGGGAGAATACTATGTAAGCAAGCTGTGGTGAGGATTACTTTTTGTATTTCCCCTCCATAAGCAGCCTGTAGTAGACTGTCAAATCATACTAGTCTATACTAGACTAGTCAAATCAGACTAGATGACCTCTTACTTTTTTGTAATAATAACACGCTAAAAATCAGCCTTGATTATGAGGGATGCCATGCTTTTAACACTTATTCTTTAGAAAGAAATCTTTCCTATGTTAGAATATTCTGTCTACCTTTGAACCTTAGGCCTCTGAGTTTTATGTTTGATGCTTCCTTCGACAATACCGATGATTTTAATTCTCAACAAATCTTCATTTTTCTCTGTACACATCTAATACCTTATACTTCTAATACGTTAGTGTAATTCCTAATGTTATATGTTTTTTCCTATACTTTTGAGTCTTCCAGGTTTCTTTTCTGTAGATGTCACTCACACTTTGGTATTTTTCGTTCGTACAGGAAGATTAGCATTAGTAACCATCGAGATTCACAGATGGCACAAGATACGATGCTACACACGTTTCTTGGATCAGTACACTTGCCCATGTGCCCGCAGAAGTTGGGGTTCATACCCTTAAACTAAGACTGTACTGTTTTTTACATTATTAGAAGAGAGGCAAAACAAGTGGTTTGTTTTGAGCATTTTTTGTTCATAAGAAGACAAAGTATGTTAATGCAGGCAAAACTAATGGACTAAAATAGCCCTTAATTTATTGTTTTCAGGCCAAATTGAAGATTCTAAACTATTGATTTCTTTGGAATTTAGTCCATTTTATTTACGAAGTTAAAAGGTATAATTGCTTTTGTAAAAAACAATTTAAAGTAAAATATTTATTTTAATGGACTATTTTGGAGCCTTTCCTTTGACATTTGGGAATAGCTCAAATACTAACCATATGTGTTTCTGTTTAAAAGCCACAGGCCACAACTACAGTTATGTTAACACAATTTGTTACTTAGCCTCTGAATTGTGTGTGTAGGAAAGTCATAGACTTTGATCCTGACTCGGTTATGATAGATGGTTGTTACCTTCCCAATCCCCTATCTGTTTAGCCTCAGCCCCTACAGAGACAGATACCATGTAAAACATTATTTTCTGTGAAGAAGACTGACAGTAGGCTTGTGGTTTTTAAGTTACTTTTCACAACCTCTTAGGCATTTTTAGTGGGTAAGCAGAGGTGCATGGATCAAAAACATGAAAACCGTAACTACAGAGAATATCAAAAACAGGATGCTGAGAGATATTTTGAGAATCACTTTGATTGTCTGTATTTCAGCTAAGCTTTTAAGAAAGGCACTCAGACTGCCACATGCATTTTGCACATACTGCAAAGAACCACTTAAGGATAATTTGGTATAAAATGCCATATAACAGATAAGAATTTGATCTATCTTGTGTAATTTCTAATATCAAAAGGAAGATAAAACATGCATATGAAAACAACAGGCATCAGCACTGATTCACTTAAAATCAGTCAAGCAAACTACTCATGAAAAATGATCTTACGGAAAGATGAAAGATCCTACATGAGGTCTAATCATGGTGCCATTGGTGGTACTCATTCTTGTCTTCAAATCTGGGGGCATTCTGTTCTTACAATTAAGAGCAGGTGTACTAAAATAAATGTATTCTGATCATCTTTTTTTAATCCAAAAATTCACTTTTAATAGCCTACTTGAAATTTATCGCTTGTCAGGTCACTTAGGAGTAAAACTGTGGGGAGAATTGCTCATTCTTGGATATGCTTTTCCACAAGAGCATGTGAAAGTTTCTGCAGCCAGAAGTTTTCTGTGTTGTCCACAAACTTTTGATGTCACTTGCCATCTATTCAGGTTTTGAAAACCCAACAAAACGCAACCAACCAACCAAAAGACAACAACAGAAAACAAGCAAACAAACAAACAAAAACCTTGAATCTCCTGCATGTATTCCTACTGGATTTTCAATTTTTTATTTTTATTTTTTTAAAGTACTGAAGAACTGTAGCTCAGTTTTTTGGTCAGTAAAAAGAATCTGACCATAGAGGTCCCTGGGGGTAGTTGAAATTCTGGTAAAGCTTGTAATCTTCATAGTAGTGATGAAATGTCATTGGCTACTCAGGCACTAGTCTAACAAGAAAGAAATCTCAAACAAATTGCCAATTAAGTCATTTTAAGTCATAACCTAAATGCATTAAAAATTCTGTAATAATTTTCCTGAGGAGAGGTTTTCAGAAACTTACTGAAAAGACAAAATGCAACATTTGATCATGAACTTTAATATCAATGGCAAAAACCTTTAGCTTGTACCGTACCACTGTAAAACGTGGCTCAATCACAATTTTGTATGTATATGTAACTTTTAGAAATAAAAATTGAAGTGCTTAGATGAAAATGAATTTTGGTTGGCATTATATAGAAAAACTAGATCAGTTATCAGCATTTCTAATATGTATTAATATCAAAAATGTTGATACATTTCTTAGCATGCAGCTTCAAGTTCAGGAACACATGTCTGGAAGCTTGTTCTATGTTCATCTCCTTTTTATTCTTCTCTACTCTTTGTTTCAACACAAGAAAACCTTTCTGTTCTTTTTTGCCCTTCTTGTTATTTACGTTCTCGTATTGAGCATAGAACCATAGAACAGCCCAGGTTGAAAGGAACTTTAAAAGATCATCATGTCCAACCTAAGGCTGAGGATGTTGATTTTTCTGTGTCTAAGACCAAGAGAACAGGTAAGTTGTCTCATTTAGTGGGGTTGAAGGATATTGGGGTTGGTGTATTTTTAGTTTTCCAAGCAAGTTAAACCATTGAAGTTTTTACTTTTTCTGAGCTTTAAGCTATTACCTACATAGATCACTGATGATTTTAGGATCCAGGTCTCACGTTCTGTATGTCTGATGACCTCCTTTTTTCCCGCACTTTAATTTTTCTCTATTCTTTTCACTGTGTCTGGCAGTCACCATTTGACTTTTTTTAATTAATATGAAATCTCTTGTATTTATTGTATCATCAATCCATAGTCATTTCTCCAGCTTTTTTTCCTCATGACAGACAACCAAATTTACTAATTGTTATTGCAAAATAGTTTTATCTTTGGTGATAACTGAGAGGTGTTTTCCTTAATTTAATATTTCTTCATGTCATGATTTGAATCTGTTGGGTTATGGGACGCTTATGTGTTTGTTCCAGAAATGTTTGCAGTACTGTAGGTTCTTCTGTGATCATACAAAGATCGCAATATTACCATATAGATTTCCTTTATCTCACTTCAGTGATCACTGGTATGCTAGTAGAAGCAGGCAGGCAGGATGCTTTTCTGACTACTGTATCTGTTCCAACTGCCTTGCCTTGAGCTGGCTGTCTAAGACCATATCCAGGCAGCTTTTAAAGATCTCCAAGGAGGGGGACTCCACAGCCTCTCTTGGCAACCTGTGCCACTGCTCGGAGATTTTCATCTAAATCGGATGTGAAGCACCTCTGTCCTATTGCTACAGTAGTGGTGAATTTTGGCTGACACTTAAGTGTCATGCTTAAAGTCAGGAAAAAATCATGAACTTTGAAGGCAATGGTGAATTCTTTGTAAAACTTGGAAAAATATTTTTATGGTTGTATACCTGATAGTAGATACATTATCACCAACAAAAGTAAGAACCTTTAATCTTTGCATTCTTGTAATTTGTAAAAGTTTATCAAGTTTAACATATTTTATGGGATAACAGCTGTATGTAAATATTGCATATGCATCTTTATTTAATACAGTGAATCTCTCAAAACATTCTACCTTACAAAATGTTGGCACTTGCAGCTTTCTACGTAATTCTGTCCAAAAATAAATATAAACATAGATAATTAGTTGTAACAAGAGAAAAATACTTAATTGTGCCTATGTTGTTGTAATAAGCAGATTACTGCCTTGCAATTATTCCCAGTTAAAAAGTTTAATGAAAATACTAGAAGTGCAGGTCTGAACTTCAGTGATACCCCAGGAGGGGGAAAAAAGAGAAGACTGTTTTGGAGAGTAGTCAAACTGATGTAAATATTTATGGATTTAATTTATAAATTCATTAGTGTAAATAGAATATAACAAATGAGATCAATTGCAGGTTGAACCATGACTGCAGAGTGGTGAGTTAATTTTCAGACAAGATGTAATTTGTGTAATGTTTTGTGCCAGGGGAGCTTTGCCTGGTCAGAGGGAAGAGTCTGCCAGTCCTCTACACACCTGTGGCACATCAAAATGCTTTCTATTCACACACTAAAATCTTTGCAATTTTCCTCACCTCACTGAAAACCTAGCAAGTTTGCTGTTCCATTCGTGTGCCATTTCTCAGTTCAATCCAGTAGTACTGCTGCAAGTACCGTATCGTGCTGTGTGGTGGGATCTTTGTTTCAAGAACATCCGAGCATGTCTCTTCAACTAGAGGTACAAAACAGTATATTTTGGGAGCTTACTTTTTCACTTCTGTGACCAAGTGGAGGAGTTGCTTCAAAGTATCTTCAGATTTCCTGGAGCCATTTGAAATTCCCCAAAACAAGTACTAATATAAGAGGTCTTAAGGCTGAAAGAAGTGGAGGATAGTTTTACAGTTGTCAGTTCGAAATTGTTCTACAGTTTCTGCCACTGTCTTTATTTCTCCCTTACAAGAAATGCTTCACACTTGTTTTGATCTGTATTCTTCAAAAAACAAGCATTCATTAACATTAAAGGCACTAAGTTTTAGTAACAGCTTCATAGAAACACAGTTCCCACACGTTATATGCACTTACCATACTTGTCATATTAAACCACAAAAAGTGTAAGATTTCAAATAAAGCCTGTATCCATAAGAAAGAAGCTGCTACTCATGCAGTGGAAAGTACAATCTGTACACTTAAAGTACTTCATAGTAAGTTAAATGAAATTTCTATATTTTTCTAAGTTTTATTTTCCATAGTTTAAATATTTCTATTAGATTGTATGTATGTCATTGATGAATGTTATCTTGGAAGGAACACTTGACTAAATCAAGCAGCTTTTGAAATGTCTGAATCTCTTGAGCTTTCAAGGATTTCAAAAGCATTCTTTCTTGCTCACACAGATTTGATGTGTTAATCAAGATGGACATTGTTGAACAACATGCTCCCTAACCCTGCCCAGCGTATGTCCTTCAGTTTCGCCAGTTTGCTTTAGGTATTCTTTTCTGTGAGCCATTTAGCCTTTTGAATGACTTTATCAACAATGGTTATATAGCCATAAATTTGTTGTTTTGTTAGTATTTTTTTTTGTCCCATTCTACCACCTCTTCCCTCCTCCCTGAAAAGTGGGATATTTCCAGTAATGGCTTTAGGAGTGTGATTTATTTCATGATAACGAATAAGCCTATTCTGATATTCTTTAAGGTTGAGTTTTGAATTAAACAACTCCTAAAGCAACTTTTATTAAAGTTGTTAAAATTGCAACTACCTTCTGAAAGGCAATAGACGATTTAGATTCCAGTCTATTAAGGAACTGAGAGGTCTGGCTGCAGCATTGGCAACAAGGGATTCAGGTTCCATCAAATTCACCAGTGTAACTATTACAACGCGTCATTTGTGCCTTAACATGGAAAAGCCATTGCTGACTTTCTGAAGAGTCACAACCCTGTAATAAGCAGAATTACAAAAAAAAAAAAAAAAAAAAGTAAAAAAAAAAAAAAAGCCCTTTGTCATCCTTGAAATTCTGCAGCCATTACAGATCAACCCAGAAATATCTGCTTCCAGCAGCTGACACTTGTTTCATGAATCCACAAATGGAGCTGCACCAATGAGGCTGATCCAAGAAAACTTCTTCCAGAAGCAGCTGGTCATTGTCATTCTTCTTGTCCTTTGGTGCAGCTGTACACAGGCTCACTGATACCTCTGCCAAAACTGTAGCAAAACTTCTCCGTACTATCAAAGTTGGTGTAGAAAAGCTGAAGCTGTTCGGCAACAAGATGTCAAATACAAACACATCTTGAAAAGAAACTCCACTTTTGGCAGCTTGTGGAAAATGCATCTCCCGGAGGCAGTGTTACACTCACACAGACGTGTACTTGGATTCCCCCGGGCACCTGCCAGAAGCCTGTGGATGCAATTGGTGTGTGTGTATCTATATGTATGCATGTGCATCTCTCATAATTTTTTTCTCTGTTTGTTATGCGTAATGTTTTCTCTTTATATATTTTCTTAGTTATTCTGGGCATCTTTATTCTGTACTTTCTTGATGCTTTCCTTCTCTTGGTTGAGATCCTTAAACTCTCTAATTGTTTTATTCGTTAGTTTTTGCTTACTGAGTGTATCTCTCGGTAAGACAAATGTTTTTAATGTTTTGACTCGGTATAAGATATTCTTCTCCCTCCTGTTCTCCCATCAGTCTTACATGTTAAGAAACTTAATATTACTACTGTAAATCTGTTAACTTCTGCCAGTTGTTTTTCTTATAATGTTTGGTTCCTGACGTCAAGGTACTTCATAATACTTGCATTTCCTCTCGTTCTGATCATCCGTTCAATTCAACTGCAATATTGTCTATTTTACCTATTCCTTGGAGATTTGTATGCTCTAAAGACTCTGCTAATATTTGTAAACAGGAACAAAGCAAGGCAATTCATTTAGTACCTTTTCCTGAATTTTAGGGCAGAGTCTTTGTTTGACACAGCATGTGGTTCTCTGATCGGATTGTGCTTTCTGTTCTCAATTTCTTGCTCTTCATGTGTCTGGAAATGCTTTCTATAAGTCTTGCTCCCTAAGGTCACAGAATCACAGAATAGTCTAGGTTGGAAGAGACCTCTAAGATCACCAAGTCCAACCTCTGACCTAACACTAACAAGTCCTCCGCTAAACCATATCCCCAAGCTGTACATCTAGACGTCTTTTAAAGACCTCCAGGGATGGTGACTCCACCACTTCCCTGGGCAGCCCATTCCAGTGCCTAACAACCCTTTCAGTAAGGAAGTTCTTCCTAATATCCAACCTAAACCTCCCCTGGAGCAACTTTTGCCCATTCCCCCTCGTCCTGTCACCAGGCACGTGGGAGAACAGACCAACCCCCACCTCGCTACAGCCTCCTTTAAGGGACCTGCAGAGAGCGATAAGGTCGCCCCTGAGCCTCCTCTTCTCCAGGCTGAACAATCCCAGCTCCCTCAGCCGCTCCTCGTAGGACTTGTTCTCCAGGCCCCTCACCAGCCTCGTTGCCCTTCTCTGGACTCGCTTGAGCACCTCCATGTCCTTCTTGTAGCGAGGGGCCCAAAACTGAACACAGAACTTGAGGTGTGGCCTCAGCAGAGCTGAGTAGAGGGGGACAATCACTTCCCTGGACCTGCTGGCCACACTGCTTCTGATACAAGCCAGGATGCTGTTGGCCTTCTTGGCCACCTGAGCACACTGCTGGCTCATATTCAGCCGACCATCAACCAATACTCCCACGTCCTTCAACTGGGAGCTCCCCTGCTAGCCAGGACTGCTGATAAATGATGGAAAGCGGCTTGGCCTGCTCTTCCACCAGTTCTCTCATCACCTTTGGGTTGATCCCATCCAGCCTCATCGACTTGCGTACATGTAAGTGCTGTAGCACATCGCCAACCATTTCCTTATGGATTGTGAGGGCCACAATCTGCTCCCCACCCCCTTCCACCAGCTCAGGGTACTGGGTATCCAGAGAACAACTGGTTTTGCCACTAAAGACCGAGGCAAAGACGGCATTAAGCACCTCAGCCTTTTCCTCATCTCTCGTCGCTAAGTTTCCCTCTGCATCCAGTAAAGCATGGAGATTCTCCTTATCCTCCTTTCCTGTAGATCACCTGAACTTCTTCCTTGCCTTCATGAAGGTCTTGTCCAAGTGTTTTGTTTGTGTTTCCCCAGAAAATCACTCATAATTGACAAAGTGCCTGTAAAAACTTAGCCTCATTCAAGAAAACTTCAGGTTTTAAAGTTCTCTTTTCGAAGATGACGTCAGTGACAGTTTTTTGCATAATTAAAAATCACTGTACCATCAAAAAAAATCTGCTGCATACTTTTCCTTTGAAGATCTAAACTTTTACATACCAGGGAAGGTTTTATCTTGATAAAAGATTTTTTTTTTTTTTTTTTTTTTTTTACAGTTAGAGCAGTCAATCACTAGTCAATCACTGGAACAACCTTCCCAAGGTTGTGGTATAGTCCCTGCCACTTGAGATTTTCAAGATGCTGCTGGAGAGGGTGCTAGGATGGATGACAGGGTTTTACCGTCATGTGGTATTTGATGGAAAAGTACTCCTTCCAAGTTGCATTTCATCAACCACTGTTTGTTCAATCTCTCCAAAGTGAATCAGACCCAGAGCCTTTTGGTAATTCAATTGTTTGACCTGAGTGTTGACTGTTTGCATTTCAGAAAATAGCTATAAAATTCCATTTCCATCTAAACAATATTTTTCTAAAGTGAAAGACTCATTTGTCAGTGAATTGCTTTTATATACTCATACAACTCTGATGCTAAAAAAGTGTTAATTCACAGTAAGTTATAAAAATTGTACAGAGTATGCACTAACGTGGTGCATTTGTATTGCAAGTATATGAAATTAGAAAATCCCTTGAAATTTAGAGGAGAATTAAGGAAGGTGAACGTGCTCTTACGCTTTTGAAAGTTTGTGACTTTGCTTATAAGAGATGCTGCTGCACACCAAATGGATGCTTGAATGCATAGGAATGTGTAACAAGTGCTTGTGGACTGATTCGTTAAGAGGTAATTGGACTATATGGCAATATCGCATCTATTTTAGTAGCTCTTTCAGTATTTTAAACCTTTTTGTGTTACTTGCTAGCTCAATTGACTGGGCTGTCTATAAAGCGTTTTACAAAGTATCCAATGTATTTATGTTTTGCAATCACTGCATTAGAGCTTCAGTCTACTGGGGTGTTAGACATATACTGCAGTGGAAATACGTTATCAATCACCCCTTTCCAACTGAGCAGTTAATGGATATTGATCGCTGTTCAGTCATGAATTGCAATGCATTCTATCATTTGAGGGTTGTTTGTCAAATAGTTTTTACAAATTACTCTGCAGGACGTTGTATCACAGCTGGTGTAGTTTAAGGTTTGGACAGAGTCACTGTGAATGAAGCCCTGCTGTGAAATAAAAGTCAAAAGGCATCTTGGCATCCCAACCATTTCCTTGGGAGAAGATTACAGCCTGAGTATGTTGAACTTTATTGCCATGGGCCTCATGACAGTATTCAGAAACATGCATGGCATTTCTGTTAAAGAAACTCAGATGTGCTTAGACGCAAGGGATGGCATTCTTGTGTTTATCAGTATCTTGAAAAAAAAAGTTACACATTTTTACTCCTTTGGGGTACAGTAAAAATCCAGTGAAGAATGTGTAATTTATGCACATAAAAATTGAGGTTCTTGATTTCCTAAACCTAATTTGTTATGGGAAGGAGGAAATGAGTAATCTAAATCCTAGACGGAAATGCATTTATTGAGAAAGAAAAAGGGGGTGGGGAGGGAGGGGCTCAACAGCTCTTTGAGTAGAATGTTGTTGCTTGTATTGGTTTGTTGTGATCAGAAGTAAAATGAAGCTGCATAGGGAAAATATACTGCATTGTTAACTTCTTAACATGCAGAGTAAAGCAAAAGGAAACATTAGAAAATGAATAAAAGTTATCTGAATGTGTAATTGCATCTAAATTGCATTAATTAAATTCTGTCCCTTCTGCATTTCAAGGACAGATGAACCTATGAGAATTCAGGGCCAGGTAAAGCCAAATATGAAGCACTTGGTGTAATACAGTACAGAACTGGTTCTCCTGATCTTGCAGTACAGAATTAGTTCTCCTGCTGCCCTGAATGGCAGTTTTACAACATCTTGCATCGCATTGCGGACATGAAAGGTTCCTTAACGAAGTGGTCCTCATGAAGGCTCGTTGTCAGGCAGAAAGACCTCAATGCCAAAACAAATCACTGAGGTTTCTTCCAGGTTGGGTGCCGTTCCTTTGTCATCTGCTTTGGCTCGCATACTAACATACAACAGTCTCACTGTCATGTAATGGTGATAGAGGATGAAAGAAGTATTAGGTCCGGCGTAATTCAGAGCGCAGGTGAACTCTGTCCCATATGGACTTTGTATCAAATTACTGCTGTCAGACAGGGACGAGGTAGCAATCTGAGAAGTCGCTTTTCAAAAGATTACAGCATGATTTTAGTGAACGGTAAGCCTGGTAACAAGAGATAGTAAGAGTTTGTATTTTTGTTCTTATTTACTGAGTATCACTGCAACAGTGTTTTAAGTAGAACAAAAGGTAAAATCTTGGGCTATTGGGTAACAAACTTAAAATGTGGTAGGATCATTTATGAAGACATTCTTGATTTTCTAAGTTAATAATTTTGTAATGAAATATATCCTTATCAAAATGAGAAGCTTTAAAAGTAATGAGAATTGAATGCCCAATAAGCAGTAACATAAGGCAGTATCTTCCATGTTTCATATTCTTGTAGTTCTGTTGGTAGATCAGTCCCCAGGTTATCAGCTATATGGGTCTTCTAGGTATGTCATCCCATCCTGTCTCTGAAGTCCCAGAAGAATTGTATCTAATTTAACAAAATCTTAGTTGTCTTAAAGTCGGATTTCACCTTTAGTGACAAAAAGAAAAGAAATCTTTGATCTCATTATAAAGGAGAGCAGCAGTGAGCAGGATGCTAGATTAGATTTACTAGGCAAATTTGCAAATAAAGGTCAAGAAGAAAGTAATTTTACGTTAATTTTCACTGAAAAAGTAATTTTGCTTGTTATTTCAGTAAGAAGATTTTATCCAAAATGTTGTCAGAAAAATCAGATTATAAAATTTCTTTTGAAGTTCATTATTAACTGGTAGTAATAAGTAACGTAATCAATTAGTGTCATGTTTGCATTTATTTTAACAAAATGTCCTTTCGAGTATTGCTCCAGAGGATGGATTTATCGGTAGAGTTAAATCTTACTGTATAAATACTCTTAAAGGTTACACTGGAAATTCCAAATTGGTCTCTCTTGTCTCCTTTTTTTCAAGGCAGCATATAATTATATTAGATATAATCAGTGTATTGTAAAATTAATAGTTTATTTACTTGGATTTTTAAACTCTACTGAGATTGGATATAAAGGACATGGGTCATACCATTGATCAACACGGAATAGGTATTCTCTTTTAAATCCTATAGTGCATTAGCTTAAGTGCTTCTTTCAAGTCAGGATGAGACTTTGTAGTAATCTGTATCTGAATGGAAATCTTGCCTTTTTCTGTTAAGGGGAGCAGGAGATTGTAGTAGATGATGTCTGTAATAGCTCTGTGGGTGTTTCTGAGGTGGTAGAATATCTTTACTTCCCTTTTTTGATAAATTTGGTTGGATCCTATGGTTTTGATAACTACCATTTTTATAGTTTGATTACACTAACGTATTTATATATGGATGCAAAACGTTTATTCAGTTTATCCAGTGAAAGTAAATGATTTATCTCAAATCATCTCATTAAAATTAAATTCTAGTTTTGAATTAAA
This sequence comes from Heteronetta atricapilla, assembly GCA_011075105.1. Lineage (NCBI taxonomy): Eukaryota > Metazoa > Chordata > Aves > Anseriformes > Anatidae > Heteronetta > Heteronetta atricapilla. Next base: position 17,111,140 of record CM021735.1, read on the forward strand.
TTGGAGTTTGACATGATGATGATCCCTACTCCTTTTAACAAACGGACTTTTTATTTTATTTTTTTTCTAAATTGGACTGCTGAATTCTCTTACTGCTTTAGATGAAAAGAATAGTCTTTGCCTTGGGTTTGATAGTCACAAGTATTTCCATAATATAAACAGCATTAACAATAAAAATGCTGAGATTCAGTAGAACTCTACCCACGTAGTATAGCTGTAACAATAAAGATTAAATCCTGGCACCACTGAAATCATCTAGGAATTTGAAACAAGTATTATACCTGTAATTTGTAGGCAATGTACATAGTTTATGGTTACCTTACACATGCTGAGTTAGCAGTTCTTCTCTTAGTACTTTAAAAATACATGTAGCTCTAAAGTTTCTGGCATTTTTTCTTGATTCATTATGGCCTTAGTCACACATAGTGACGAATAGTCTTGGTCTTCATGAAAATTGACAGCATCCGGTACTTCTCAGGAGGTGCAATGCAGTATTGAGGGTTAGTTCATTGCACCTTCATTTCACGCAATAGATTTGTAGGTAATTCCATTGATTTATAGTGCTGCTGCTTGTAAAGCGAAGTTGGGTCCTAAATTTTCAGCATACTCAGATTTCTATAGATGATTAAAAACATGATGTCTGAAAAGCTTACTGTTCACAGCAGAGTGTGGCATAGTACAGCCACAATCTTTATTAGCTAGCACTTAGTGAGAAATACTATCAAGACGGATTTAAGAGGAAAATTGCAGTTCAGTAGGAAACTCCAAATGTTACCAAATACTTAATATGTCTCTACCAGATTTTTATCATGTGACAAAGAGAAAGCAGAAATCCCTAAATCTCAGTTGCTATTTACTGTGGCCTGTTCAAGAACATATGTAGGTTTGTGCTTAACTGTTGCTGTTTCACTCACTTCAGCTTGCTCTTATAGCTAGTGGAACATCAACAGTTGTTGAATCCAGGTCTGCACCTTGAATAGCAGCTCAAGAAGAAACCTTCTCCTTGGGTGTATTCTTGGCTGTTCATGCGAGGATCAGATTGTGGAGGGCATCTCAATTTGATGATGACATACTGTGTTTTCCAAACAAAAGTTCAAGTCAGTACTTGTTCTGAAAACCAGAATAAGAAGAGTTACTTCTCCTTTAGTATTGGAATCCCAAGGCACCTATCAGCCTCCAGAAGCCATGGATGCCTTGCTGTGTGCCACCAGACCCTGCATCCAACCCAAGCAACCCAACTCTGCAACTTCTAGCTGTCATTTCTGCAATGTGATGATAGTATCTAACCGCTAAAGTTTTGCTGCATACATAATCTGAGTAGAACATAAAATTAAATCACAGATATTATCAAAGTAACTAATGTAAGGAAAATCATTTTGATTTTATTACTTTTTTTTTAAATTCAGTTTAGCAATACTAAGTACATTAAAGGTACATAAATTACTGTAACACTTCCAGTTTGCTAGACTTCAGCAACTACCTATCAAAGAAATATGTGATCAGTATTGCCAGAATATGTCAGGTTCTCACCTGACTTAGGTGTGGACTCAAAGCACTCTGCACATGGCATGACTGAAGTCCAAATTTCCCTGTCGTTAGACATTGTTTTGAAGAAATTGATTTGCTGAGAATATTTGATCCGTCCCCACCCATGTGTTTCAGCTTCGTTTTGTACAACGTAAGAAAACAGCTCTAATTATTTTACAGTATTTGATTTGTATACTTCTGTAGCAGTAGAAAGAGATATTTTTCATGATTGGTAAAGATATTTTTTTGTATAAAGCAGCTGGATTTCTTTGTTTCAAGAGCCTAAATTCATTAAATACAATACAACATTTCCAGCGCTTTGGTTTGCCTGTAATTGAGAGGCTGTGATTTCAGTGTAACAGCTCTGTTAACTGTGGCATTTTGTCATGCTACCACAAGGAAGATGAATACTTGGTTAATTTCACTGTTCTCAAAACAGCGGTATTATATTTAATTCCAAACAGATCATTTTACATGTACTGGAGAAGAAAATATATGTAGATAATACATTCATACACAAGTCCAGGGGGTACTGCTGACATAGAATATGTGGAGAATTCCATACTTGCAAGAAGGAATGGAAAAATAATACACTATGTTGTTTATGTGGCTGTGATATATATCTTTGAGACATATGTTGGCTCTTGGTATATTGGATGTTCTCTAGGTGAAGATACATTGCTCAGTTTTAATAAAGATATTTTTATGTATATTTGGGGTAAAAGCCAAAAGCTCTTATAAATAATTTGAGCTAAAGGATTAAGTAGATATCTTGAAATAATCAGGATGGATCATTTGGTACCTGGTTATAAATAAGCACATACAGAAAAAAAAGATACGTATTTCCTTGAAAACTGTGGAGTACTCCTAAGGGTTGTAAAGTCTGATTTTAAACAAGAAGTTTTCTTACTAGTATTTTTCATATCTTTATATAAAACTACAAATACATATCCAAAGTTCCAAATGGGGATTGGAAGTATGGATAACAATAGAAAATAATGCTGATATTGAGAATGAAATGCAGCTCAGGCTATGTCCTTTAGTGTTACTGTTTTGACTTCGACATAAAATGATTCTGCATACAAATTTTGTGTATTCACATGTCAGAATACTGAAGGGCATCATTACAACATACGTCAAGTTTTTCGGTGTCTACTTTTCATACTGTTTTTCTCTACCAGATTGGAATGTGTTAGAAAGTCTGAGCAGCTGAACGTCTTTTGTTATCCATGCAGAGTTAGTATCCATGCATTCATGCAGAGTTAGACAAGTTATAGCCTTTCATAGCTCTATGCAAAAATAAAGCTTCTCATCTCTAAACCTGTTGTCTACCTACGACATATACATCCAAAATACATATGTAAGTAATTTTCTATCTGCCACAATATTTGACTGTGTATGTCCAGCAATATTTTGTTTAGCTGAGCTCTATTAATAGAAGATGAAGTATTTGTTATTGGAAAGGATGAAATGGACTTTTAAAGTATAAGAAAAATAGTCTTGTAACAAGCTGTTTTAGTCTATGATTTAAAACCTGCATTGCATAATCAATCAGCAGCCATTTGAGCAGGAGCACCGAGGGTACTACACCTACCATCCTAATGATCATTGTTAAGGTGATTGTTCCAATAATGTGGATTTTATATTTTTGCTGTCACAGTTGGCTGGTGCCAAATTTTTCTTCATTGTGTTCTAGAGAACTCCAAGGAGAAAATATAATGAGAAGGCATACATGAAAAGTCTGGCAGGGGGACACTTGAGATATTTCAATTTTGGAATTTGGTTGAATGTTATGCATAGTTAATGGAAGTATGGTTTAGGCTGAAGGGCATGAACATTAATAATATTGAAATGAGTTATTCAAATGGAAATGTTTAGCCATTCGTCATGCAGGGGCACAATGCTGATAGATTTGTCAAGTTAGAGCTATGTGCATTGTTATGTTTTCCAGAATTAGAAAAAAAAAGCGAATTTAAAAAAATCAAGAAATAAAAAATGAGTCTTTCTCAAACTCTTGATGAATATTTTTGTTCTGTTTTTTGAAAGTCTTAAAAACTCAAGCAGCTTTGTTTTTAAATATTAAGTTACATTCCGATTATTTCCAATTAAAAGACTTCCATAATAAAATTACTATTTTCATCAGCACAATTACTGGTTGATTTACTTTGGCATACCCTTTTCAGCCTAGAGAGACATGTATGACACACTTGACAGTTGAATGAGGCATTCCAAGACTGACAAGAGATGGTTTTCATCTTCTTTTAAAGTTAATCTTGTGTCAAGCTGTAGTAGAGGTGATTATTTAATATTAAATAAAAGTCAGTTTCTTTGTATAAATTATTTGAAAGTACGTTTGTTGGTCAGCACATCACTTCCATTTAACAGTCAAATTTGCTGTGAACCTAAATGGAAGCAAGCTACCTTTTTTTGTTGTTTCCTTTTATATGTAAACTATGTTGGTGAACTTGTGATTCAGATAGAGGAATGAAAAAAAGGCTAATAAAGGCTAATGAATTTTTTAAATTAGAACAATCATAACAAAACCTGTCTAGCCAAAAGCAAAGGAAAATGTGCACATGTACACACGTGCACGTATATATTAGTCTTATGTTATTTCAAGTGATTAAAAGATACTTAGGAAGGATAGTTAGAGGGACTGTGTGAAGCAGAAATGAAATTATATAATGCATAAAATTGAAAATGATTGCTAATTTCCTTCCTATGCTTCTCTTGAAGGATTGTTCATCTTCAGAAGAATATAGCATTGCTGCAGCATTGTTACCCCTGACAACTGCTTTCTATAGGGTAAGTTTTTCTTATTCTTCATTTCAAACTACTCCTATGTTGTGTAATTTTAGTTTACATACAGTTAAAAGGAAGAAAGTGACATCAGAAGGTGCATGATGGGTAGGAAGCCTTGTTCTAAAGTTGACTGATGTCACTGAAAGTCTTTTATGAGGAAAGGTTGACTTTGTTTTATTTTCTGTTTTTAGTTCCTCTAATAATTGCCAAAAAGCGGTAAATTAAAAATTAAAAAAAAAAAAATCTTTTGCATGGAGTATCATGCGTGTTGAAATAAGCTAAAATAAATTTTGGTTTCACCATCAGGGAGAACAGGCAGCATTGAACATAGAATCATTAATTTCTTCTATAGACTTGTAGTTTCAATAGGAGTACATAAAATAGTCCCCTACTTATATTTAACTCTGAAATCTTTTACTTAGTAAGTTGTGAGTCCCCGGATATAAGAAGCATGATGACTTTTTAATGTTCCAGACCTGAATTAAAAAATAAAGTAACCTGACTGTTGCTTGCAAAAGCCAGCTGTTAATGCATAATAGAAAAAGAATTTTGTTTTTCCCAGATCTAATCCTCAGGTTCGGTGATGGTCCCCTTTGGTATGTCCCATTAGATACAATTGTTTGGCAAAAGTACTTATTTTGGTATAAAACTTTAGTTATTCATACTAAACACATACTGATGTGTTTTCCAGTGCATAAGATCAGTAGACAAACTCTGTAGTGAGTAGTTACAATTAACAGTTTATAGGTTCTGTTTGGAATTTGAGTCAAAGTGAAACTTTCTGAAGCTTTTTTCAGCTTCTCTAGAGGTTTTCAGTATTTTATTTTAGACTGGAATCAGTATGCTAAGTGCCTGGCATGAACCTGTGTAGGAACAACAACCTGTATCAATGTTCTTAAAGTAAAAATAATGGGTGACATTTTTCCACCCCCTTCAAATCTCCCTTTATAATATCTTGGATGGATTTCTGCTGTACAATTACTCTAAATGAATGTTCCTCTTTCCCTGTTCTGGGGAGAACTTGTGGCCAATCCTGCTGCATTTCTTTTTTCCCTTGAGCTTCCTGCTTTCTAACATATTGATTAACAGTTTATCAGCTTTCTACTCTGTTTTTTTCTTTACAGAAATCTTAGATAGAATGGTGTAAGTTTTGCTGCTTAAAAAGGCATATTGCTATTCTGTCCCTGATAAGTCCAGAGGAATGTACAAACTGAAATTAAAATCATTTGGGGAATTAATTGTTTTTATTAAAATTCATAGTGGCAAAACTGGTACGTTTGCACTGTCAAACCATGTTATGGCATTTTCTGCTCAATTTTAATGAATTCCCATGTACAGTGTTGTATATACACACATCAAGCTATTTGGTTTTCTGTAGGCAGCGTACAGATATTTCAATACTGTTGCTTCAGTATGTAGAGCTATCTTGCCTCTGCAGTGTGATTGTCAATATGCTTTACAAAAGTGTTGAAGTTGTGCTTAGAAGTATGTATTTACTTTTACTGATGTTTTTGTTATCAAAACACCACGTTTAATGCCAGAAGTGTATTAAATATTATTTTACCTGGCTAGACTGAAACTACACAGTGTTCTTGGACGCCAGGAAAAGACAGGAAGTGAGTATCTAATACAGGTTTTCATTTTGTGTTCAGTTGGTATTACTGCAGAAGTGATATTCCAAATAAAGTTACCAGTAAGAAAGACAGTAATAAATCTAAGGACATCGTGGAATTGCAGTCAAATATATATTTTACCATTTGTATTTGTTGTAGTATTTTGGTGGGAAATTAGGGGACTTCATTACAATACATGTAATTCATGTTACTTAACAAAATAATGAAAAGAAGTTACACACCATCACAGTTCCTTTGTTAGAGACCTACTGTGCATATGAAATATTAAATTTCAGGGTGTGCATTCATTTTAGTTGCCTAACATAAAGGAGAGCAGTAATGAAACAATTACCTTTTCATCCTAAATAGCTTTACCGTACATGGGTGCACAAAGACAACAAGTGTTTGAGGTCTGTGAATAAAAGGAAAGATGTATTTTCATGCGAGTCCAGCTTAGTCCAAGAAACTAAGTAGAAAGGAAACATATTCTTAGGGGTAAAGTCTTTAAGGTTCTGGAATAGTCTCATGAAGTAGCCAAAGCTCTAGCACTGAGGTATTTTAAAATATTATTGGGAAAACAGTATAAAATATATTTTAAGAAGCTTGTGTCATCTGACAGATCTTGTGCACCTCCTATTGTCTTTGCTTACATAATGATTACTCTAGGGTACATCTACAAGTATCTAACGAAAAGAACAAGAAGTATCGTGACGTGTACAGAATGGTATCAGCTCTTAGGATGTCTGTTGAAATTTAAGAATTCCACCTCGAAGTCTGGTGATTGGCCTGTTGTGAAACTTGATCGGGCAGGATTTAATCACAGAAGTACGCTAACTCATAGCTGGCAGGATTAAATTCATAGACAAGAAGTCAGTACTGGCTACATATTTGTGGCCTGGAGAAGTAACTTGAATTTTTCTAGAAAAAAATGGTCACAATGCTATTTTAAAATTTTAGATATTGGACTTGAGCTGTTAGCAAAATGTGACTCACCAGTGACAGTGGACTTCTTGATGTGTACTTTTAATGTCACAAAAACAAACACATCCTTTGCTTCTGGGTTAGGAAAAGGTTTTAGTTTACCGTTAGTAATGCTGTTGGAATTTTGTTTAAAATTGAAACAATATAAATAAAATGTCTTTATACATGAAGATAAAAGAATTTTTCCCTTTTTAAAATTTATTTATTTATTTATTTTGTGCAGATGGCCCATGCTTACTTGGTATACAGTCATTTCTTTCTGTGTATAAAGTAGAAATGTACTATTCTGTATTGCCACAGTAAAGAGTTCTTCTGCGCATGGGATGAAAGGGCAAGGTGAAAAAGATGTTTTGGAATTTTGGTTTTATGTTCTTACTTTGGGAAGGAAGACAGCTTTACAATTGCATAATTGGCCTTGTCAAGTTCACAAAATTTGGATATACTGTTTCAAATTATGTTTCTTTGTAAGGTGGCAAGCTGTAGTGTAGACTGCACTGTATTGAAGGTTTAGTGTGCAGCAAAAGTGATGATCCTTTGTATGCACCAGTTTCACACTGTCCGCTGGACAACAGGCAGAGGAAGCAAAATCTCTTTTTCTCCCTGCTATTTCAAGCCACAGGCTGAGCCTGCTTCTTCATCTTCCCTCCCTTTTCAGCCAGGGTGATGTTCTCCAGTCTGATCACAGATTTGTTTGTTGCATCCTTCAGCCACTGCAGAACCTGAGTGTGCAGAATGTAACACAATAAAAGTCTTCTGCCTTTCAGGGAGTTTTTTCAACATTTTATAATTAAAATTTCCTACTTGGACTGTCTGTAATCATATGTGCTCAAATACAAATAACCCACTTGTGAATTATTGTTATTGGGCATTCAGAAGTGACAATTCTGATCACCTGTGTTTGATTAAAGGAAATGCCATAATAAGAATACACGTCTCTGAAACCCAAGTTTGTTAGTAAAAGTGTTGAGTGGACTACAGTATTTTATAGGTGTCTTTGAATTGCAGTAGCCAGAGCAGTTCATAATTACAAGTGTTGGATTTAGATTCTGAGTCAGTAGTTGTTAATGTCTTGATGTACAAAATTTGGATAGTGTTTATCTAGTCTTAGTAAAAAAAACAAAACAACAACAAAATCTAAATCTCGTTGAGTGGGTGAATTACATAAAAGTTGTCACTTGTCCTTTGCTGTAACACAGTGAGATGCATTGGAGACCAGTTCATAATTTTTATGTGACTAAATGATATGCTTCTTGGAAAGAATAGGGACTAGGACTCTTCTTTTGTGTGCTTGTAAACAAACAAATTTTGAATAAAATTTCAGTTGGATACTGATGCTAATTTTATTTCAGAATGTGCAGTGAAACATTGGAGACATACACACGCTAGGGCTCAGTGAAATCCTCAGGTTAAGGTATTGATTGGATGTTCTTGCACATCTGCCCATTTATTGTTTGTACTCCGTACGCCTAAGCCTTACTCTACTGAGAAAGAAATAGAATTACATAAAATAGGAGGTCTGCTTTATTCAGTCTTTTAAAAAAGTCTACCAGAATTCGGCGAATCATTTACATAAAGCTTTTCAATATGTTACAAAGTATTTATTCAGGACATCTTCGGAATTACGGTAGCATCATTTTTGAGAAGTTAGTGTTTATTGGAAGTGTCGGTTGGTTTTAATCTTCAAGGTAGTACAAAATCGCTATTTAAGAAAAAGGTTTGAAATTAATGAGAAAATGTGAAGTTGGAATTTTTGCTGCTAAAAATGATATATAGTCCAAATTTTTTCCATAGCTGCAAATATATGCTCTTCAGCATAGCATAATAATGAAAGGAAATTAATTTGGGTTTATACTTTCCTGGTTGAAATGAACTACAAAGTTGCAGTTAACAGCTATGACAGATACGACATATAATGGATGAAAATCTTCCCACCTTGAAATGCCAAAGTAAATGACCTCTTCACTCCAGAGCCTCTTAGGTGTCAGAGGACTAAGTCTTACAGGGATAATGGCATTCTCTAAAGACTGAAGAGGGAGTACTAGAGAAGTTCGGAGTAGTTTATCATATTTTAAATACTGCCATCAGACCTTGTTCCAAGAGACACCCAATTCCAGGATGATAAAATGTAATGGAAGCATCATCACGTGAAATGCTCTCTCTCTTGTAGCATCAGGTACAAAGTGACGTGAAGAAAAAGGCTGATTAAAGAATCAGCTCAATTTTTATGTCTTTATCAGGCAAATCTTACAGTTATTATCTAATGAAACCAGTGGAATATTGGCCCAAACGTATGGTGAAAAGCAGTGGAAAACTTGGTACTAATGCATTAATCTTAATGCATCAATTAACCTTAATAATGCATTAATCTTTATCTCGGAATTTGTATAAATACCATGAAATTGTATAGAGGTAGCTGATAATGGCTGATTTTGAAAAGCAAATTAGTGGTGTTGTGGCTTTGTTTGTTTGATTGATTGATTTTGTTTTTGCTTTTACACTTAATGTGAGTTTTCATTCTTAATTTGCATTTCTACTTAACTGTAATTGGCCCAGGTAATTCTCATAAACAGCAGTACTTGTTGGTTAGCCTTTTATAGAGCTAAAAGGACTTTCTGTAATGTAAAAGGGCTTTCTATACTGATTGATTTTCATTTTTAGATCTAATTACTGTTTTTCCTTCTAGTCATTTCTGTCTTACTCTGATGTGCTTGGGATGAAACTGCTTTAACATTCTGCACTCTTGAATTGTTGGCTTTAATTTAGAAAACTCCCATCCTGAAAGACTTCCTTTATTATTCTGGCAAGAAGCTTTGTCTGCTTCCATTAATTTTCTTCTTATATCTCTATATTCTGCCAGTTTTGATGCTATCTTAGTCTGTGTAAATGTTTTCATGACTGAAACTGTATTAGGTAACATTCTTTTTAGTAGTAGCTCTTACTCTTATTTATCCATTCTCAGAATTTCTGTGTCAATTACCTCAAAGAAAAAACACATTGTTACATGCTTAGAAACTGCAAGAGAATAGGTGTAGCGTGTATTGGATGCTAAGGAATAAACTGAACTACAAAGAGGAAAGTATTTGTAGGCAGACTTCAGGTCCTGACTATTTTTACATAAACTCTTCTAGAATAGATAGTAGCATAACTAAGGACATGACACAGCAGAGAAGAAATCCTTTTCTGCAGAAATTCTGATGGAGTTACAAGTATCAAAAGAATTAAATATTTGCTTTCATTGTTGGATTTTGCTATCATTTTACTATCAGAGCCACAATGCTTCTTCATATCAGCAGAGATTGTAATGTTTCAACTCCACGTAACAGTCTGGCTTGTAGAGGGAGAGTGGTAATGTGAGGGGAAAATGTAAAATGGCATAATAATAATGACACAATAATCGTTTTGCGGGACTGGAAGTTGTATTTTTGATTTTTTATTTTAATCCTTGCAGGCAATTCATATTTTCTAAGGAAAAGGTACGTGTTTAACCTTTAGGTTGAGGTCAGTTCCTAGAGTGCTGGAGTGTAACAAAACCACCATGTGGTACTTTTATGATATAAACTAGATTTTAAAATGTGAACTCAATATACCAATTGCTTTTCCATATATCATCATATGTAACAGTTCTTCATTCAGAGATATTAGTCGTTTTGCATATATACAAGCTGACAGGCAACAAATAGATTAAGGATGATTTACAACGTTATCACTTCTTTGTCTTAGTAGTATTTGTGTTACCGGAAAATTCAGGAGCCCTAATTACAGACAAGAGCTGCTGGTCTTGCTTTTGTACCAAAGAACACAAAGATGATGATCCCTCTCCTGAAGTGTTTACAATATGACTTTGAAATAAATACTAACGCTTGAAGCCAGGCAGTTGGAGGCACAGCAGGGAAGCTGTAAAGCAGTATTAGCCGTCATAATTGGTGTTGCTTCCGTCCAGCAGTAGATTAACTATGGCTGAAGGTTTTACAGAGGTGACACAGAAAGATTATTTCACTGAATTTTGACAAAGGATTATGTAGCTACTTGATAGGTGCTCATGAATTTGAGTGTGGTCGTGGAAGAAAGTATTAAGGTGCTGGTCAAAGTTCTGTCAGTATGTCCAACAGTATGTCCTCTCCCATCGAGGGCTTTTATTACATCCATTAGGAGTTAACTTTCAAATAAAGATTATAGCTCAGTACATTATTTTTGTAAGAAGCAATCATACTTCTTTTAGTTAAAATAGGAATCTCAGGATTCTCCTTAGCTATGATCAAGTGATTTTGCAGTATCACAAACGCCAAAACATCATCTTTGACCTTTCATATTTTAATTGGTGTACTTCGTTTTTGAAAGGATACATAATACATGTCTGCAGAACATATTTTATGCCTTTGCAGGTAGAGCAGATCTCACTTGCAAAGCTATTTTTAGGTGGAAAAAAATCCAGAATTCCTTCACAGAAAAGAAGAGTATAGTGTGACCTTAGCACATTTGTGGGAGGGACTAACTATGGGATTTTTTTAACATTTATCTTAGCAAGGAATTTTGGAAGCGAATAACAAAAATGTCATCTTTTTCCTCTTTTTTTTTTTTGCACCTTCTGAAAGTCCACCTTTCTAGATGATTTTAATTTACCTAGTGTGATCTGTGTATAATAGAACTTTGTACATCTTTTTATCTCTCTTCAGAGAATGAAGTAGTATTTCACTGTGTATTATTTAATGTTACGTGTAATTTTGTGTTAATGTACATGTGTCTGTTTTCATGCAATTGTGTAGAAATCTTTTGAGATACTCTGTATAGCTTCAAGTCATGCATACATGATCTTCATGAATCTGGCGTTAAAGGCAATATATATTTAGATGTCACCTTTGCCAGAAAATCTATACAATAAGTAAAACTCCCTCCAGAGTTACATCCCAAATTTGCAAAATTCTAGAATTCTATTGCCCTCTGCTGGTTTTGTGTACCCATTCGTGATTTGTTAGCACTGGATTTAAAGTTAGTTGGCCTTTCTTTTATTTTTCTTGGTGAAATAACAGTAGATTAGCAGTGTAAGTTGCTACTTACAATTTAAAGTATTTTAGAATTTAAATTAATCTTGTGATCAGTCCTGTCAGGCAACTTTCTGAAGGTGGGTGGGAGAAGGTGGCATGCAGTTTTCTCTCATGTTGGAAAGGTTTTGGGGTGAGAGAAGATGCTTGATCTAGTATTGCGTGTCCTTTCTTTTTTTTTCCCAAAGCAGTAAAAGCAAAACTAAAAAAAATAATAATAATGAAAGCATAATAATTATTACTTTATGCTTGTGTGACCTTTGCCCACATTTATGTGTACAATTCATATGGGTATGATTTTGTATTTTAGACCAAGTGGGAAAGCCATTTATTGAATAGATTAATTTATATATATATATATTTTATTTTTTTTACTTACACCATCCATGCAGCACTCGGTCAGGCTTGAAAACATATTCATATACAGGTACACTTGTTTCAGTATTTGTGTGCTGTGGTGAGTATTGATAAAAGCATGATGTGATACAAGTTGTATGAAGTTAGCACGTAGATAAACCTCACCTCTGCGGGTCAGTCACTGTACTGTGATCCTCCGGGCTTCTGAGAAGTCCTTTGAATTTATCAGGTGTCTGTGTGGGCACAACAGACACGTGAATACAGGACTGGCTCGTGGAATACGGCCACATGCAGAGCTTGGTTTATGTCACCTTGAAGAGGGGCAGCATGTTGCCTGCAGTAAGTGGAACCTGTTCTTGATATGTGATGGTTGGTAATCGAATGTTTGCATAAGCTGCTCCAAGACAGGGAATAACCCTTTAGAGTATCTGTCTTGCTATGTCCTGGCTGTCTCTAAACTTACATTTGCAGACTACCAGGGAGAATGTCACCCAGCACAGAGGGAGTGCTTTGATCCCCTTTGGTATGCAGAGAAGTTTGGGGGGTAATTTCACTAATGTTGCAGTACCTTTCTCTCAGAAATCAAGCAGATAAACCGTAGCATGGTGATTCCTTGAGGAGTTTTATTCAGCAGCAACTTCCTTCTCCCCTCTCTTCCTTCATCTTGTCACCAAAAATATCCAAACCCGTAACCCAGAATACAATTTGGAGACAGAAATGAAGTTTACTTCTGAAGGACAGTGTTTCTGGCAATTTGATGTTGCTGAGTTTGCTCCTTTAAGAGGCATGCAGTAAAACCCTAGGTAATACCTGTGAGAAATGAGTAGTTGCAGGTGCATTCATATTCTGTTTTTTACTCTTTTTGTTGGTTTTTTTTTTCACTCTTTTTTCAAATTTGTAATCAGGAACTCAATCCTTTGCTTTGCTAGAACAAACTTGCTTTCTTCTTTAAGCTTGTGTGCTGTTGCAGGTAATGACTGATGAGCGATCAGTGCCAAGCATGCTTTTCTTTACCAGAAACAAGCAATATAAGTAACATCATGTAATAGAGAAGCTGCTGGGGCACCTCACAGTGTGCCTGGGAGTCGGCACACATTTTTCACTGAGCTGTAAGTATCATTTTCAGAACCAGAAGTATCCAGTGTCAGGAAAAAGAGAAAAATATTGAGGCAGGTATTGTCCTGTGCCACTCAGTAAAGTGGAAACAATGCAAATTTCATTCCTGATTTCAGGAAATTACATAGTCACACATAGCAAGTCCCAATCTAGCTTGTCTTTTCACAGACAATGTAATTCATTGTTTTGATATGGGTGATGTCTCTTTCATATGTGATGTGGGCTGGAGGGGATTTTTTGTTCTTCAACTGCTCTTAGTATATTGCAAGATCTCAATGTACTTTGCAGAAGATCACTCATTTTCTGGAACTTATTACAGCTTACACCTCAGTGGTCATTTAGCCTATCATACAGACAGCTTTAGATGAAGGACTTTATCTGTTCAGAACTATTTTTATGATTTTCTACTGGTGTGTATTTTAAGCTGTCAGCCCTTAAATCCCCCCTTATAAGTAGGAAATTCTTTTGCTGACTCCCACATTCGTCCTGTCTGGCAGAAATTAATTATAAGGACAGAGAAAAAGAGCATAAATATCAGTATACTTTAGCTGTCTTATGGAAAGATAGGTGAAGATTCATGTTATATATGTAGTATTGCTTGAGGAAAAACACTGAACTACTGTTTTACTTAAATCAGAGAAATCCTGTGCAAATTCCTTTTGAATACAACAGTAAACATTGGGGCCCATTAGATGTATTAGATCAGTTTCCATTCTAGGCGAAGCACTCTCAGGATGGAGAATATAGACACTTGAAGCTTCGTGGAATGCTTGTAAGAGAACTTCTACTCCAAGGATTTTGACTGTATAGGAGCAACCATGAGCTTCTTGAGGTTTCTATTCATGTTGATTTTTCACAAATTAACTGAAACAGGGTGAGAATCCTAAGTGGTTTTGCCCCCCAAAATAGGCAGAGCTCAACCTGGAACTGCAAGTCCTGACTTTGCTCTAGCCACTATCGGATATTGCCATTTGTTTTATTTCTGGAACACTGTTATTACTAACCTAGGATTATGGGTTTAAACTTTTTCTTTCTTTCATTCTTTCTTTCTTTCTTCTTCAAAAGTCATCTGGACAGGGAGCTGGGCAACCTGCTCTGGGTGGCCTAGCTTGAGGCAGGGGAGGTTGGACGCATGACCTCCAGAGCTCCCTTCCCACCTCAACCATTCTGTGATCAGGAAGAGATTACGTGAGCTGTTCTGGTCTGTGATTTAACAGCTCGGTCAAAGATCGGAGCTCTTACTGTGCAGTGATCAAACGATCAGTTATTAGTCCGTGTGAGCTACCATAAACTTCATCACAAATGAAACCTGGGAGCCTAAACTAACCAGTTGTCTTATGTTTCGATCCATAATGAATAAACAAAGTCTCCTTTAACATAATTTTAATCTTCTATATATTTGGATTTAACAGGTTACCAAGAAATTTTGATGAAATATGTGCATGATTAAATAAAATTTATATTTATCACTTTTTGATGGTTAATTGCAAGAAGATCACAGAATCACAGAATCACAGAATTTCTAGGTTGGAAGAGACCTCAAGATTATCGAGTCCAACCTCTGACCTAACACTAACAGTCCTCCACTAAGCCGTATTGCTAAGCTCTACATCTAAAAGTCTTTTAAAGACCTCCAGGGATGGTGACTCAACCACTTCCCTGGGCAGCCCGTTCCAATGTCTAACAACCCTTTCAGTAAGGAAGTTCTTCCTAACCTCCAACCTAAAACTCCCCTGGCGCAACTTTAGCCCATTCCCCCTCATCCTGTCACCAGACACGTGGGAGAACAGACCAACCCCCACCTCGCTACAGCCTCCCTTGAGGTACCTGTAGGGAGCGATAAGGTTGCCCCTGAGCCTCCTCTTCTCCAGGCTGAACAACCCCAGCTCCCTCAGCCGTTCCTCGTAGGACTTGTTCTCCAGGCCCCTCACCAGCTTCGTCGCCCTTCTCTGGGCTCGCTCGAGCACCTCCATGTTCTTCTTGTAGTGAGGGGCCCAAAGCTGAACACAGTACTCGAGGTGCGGCCTCACCAGAGCCGAGTACAGGGGGACGATCTCCTCCCTAGCCCTGCTGGCCACACTGTTTCTTACACAAGCCAGGATGCTGTTGGCCTTCTTGGCCACCTGAGCACACTGCTGGCTCATATTCAGCCGACTGTCAACCATCACTCCCAGGTCCTTCTCTGCCTGGCAGCTCTCCAACCACTCATCTCCCAGCCTGTAGCTGAAGATATTTCAATTGGCTAAATTTTAGTAGTGTGTTACAAATTATTTCCTCAGTCATACCATTTCAAAGGAACTTGTCTTCAATAGGGAATGAATAAGTGGCACATGATCAGGACTTTCAGTTCATGTTGTACTTGGAAGAGCATAGTGTGGAAAACACAGTTCAAAGAATTGCAAAACCAGAAATCTGTAAACCAGGCTTTAAAATTTTCAGTAACAATTTTCTAGTGTTCCACTTGAGTTCTTACTAAGGAATTATTATATGTACTGGCTGTTGTGTATGATTGTAGAATTGTAAATATGCAATCAAGTAGTATTTTTGCTCTAGAGTAAAATGTTTTAGAACATAATCATTAAGGTAAAATTCTGCTTCTAGATATAGTGTATATTTCAGGTATAGGTAGTAGTCTGACAGTGGAAAATATTAAATGAGGCATCCGGTAGCGTATTCAGTTTTACTGTAGAAATAAGTAGATATTTAGATTGTGTGCTTCTTTGCTATATGCAGTATAAACCAAGATTGTCTCTGTGGACTTTTTCAGAAAGTGAAAACGTATGGTAGAAGATTTGATGCTTCATATTTGAAGTTCTTGAAATAAATTTATTTCCATTGTATGTGGTTATCAAGAACATTAAGCATCTTGCTGTAGGACTAGCATCACTTAAATAAATAGACCTACTTGAGAAAAACAGTGCTTTGGTAATGAGTGTCAGTACTGTTTGTTTGAGACCTTAGCATAGAGATCCAGACCCTTGTGACTCCAGGAACATATGCATTCAGTGAGTACTCTTTCAGGAGCTGGATGGGGGTCATACAATGCACTGGATGACAGTGAAGAGAACAATTTATCTCATCTTGTGCTGCTGCAACAAATGCAGCCTGTTGGAAGGACTCAGTTGCCGTGTTCAGTTATTTTAAATTTCATTACTGCAGTTCTGACTTCTAAACGAAATGAGAATTTTCTTCTGTTTGAATAGTTAATTCTGTGATGTAGGATATAAAAAATATTACATTTTGTTGGGAAGGAAAATACTTTGTATTAGAGCAGTGTTCTATACTGTCATCGCAGAATTCTCCCTCTGGAGTCTCATTTTTCTACAGTGAATCAAGAAAGCCATGCCTTGCACTGACATTAGATTTGTACACAACATTAATTTCCTTAAGGGCACAAAACCAGAGATAATTTCTCTTTCCTATATTACATTACAAAAGATGGCCTATATTGCACATTTAATTGTGTACAACTGCTTTGATAAAATTTTCAATAGTCAAGTCATAGCCTTTGAACAAAAATGAAATAGAAGAATTTTGCCTCTTTTGCACTTGTTTTGCTTTCAGAAATTAGCTCCTGGAGTTAGTCAGTTTGCTTATACCTGTGTACAAGACCATCCTATCTGGACTAACCAGCAGTTTTGGGAAACAACCTTCTATGGCAACGTGCAAAATCAAGTTCGTTCCCTCTACCTGACAGCCAAAGAAGACAACCATGCAGTACAATTAAGACAAAAGGTAGGAGAATGTATTAAATACCAGGGTAGTGTTTTTTACTCACGTTTTAATTATCTTCTAAGTTATAAAAAGCTAAGTTACAGTTTCTCAAATTGTCTGTGTTTTTCTCTCATTTTTCCTCTGTTAAAGATACTGATACATATCTATGTTCATATGAAGATGTGCTACTAGTTACTGTCCAAATTAAACCTATGAAAAAATACCTGAAAATCTCAGTCAGGAAGAACTTTGTCATTGAAGAAAATGTCTTAACGTTTACCTATACACTTCTGAAAATAAATATTGTACTTTAGAATATCATCTTTAATGTAAAAATGTTGTTAGCACGTAATTTTCTGAAGAAAAATACTCCTTAGGAGGTCAGCTTAGAGACGTACAGAAAGAGCATTTTCACAGTTCATTCACTTAAAGCTTTTTTAGGGCACTTACACACTTAAGAGTGGTGGAAAAAAATAATCACACTGATACTCAGTTAGTGATCTTTGGCAGTATCCATTAACAATAAAAATAACAAAAATTTGGACTTATCTGCAAAGCATTATAATTTGATGTTGCCCTTATTTTTATGTAACACCACTTTTTGTGTCATTTTTCCACCCTTTAATGTGCATTTTTTCCTGATAATAATAACTTATCATATAACAATGTGACAACTAGCAAGAGCTCTGTTACATCAACAGCTTAAGATAGCAGCAGTCCCAGTGTCCCTGTAATAGATTGTTACCAAGCCCTAGGCTGGTTTCTGTTGAATGGTATTGCTTGCTTTATTAAAATTGGACAGATCTTCCAGAACACAAACCTTCTCAGTAAGAGGAAAGTACACCTCTAATGCAAAAATGAAAGTATAATGGGAAGTCTTGCAGCATACTAAAATTAGAATTTTTAAGGAGCACATACACATAGTAAAAAGCTATTTCTAATCTCTCTTCTTTTATGAAAATAGAGCTATCAAATAGGTGACTGAAAAATGTATGCTTCCCAAAGACATACAGCACTGTAAAGAGAAGAAGTAAAATAGAGATTACCAGAAATGTAGTTAGAATGAAGAATTGAAAAGGCATGTCAGACATATCTGGAGGAAAAAGGACTGCGTGGTTGTGTACTGGGAGCCCCTTTCAATTTGACGCTGTGTAAAGAAAAATTCAAAGAATAGTAAAACCTAGAAGAAAGCATCTACTTGAAGCGTCACATGTGTTTGTATGCTAAATTAGCTGAGCTTTACATAGTATGAAGAAAAACATTTACAGGATACTTAGTCCTCTAATAATTTAACATCAGGTGTTAGGTCAGTAAGATCAGCTTCCAGATTCCTTTATTCTATCAGGCTATAATATAATTTGGCTGCGTGTCATCTACCTAATTTGATCCAAGCAAATGCTGGAGTTGGATTCCAACATGCAAAGACTTGAATGTTTTCAGCTGGTCTGGAAACCATTTATATAAAAGCTTGCCTCACCTGGACGTCCTAGGAATTTGGAAGATATCATCTGCATCAAGCAATCAGCTGCATGTTGTTTCTCAATCTGATTTATGCTTGATCTTATGTGAGCTCAGCAGATAAGCTAAGGAAAGCAGCTATATTAAAATTGGTAAACCACTCTGAAATAACATAAAAGATTACGCAGCATAAAAAAAAAAAAAGATGTAGAAAGAAATAATGTTAAATTAGACCTGCCTACAGTAGGCAATGCTACTTGTGTATTTCAGTAAACTACTTCAACCCTCAGTTGCTATAATCATACTCTAATAAACCCTACTAAGCATAGCTATTTGCTTTTTATTTTAAAATAAATATATAATTTAAACGAGTGAATAATTTAATAAACATTTTAGTAAACTTTTTTTTTTTACTATAAGTTGTTTTTTAGAGTTATAGTTTATTTGTATTTATATGTCTTTTAGGAGAAAAATTCCATAGGTCCAGACCACGATAAGACAGCAATGGACCTGGCTGCTGAACAGTTGCGATTATGGCCAACTCTTAATAAACAAACTCAGCAGGAACTAGTCCAGAATGAGGAAAGTACAGTTTTCAGTCAGGCAATTCATTTTGCTAACCTCATGGTCTACCTGCTAGTACCGCTGGATACAAGTAAGAACAAGTTATTGAGAGCATCAGCTACTGGTGACTGGGAGAGTGGAAGTAATAGTATTGTCACAAACAGGTGGGTACACAACTTCAGTGGTAATCAGTCATTTGGGACAATACTTCCAAAAACTTACTAGTTTTCAGAACTTCATCTAAACATCAGTTTTTTCAGTATCTTCTCTTCTTTTCAAGATCATACATACATACAACATAGTTCCTCTTTGATGAAATATCACATCGACAAATTTACTGCCACTTAAAGGAACATGAAAATTGTATTACTTCAGTAAGATTTTTAATGTAGTAATGCAAACATTGAAGACAAACACTAGAGTATAATGAGAAAGTAAACAGCAGCCCCAAAATTACTCTGTTTACTCTGTTAGTTTTCCTATAACTTGAGTTTATGTTCATGAAGGGTGTGTGTTTTTTTTCAAGGAAGTATATATATAAATATCCTTAAGATTACAATTTCTGTGCTGCTACAGCTTCAATGAAGAAAGTTACTGAGGTCAGAAAAAGCAAGAAGGCTATATCACTGGGATAAATGTTAGATTACTTAAGGGGGCGGGAGGAGCATAAAGACAGTTCCTTTCCCTAGCACACAAATCCAGGAGATTTCCTAGCAAGCCTTCCTCCCTCTCTATTTATTGTCTTCATTATTACCTATGACCAGTCAAAGTTCTCATGATAAAATTGTAGAACACTGTATGAGGACACTGACATCAAGCAAATAAGTTATGTGTATTGAACTCCACTGTCTACTCTTTTCTGCTGACTAAGCACCTCTAAACTCAGTCACTGAGATACGTTCAATAGGTGAGTTGCAGCATATATGACAATGTATGAGTATGGCTCCTAATGTTGTTATGGGAAGCCTTTACAGATGTTTGAAATACATCTCCCACTGACTTGATTGTATCATACACCTGATGCACAAAATACTTTTTTATAGTCGTTTTCTGTTTTTAAATACTTTACTCCGCATTTATAATGTTTATTTAATTAATTCTTCTATATTTAACATGGGTTGTAAATAATGCAGTTAACGTTTTGAGAAGACAGAGAGATTATTTCCAAGCAACTGATCTGTTTTTTTCTCTTATGGGCTGGTCTTCACTACTGAATTCATGGAGAAATTTTCTATGTCGTCATGCAATTCTGACACCGTTAATGATACTGGGAATACTGTGTAATTGTGGTAGGAGCGTATGTTTTCAGCAAGTGGTTTATGTATTTTTACTAGAAAAAGATACAGCTTTTATGTGTCTAGGCAGGTATCATGCGTGTTTCACCAGCTTATTTTTTTCCACACTTGAAATATCTTCTATTTATCTCCAAAGTATTGCAGGCAGTGTTGCAGAGAGTTATGACACTGAAAGTGGGTTTGAGGACTCTGAGAACAATGATGTGGCAAATGCAGTTGTACGCTTCATCACCAGATTTATTGACAAGGTTTGCACAGAGAGTGGAGTTACACAGGATCACATCAAGGGTCTTCACTGCATGATACCAGGTAAGAATTGTGACAAAAAATATGCATTTGTAGTCTTTCATTTTATTTTCTTTTTGAATGAGAGAAATGCACATTTTCTTTTCAGTTAATTTCAGCGGGGATAGAAGATCAGATTTCTTTTAAAGACTGTAATTGCTGTTGAACTTCAACTAAATATTCCCTTGATGATTAAATTTGAGAATTTCAGAATATCAGAGTTCTAATTAGATTGCAACTTTCTCTTTCATATTATGCCAGACTTCATTTATGGTATTACTGATTTCCAGGCATTGTAGCAATGCACATAGAGACCCTGGAAGCTGTCCATCGTGAGAGTAGAAGGCTTCCACCAATACAGAAGGCAAGTATTATGAAACATGTTTGTATTCCTTACAAGTATTAGAATCATGCAATTCAGTCATTTTTCTCCCCCTCATAATGTTAGGAGGAAACATCAAAACATTGTTAGAAATTTTCCACCAATGATAAATAGCGCTTGGCTTTGGTCTCCTGAAACATGAACTTACAAAACTAGAAGAGCCAGACTTCTGATCATAAACAAGCTGTTGCATACCCACTGTTTTTTGAGACCCATTTCTCTTAGTTGAGTCCAAACACCATCTCCCTTCTGTGGAATCAGTCTCATAACAATTTTGTTTTGAATCTTTTTTATGCCAAATGTAACTAGGCTGAGCTATAACACTGGTATCCCTATTACACTTACGCTAATTTATTTGCATCAGCCCAAAATTCTACGACCAGCTTTACTGCCAGGAGAAGAATTTGTTTGTGAAGGACTCCGTGTGCTACTGGATCCTGATGGCAGAGAGGAAGCTACGGGAGGACTGCTTGGAGGTCCTCACATCCTCCCTGCTGAAGGAGCTTTGTTCCTTACCACCTACAGAATTATATTCAAAGGCACTCCTCATGATCAGCTGGGTAAGAAAAACTAAACAATGATAACTGTAGTACTTCAGATAGGCAAGACTTTGACTTGGCCTATGCATCTATTCAAGCATCAGCATCAAAATGCATATACCTCTAAGTGTAATTTTTCATGTTGATCGCATTGGAATAATTTTTTATTATAGGTTTTCATCACTAGTTTTGACAGTGATTGATCTTGGTTTTGTATTTAACTTAACTAGATTTCTTCAAATGAGGGAACATATATACTGTGCTCTTACATATTTTCCTGTGTTGATGTTCATATGTATCTGTGGTTTCCACTACCTAGCTTTCCAATTTTTTTCAGACGCTGGAATTGTGTAAAATTAAAAACATTCATTAGTTAGTATTCTCTTTTCAATGTTTATTAATAAATTAACTTTTGCTTTTAATATGTAATGGAAATTGCTCTTCTGAATGATAGATTTTTATATTTTGACACTTGCCATTAAAGTAAATTGTCTTTCAGAAGTACAAGTTTATTTTGGCAAGTTCAAAGTCATACATAAAGAAATTAGGATACAATGTTCGTTGTTTATTAGGTGCATAATGCGATACAAAAATGGAATAAGTTTGAAACTGTTTCTTCACCCCCTTCCAACCTAGATTGTAGGGGTGCATTTCCAATATGTAGGAAGACTCAGAAGAAGAATATTTTTCCAACCATGCCAAATTAGGTAGAAGAAAAAAAAAAAAAGATTATGGACGATGTTTGAATTTCAGCTTTTCAGGTCTTTTGCCTGAAATTCATTCAGTACTGTTATTTTTCCTACTGCTTTGTACTTGGTCATTCCTATCTGTTCAAAGTACAGTGTGACCAAAACAGAACTGATTCTGTAATCTAATAAGTATCTATAAACAACATTCTGTGGTCCTCAGTGGGAGAGCAGGCAGTGATCCGGAGCTTTCCTATTGCATCTGTTACGAAGGAGAAGAAGATCACTATACAAAACCAGTTGCAGCAGAGTATGCAAGAAGGACTACAGATCACTTCAGCTACCTTTCAGGTAAAAGGAAATTTTGTAAAACTCACGTGACACAGAAAGCACAGAATACTTTTGAGCAGCAGTTTGTCCTGATACTTGGGAAGAGTTCAGTTTCCTGCCCTGTCAAGTCAATACAGAATGTGGACTCCTCTCAAAGAAACTCTCTTTTTTTGGCCCAGCTGATAATCACAGCATTACTGTTTTCATGTTTCTTTCTGTCCTTTTCTCACCTTTCTATTTTGGATCCAGTAAAGGGCTATTTCAGTGTGTTCAGCAGAAGCATTTAGTGTAGGGCAATTGACATAGATGGACTTCAAAAAATGGGGAATCATGACTTCTCTGAAGCCTCAAAATGTTTTTTATTGATGGTAATCTAATCTGTGGTTAAATCCTAGGAGATGGGAAGTTAAAGGCAAAGAATTGATATCACAGACTGAAAGTAGACTTCAGTGCTTAAGAGAAGAAATACTCTGTTGGGGCGGCTGACTGCAGAAATAAACTTTAATTGAGAACAATAACTCTCTAACATCTGAAAATAAAATAGATTATCAACATTTGAGTAGTTGCTTACAAAGTGGACATTAGTTAACTGATCATTCTAAAATATCCCAGTCAGAAGGATAAGATTAGGAATACAAATAAGTAAAACAACCAAAAAAATTTTTTTAAAGTTGTTCCTATGGACTTTTTGAGAGGACTTCATGAGAACTTTTTTTTCCAGAGATATTTTTCCAGGATAATTAGCATACTTCAATGATGTGCTAAATGCAGACCTAGCTCAGTGTTTTTAGTGCTGGATTATGGTCAAACATCATATCTGCTTTTGTTTAGCATAGTGCTGTGTTAGGTTATGAAAATGAAAACAGTTTTCTTTCTGTTCCCTTTGTAACAGCTAGGGTTTGATACCGTATAAGATAGCAGTGACCCACCCCCCATCTTTGTTTCTTAATTAGGATGTTCAGTGTTTTGGCTGTAGTTATGCTATTTAATATCTTTAAAACTTTGTACCAGTATAGCTTCTAAAAATTCTTTCAAGGAGATCATAGAACAACAGAGTTATTAATTTTTGGAAAGTAATTACAAAACAAATGAAATGAAAAAAAAAAATGAAATTCACCTTCAAGATGACAAGCAAACTTCAAAATGTGTGTAGGTATGCAATCAAAGATAAAGCTCTAGGTTATTTGTTTGCTTTTTGCACATTCTTAAAGTTCTTCTGAGCCCTTTTATGGATTCCCTATTTTATCTCTGCCTTATATTTTAAAATTCTTTTTCCGTGAAGATTTAACTGTCATACTTTTGGCTGAGGATGATGGAGTGTAATTTAAAGGAAAATAATAAACAATAAATAAGAAGTTTTTAAAAAACATTTCTAATGGGCTGAATGGATCAGTATTGAATAGCAGGAGGTTAGTTCCTTTCCAAGGATCAGATTTCACTATTACGCTTTATTAGTAGCAGTTTTCTAAACTTTGGAAGGTGAGGCAAAAATTAGGATCACTAAATAATGGAAGTTTAATGGATGTGACATAAGAATGCTGAATTTGTTGATCTGATGAGAGTACATTACCAACTTTACTTTCTGATATATAGTAGAGCTGACAGAATATTTCCAACCTGAGCTATCCCATGTGACTAGCACTTTAACTGTTGTAGACATCATAGCGCCAGCACAACTACTTGAAATATTTCTGTGTTTGGTATTATGAGAATTCCAGATGCTTCATAGTGAAAATACCTTAGTGTTACAACATAAATGCAAAAAGTAAACAACAACAACAAAAAGAATGAGCTGTATGATATCCCTCAAAATATACGTACATATATTTGTACGTACATATATTTGTATTTTCTGATGGGCATAGTACTACCTAAGTATGTGGATTTTGTTAATATATTTTATCATCTTTTTTTTTTTTTTTTTTTTTTAGTTTCTAACATGTTCTGTCTTTACATGCAGTTAATTAAAGTAGCATTTGATGAAGAAGTAAGTCCTGAAGTGGTGGAAATATTTAAGAAACAGCTAATGAAGTTCCGCTATCCTCAATCTATCTTCAGCACTTTTGCATTTGCAGCTGGGCAAACAGCACCACAGATAATTTTACCAAAGCAAAAAGAAAAGAACACTTCTTTCCGGTATAGTCATTCTTCTTCTTCTGTCACTCTCTTTTTGTTTACTACTAGTCAAATACATCAAACAGTCAGACAGATTTTCAGATCTCCAGATCATTTAGTCAGTTCTCAAGAAAACCAAAATAACTGATTGCTATTTTCTGTCTTTTTATCTTAACTGAAAACAAGGTAGATTGATATGAAATAAATGTGTATATAAGAACATACTGTTTATCCAAACTTCTTGCTGCAGTAAATTTGAACAAGTATCTCATTACATTTTGAAACACGCACAATATAAATAACATTTTCAGCTATGTGAACTATGCCAGCATAGAAACAGATTTCTTGTGTATTACATTTTAGGTTGGTAACCTAATGTAGGCTAGAATTCATTTTACTCTTCAGCTGTCCTTGTGTACTTTAAACTAGAGTTTTGGCTTTGGGTCCTCTTTTGAATTTTATGTTGCACTTTAGTTTTTACTAGACTAGATGGATTCTTATGCCATTCCAGAGTGGTAGTTTCAGTGATTCTTTCTTGATTATTGCATTGTTGACATGGGGAAATAGAATTCCAGGGTAGTCATAGAATCTTAAAACTTTAAGGTAATATCTGTCTTTCCTGCCTTCATTCTGCCAGCTTCACAGATTTGTTACATTGCTAGCAAAGTACAAATACCTGAAGAAAGATTATGGCTGCTTATTCATTATGTTATATATATAATAGGTAAAATTACTCTCCAAGTAATAAAATCTGCATTTAAAAATTAATATAGGAAGTCATATTTCTGGTGGTTATGATTTTGTTATTAAATGAGAAAATACAAAATGTTTTTAATATGGGTAAGCATGTTCATCCTGAAAATCTGTATGTGCTATTGTGGAGAATTATATCCATCTTCTGAAATATTTTTATTGCTATGAACTTATAGTACCTTCTCAAAAAGTATTGTGAAAGGAGCAAAACGTGCTGGGAAGATGACAATTGGTCGCCAGTATTTATTAAAGAAGAAGACAGGCACAATAGTGGAAGAAAGAGGGAATCGTCCAGGCTGGAATGAAGATGATGATGTCTCTGGTAATAATAAAGTATTATCCATTTTTGTTGATAAGTCTTACCTAGAAGTAGAAATTGTGAAGTCTTCCTAGACAGGAGAAGGAAAGGTTGCAAACACGTATGTTTTAAAATTGTTTTTGTTTGTGATGACCAGGCATAGAGGGCAAAAGTAGTAAAGTATAATAAATTTATTATTTATATTAATTATCAAGCTATTTTCATATAGTATCTTTAGAAAGCCTGACATCAGCAATTAGCCTATAGTGAGAAAGCATTATTTGGTGAGATTTAAGAAACAGCCAATACTGGAGGCCAATTTTGTATTTGTGAAAGTGACAAATGATTTCTGAAGGCAGCAGAAGTCATTATGACAATATCGTTTTTCCAAACTTCCGTTGAAAGTGGTTGGAGAAAGAAGGTAGAAGGTGATTTGGACTCTTTGTATAGTTCATGTGATGGTGTTGAGTTTGACTTTCTTCCAAACACTTCTTTTCCTACCACGTGCTGCTGTCAGTATATCCTTATCTGGACCAGTGCTAATTTATAATAAACCACTAGAGGGAACCAGATTCTCCTGTACATAAACAGGTATTGTTTTGTCATACCATTCTTTCTTTTTTTGTTGTTTAAAAAAAAAAGGCATTTCCGATAATGAAGTGTTTATGAAACACTAATAATTTCTCCAAAACAAGCCAAATTTGCCTTTTGAATATTTAGTCAGTGAACAAGGTGACTTAAGTGACTTACATGCAGATAAATAAAAGTTTTCTGAAGTCAGAGTATGAGAATGCACTTGATCTGTTCTCTCAAAAAGAGAAAAAAAAGCCATTTCATTAAAGAAAAAATAATAATAAATTCTCTTCTTCCATTCCAGATAAATGTGGTGGGGAAAAAATGCACAAAGAAAAGGTTATGAAATATGAAATGTCTGTATACTGCTGAAAATTTACATTCTTAACTGAATTTCCAGCTTCTTCCTTAAGTGCTGAGTTAGTATGTGTTCTAATGTTGCAGAATCTTCAGGTCAAAAGGAATTGTGCAGTCAGTACCTGTTCTGGGTGTGATTTTTGTGTCCTTCACTCAGAGAGACCAAACATAATTAAGCCTGTGTATTCACACTTCTCTTTGCAGTGAAGAAATCGTAAGAGTTGTTGCATTGCATATGTACAAAACAACTACATTCTTGAGTACAGGTGTTATGTAAAGATTAATGACAGTCACTTTTTTCCTCACCTGACTAACTTAGAAAAATATAAATTGTGAGGCTTCCTACCTGCTGCTTTCCAGATGTTGTGACTGGGTATGTGTGACATGATTAAAGTCTGACAGCTTGCTTGTCTGTTCACACTGCACTGACACCTCAGCTGACAACAGCGCTGACACCTCAGCTGACAGCTGTAGTACTCCTTGCTTCAGACAGAGTACAAATAGCTGTAGAAAATTTGCCATTTAATCACTGAAATTTGTTTCATATTGCTTGCTGTGAATTACGGTTTGTTTGCAAGTCTCAGAAACTGAAGTATAGGAAACTATGTAGCTATAACAATGAAGCAAATGGGAGCAAATGGGCACTATCTGCAGCAGGTCATGCATTGTCTTACAGAAAGAACCATTAAAGATAGTGTTGGAAAGAGCTTCGATCATCTACTCCATCCTCCATCCATGCCACAAAGCAGGATCAACAGACTTAATATGTTCCTTATACATGTTTATCTAACTTTTTCTTAGCTTTCAAAGATGATTTTTTCACAACTCTAGAGAATTTAAACTAATATTTTAAACATCCTTAACGCTGGAGAATAACAAGCAACTTTGTGATGCTCAGGGCTAAACATTTACTTGCCACAATTTAAATCCTTCGTTTCTTATTCTGTTACTATGTACGTGTAGAAGAGATGACTCCCTTCATTTGGATTGCACCGTTTAATACATTTATGGACTACTGTAATATTTCCTTTCTCTGTTCTTTTCTGGATATCAAATATCTGTAGTTCTTTTCAGCCCTATGCATTAGTCTTGGCAGAGTTCTGATTATCTTCATCGCTCTTCTCTTGGTCCTCTTGAACTGGTCCACACGTAACTTTTCTTGGTTTTCAGAACTGGGCACAGTACTCTAGTTACAAGCTGTTGCTAATGAATGCCTGGAATTTTTCTTCCCTACATTTCCTCTTAATTTTTATTTTTTGGAGAGTTTAGAATCTCATTATAGTATAGCTGATCATAGTGGTGTGTTCAATGAAATGGGAGACCTTCTGTAAAAAGTGCTTTTACAAGCAGTCATATCTCAAGAACAGTAAAACAGAGGATTTATTCCTCTTATTTTCCAAATGAAAAAAAAATGCATTTTGAACTTGAGATAGTAAAATATATCTTCCTCTCTCCCTCTTCAGGTTAAAGACACTGGTATGAGCTCCTAAAATCTTTAGCTTTTTTACACATCCAGAAAGATATTTTGCAAATTCTGATCACCAATATACCTGCTTTCATGAGAGAAAAATGCATTTAGGTAAAAAAAATAAAAAATAAAAAAAAAAAAGAGAGAGAGAGAGAGAAATGCACCCTCATGTTATCTAAGTCAGTTATAGCATTTAAAATTGTTAAATACCAAGCTTCTGCGTTCCCCAAAATAAAATTATTTCTAAAACTCCTTTACTTTGTTTCTCTTACTGCACTTTATAATTGTAAGTGTTTTGTGACTTCTTTCTTACTAGGACAAATATGAATATATAGGAAAAAGGGGAGATTTCCATAGCACTAAACGCTTAATTATTTAGGTCAAATAGCAAATAGTTATTTTTGTATGATGCACCATTGGGGCAAAAGAATTATTTATGTAACTTTCATGCTAAGATAAATACAAAGATGTATCTAGGTTCTACTGCTGTAAATTCTGAATGTTGTTTGCTGCCAGTAGACTTCTAATTGTATCATAATTTTAGGTTTTAAATGTAATTTTAATTTCCAATTTTATAAAGTACCGTTTTAAGTTTAAATCTTTATATACTTTGTGTTGCCTAATTCACGAAGAAATACTTCACCTCATATGCACAGGCTTTAATGCTGGAGATAAAGTGGTAGCAAGTAACTGATACATACTGTGAACAGTAAATCTGCTTGCAGACGTATGTGGAGATAGTGGAAGTGTTGATAACAGGCAGGTGGCAGGTTTTGTACAAAGACCCTGCTTGACTTGAATTTTCGTGTAGTTTGAACTTGTGGCATGGTTTTTATCTTTCATGGTTAAAGTTTCTTTTGGTTTGGAAAACGCAGCTGATGTGTATAGCTGAAGAAAGCTGCTGTTTGACATTGAAACTGAAGCATTAAGAAACCAACACTTACCTGCTGTGAAATTATAACGCAGAAACATTTTTCATTTGAACCAAACTTTAGAAAGATTTTTACATCTTTTGAAGACGGTTTCAAAGAATTTACGAGATCCATTTTATCCTGCACATTTAATGAATTTATGTGCTCATTTTTGATTATTCTTTCTGATGTACTTCTTTGTATAGCAGTTGTCAGTTTAACATGCTTGCATAAATACACTGTTACTAGAAAGAATGCCTGCCTTCAGTTCAGTTCAAATAAATGTATGAGAGAAGTTTTTCTGGAATTTTAGCAAAACAGAGGTGTCAGCCATGCCAGCCACTAGCAGTAGGTAACTTTGGGATATACTTAAGTTTCCTGACTGGAGTATTATTTTGTTGCTTATAATTTCTGCAAACTATAGCTTCTATTTGTTAGTGCCTGTAGTTGATCACTGACAATACGACAAACTAATAATTAGCTCAGAAAGTAACATTGTTTTTTGTGTGTGTGTCTGTAATTGCTGGCTTTTGCAATAGCAAACTCAAAGATTTTTGATGTTAGTTTCAGATGACAGTGAGCTGCACACCAGTGGTACCCTAAAAGCTTCAGAGAAGTCAACAATGGAGCAATTAGTAGAAAGAGCCTGTTTCAGAGACTATCAACGTTTGGGACTAGGGACCATCAGTAGTAACACTTCTCGATCAAAACCAGAATACTTAAGAATAACTGCACTGAACAGGATGTATTCACTTTGCAGGAGGTGAGTTTACCAACTCAGTCAAGTATTTGAAAATAAAAATGACATAACATGCATTCCACACTTCATATTCATTTAAACAACTTATTCTGACTTCTTTTTTGTCTGTAGTAAGTGTGTTCAACCAGTGGCCTTGAAGCTATTTGTATTCCACTCTTAGAGATTCCTCTTCTGTCACATGGTGATTGTGTATGTATTCATCAGATTTGGAAAGACTGCCAGTGATGGTAGCCAGAAGTGAGCTTTCAGAGCCTCCCCAGAAGCTGTCAGACAAGTCTTTATTTCTAGGTTCTTTTCATTGCCTGTGGAAACAGTGCCCTTGGTGCTTTCAGAGGAGACTAACCTAGATACTGTGAATTGCCTTCTGATATAGCTTTTCTCTTGGCTTTCTACACTGAAGATTTGCTGCACTGAAATTAAGAGGCTATTTTCCAGCTAATTTAGTGATGAAGCTAGATGGTAGAACTCAGTCTGCCTTGATGGTTTGTGTTCGTACTGGAAATTATTTATGTAGTATTATGTAGTTTATGTTGCACATGCTCTGTTCCTTAAAAAAAAAAAAGCATCAAAACAAGTAATTTAACTACTTTCTGCAAATCAAAAATATGTTTTAAAATTGAATTCATGAAGGTATCTATACTACTTTAAACTTTGTCATGTACTGAAAGTCACATGCTGTACATTAATGCATGAATGTTACTAACTCCCTTTTTTGGTTGTGAACATTAGTGTAATTTGCTACCACTACCCACAAAAATTCTTTATAATAGAAAGCATATCTGCGTAAGTTGTATCAGAAGAGCGTCTGCATTCTCTAAGGCCAGTTTTGGCTAGTCATTGCTTTCATTATGGATAATGAAATTGCCAGAGCTTCATGGAAGAAGGGCACAAGAAAATAGTAGATCCTTTCTATTTTGTTGCATACATAGAATAACAGATTAATAACTGTGTTTTTGTTCAATCCCCATTAAATACAATGCAAATAAAAGCATTTAAAGTCTGCACATTTTGGCTGTTCCCTGGTCATTATGTAAACAACTCTTTCCTCTCAAAAATCTACCAGTTTTTAATATAGCAAATTTCTTTGGTAAAGATAATTGATGTCTCAGTAGATTACAAATCACTGGATATACTTACCCTAATGCCATATTAGTTTGACTATTGTGTTCTAAGAACCAGGACATAAATGGTATGTACATTCTTTTTGTATGAGGGTAGTTCAATAAATGTCAAAGTACTGAATTTACAAGAGCAGTGTATATTCTATAGGAACAAAATTGTTCAGTAAGCATTAACATTTTCCAGCTCATTGTGTTAGTTTCTTCCTAACATATGAAATTGGCACTTAAATTGAATACTTTTGTAAGAAATAGAAAATAAACTTTCTCATTGCTTGAATCTTTTTTTTTCTAACAAACACCAATGCCATCTTGTTGAGTTCTCTATTTTTACATCTATTTTATTAGTAAAGTTCCTAATCTCTCCATGTCTTGTAGTGTTCTAAAAAGTACACCAAATTTAATTTTCAAATACACTGTTCCAAGGAATATGGTTATAAAATACATTTTGACAGAAACCAGTTATGACCAAAAATTATTGTTTTAGTTCTGATACTCTAGGCAATCTAAACATTCTTTCATTTCCCTTCTTATATTCTGTATACAAGTGTCAAAACAAAACTACTGTATCATGTGCATGCCTCACAATTCTGCTTTCTGTCATTCTCAAAACTATGGCTTCATTATAGTGGTGCGTAAGAGATCCATTGGGAAGAGAATTATTACCAAACATAACATAACCTTAGATGGAAGGACACTAAAAGTGACAGTCTTACGATTTTTTCCTAATTTAAGTTGTTTAATACATGCAGTTTTCTTCACAAATAAATGTATTTTAGAGGATTGGACTAAAACAGGAGAGTTGTGGAATAAAAAGTAGTAGTACCAGTTAGCATGTATTTTCATTGAGATGTATACTCTGCCAATAGCTTCAGGACTTTTTTTTGTTGTTTAAAATTTTGAGAGCACATTTAATTGATGTTCAAATTTTTCACCTTTTTGTCAATACAGTTATCCTGGACTTCTGGTAGTACCTCAGTCAGTTCAAGACAGCAGTCTGCAAAGAATTGCTCGCTGTTACCGTCACAATCGCCTACCAGTTGTGTGTTGGAAAAACACGAAAAACAGTACTCTCCTACTTAGGTCAGGGGGCTTTCATGGAAAAGGTGTTGTTGGCCTCTTTAAATCCCAAAACACACATCCTACAGGTGAGCTGATGCAATTAGGTTTTCTGTATCTGTAATTTTATTTAGAAATACTTACTTTTCCAGAAAAATAAATAAGATGATTGAATCAAATATCTCAGGGTATGAATGCTAATCAGTTCAGTTGTTAAATTATCAGTTCTGTTGTTAAGTTATCTGTTAACTAGTTCAGTTTAATTACTCTCTGTCATGAAGCAGACCTTGAATGGTATGAAGGTGGTTCAAAAATGTTAATTGAACTCATTTGAATAGGGATTATATATGAACTAGAAGTCTTCAGTTAAAGCTTGCATCTGCCAAATGCAATGTTTCTGAGAATAAAGCACCCATTTTCTGATAACTTCCCCAGTTTGACTTCAATTATCTATTTCCATTACACTGTTTTCATAATGAGTGTATGATGTCACTTTTAATAAAGTACTATATAAAATACTAGAACAAACATTATTCGACGGATTTTCTGATGTCTTTCAATGTGATATTAGTTGAACTTTTATCTTTCTTTTATAAAATATAGGCCTGACAGATTATTGTTGGGGTCTTTGCATTAAGTAAATCTCTTCCTTTGTATGATGAAGACTGGACCACCAGCACAAGATTTTTCAGAAGAACTAGTTAATTTTTCAGAAGAATAAAACACGGGGTAAAACTGATTTGGGAAAGAACAATAGTTGACTTCTTCAGCACTGTGTGAGGGGTGACTGACGTTAAGGTTGAAGGGCAAATTTTCCATCTGTAATCTTTTGCAAGGACATTGTTGCCCTGAATCTTTAGCTCACATATACGTTTAGTTCAATAACATAATTTCATATAAATCAAACTATTCATCTCTTGGGTCACTTTACAAAAAGACACACAGTGATCTTCACAAAATAAAACTTCCCAAGTGGAAGTGATAAGGACATTATCCTTTCATTTAGACATTTCATTCAATTTAACTAAGCTGTTAAGAACTAAAACAACTTTCTGTGGCATTGCTTCAAGGGCTTGAAGTCCTAGAAATCATTAATGTGAATTTCAGGATGTGCACACTCTGCTTAAAAGTTGAAGAGAAAATGTTTCTCTTCAAACTTCTTCCACTTTCCCAGACTGTAGCAACATGATGCTTCCTGCATGTACATTTTCTAATCACTTCCTAATTTTACTATTACTTTAGATACTACTTGAATCTATCTTGAAACTTCTTAAGGCACTTCCAACTAATCAGGTAACTGTTAGTTTCCAGCGTAGCATCTGATTGGAGCATCACAGAGAAAACTATTTGTAAGTTGCAGTAGTTGTGGCTTGTCAAAATGTGCTCACTCAGGTTCTTTGACTCCCTCTTTCATCACAGATTTCAAATTATGGCTCTCGTGATCAAGTTATATTTTTGTCCTGTAGCAAGTCTAGATGTGGCTGTAGTAAGCTAGAATTAAGAAAAATAAATATATATATATCAGTTGGCATTTGAGGAAAATCTGACCCCTTGAGTCTGGACAGTTTTTTGTCTTCATAGTCATAGTATAGCCCAGGACCTAATTCATCTCCTTCCCTTCCTTCTAAGTCCTTGCAGCTGGACACAAATTGATGTTTTTTCTTGTTAAGGCAGTTTCCTCCAATGATCACCTAGTTTCCAAATGCACATTTAAAACTTGCTTTTGTTTTTGCATTGATTTTGTGTTCTGTTATTTGATTCTTAACTTCTTGAAATCCTAAGTGGATGTCTGCTCAACTTCATTACAATAATTTCTCAGAACATCATGCTTTCTCATTGTCCTTTTTCATTTTTTTCCACCCTGTTTCTAAACTGTGTCTGTGTCTTCTCTAGCTTTGCTTTTATCTAGTCTTTTGCAGCCGCTCTGAAACGGTCCTCCTCAGTGTTCCCAAGTAACTCAAGCAACATCAGTGACATCTGGAGAGTGATTCAATTTCTGAGATACACAGAGGAGTCAGCTGAAACTCCACGTGTGTCAAGGATTATTCAGAGGTTTCCAGAAAATGAATTATGGTTCTTAGAACAGTTCAGCTTCTTCTCCCACCCTCCCATCCTCCACCCCACCCTTAGAGTTTACCTAAGTAGGTGGGAAGATACTTCCCGAAGATACCTACTGGTGAAGGAGCAGGTAGGCTGTTACTGGAGAACAGGAATGTTGCTTTTCATAGCTGGAGGTTTCTTTACATGTGTTATCCAGGTGTGCATGCACTGTCCATCCTCTTTTCTCTTTCTATTTCACTAAAATCATCAGAATCTTCGGGTAGGGTGCCTGAAAGATTTGAGGGTTGTGTCCAGTGATGCCTCTAACTGCATAAACAGATGGCATAAACACTAGTGTCTTTTAATAAATGTATACTTTCAGTGAATGGGCAGCATATCTCAAGGAACCTTTGCTTACATGTAAGACACCTTCCCTTACTGTGTTGAGGAAGAGCTGACTGAGTATGGTTTTATCTTCTGTTGAAAAATTATTCTATCTCTTCTCTATGCTTTTTTATTATTTCGAGGCTGACATTTGCTGACAAATATCACAAACTTATAAACGTTACTTTCACTTCTGAGAGTGAAGGAAAAACTACATCATCTCCATTCTGTTTGCACTGACCACTTGTGAATTGTCAATGTTTTAAATGGTTACCATTGGATAAAAGACTATTTTAGAAGCTTAGTTTTGTGGAGTGGAATGCAAGAGAATGTTGCTGGTGCTGCTTGCAGCCAGGTGATGAACATCTGGGCATTCTTTGTCATCGAAGAAATGACTTTTTCAACATAGGACAGACAAACCATGAAATTGTCAATGATCTTTTTTATATGGTTAGCTTTTTTCTTTTGTTATTCTGTATATTTATAAATATATGTTAATGTTATCCATTCTTCTTGCAACTCTTCCTAGCTCCTGCTTCTTTAGAATCTTCAAGCAGTATAGAACAAGAAAAATACCTACAAGCCTTACTTAATGTGATATCCGTCCACTGCAAAATGAATGGCAGTAATACTCTCACTGTTAGACCAACAATTGCTCTATCTCCAGGTAAAATTGTTTGGTATAGTCCTTTTCCGTGGTTAAGTTGAAAAGTGAATTTTCTAGTTCAATTTGCATTTTGTTGTTTCCTCTATTGTTTCACTTTCCAGATAGTTTTATTCACTCTTAGTTTTAATGGGTGTGTCTCTGTACGTAAAGGATGTTTTTAAACTTTTTCAAAATGTTTTTCAGTGTTCTTAATCTGATGGTAAGTGATTCTTAGCCTATGGTTCATGGTTTTTGATGAAATTCTGTTGGGCATGATGGGCCAATCTAGAGGCATTAGTAATTTTAACAATTTGGGAGCTAATAATATAAAGTCCTCCATAATATCAAGATGCCAAGTTTGTTGTTGTTGTTGTTTTTTAATATCAAATGCAACAATTATATAACAGAATCAAAAACATAGATATACTTTAAGGTCTTCTATAACAAAGTAGGTGTATTGAAAACTATATATAGAATAAGAGAATGCCAACCTGAAGAGACTGTGAAATGCTCCTCTGTTTCATACAGTGAGAAAATGTGAGACTGGAAGGCCAGACTCCACATGAACAAATGCACTATTTAGCTACAAAAATAGTGGAAGTCATTTAGGCACTTTCACATATTACATACAATAGGATTTTAATGCTGTTTTCATGTAGAGCGTACTTGCAGTGAAAACTCTTTCAAAAGACATTATTT
Source organism: Heteronetta atricapilla (assembly GCA_011075105.1). Classification (NCBI taxonomy): domain Eukaryota; kingdom Metazoa; phylum Chordata; class Aves; order Anseriformes; family Anatidae; genus Heteronetta; species Heteronetta atricapilla. The sequence continues at coordinate 17,147,009 of CM021735.1, forward strand.
AAGTTAGGTAAATGTGGAACCATGAAGAAACAAATCCATGTTTTATCTCAATTACTACCTGATGAAACTGAAGGTATTCTCAGTGTCTTAAAGAGTATGTGACTTGAAATTGTCTGTCTTGCCGTATTCATCTGGTGGAAACTGCCCTAATAGGGTCAGTGGCTTTTCTTGTAAACAGTGGCTTTTCTTGTAAAATAACACTATTTCCGAAGTGTGCATGCTTTACTTCATTTATTGTAACATACGTTGATTGCTTAACTGTATCTAACATCAACATTTTGTTGCCAATGTATACATCTGTCTTAAAAAAAAAATACAGCAGAAGTACAAAATTGGCAAGAATTAGCTGCATTAAGTGTGAAAAAAAAAGTATTTTCATCATTTATGTTAAGTGTTAGTCTGAGTATAGGTTTTTTTTAATCTTCTATTCTTTTTTTGGCTGACTTTAGGCACTGAAAGGAGGGCTTCAAGAATGTCTACTGTGTTTAAGCAGGTAGTGCCAGGACATTTGGATGTAAATCTATCCAATAGCTTTGCTCGAGGAGGTTAGTAAGACTAGATCAAAGTCTAACTACCTGTGTTATTTGAAATAATAAATGATAACAAAATGTCAGTGAAATAAAAATAATTACACTGCTTACAAATTCATTACATTCTGAAACAACAAAATCGAAATTACCAATTAGCCTTAGTTGATAACATACTTTTCGTATCTGATTTCTATTTGTCTTCTACTTACCATTGAAATAAAGCTAATTTCATGTTCGAAATAAATAGAAAATTAAGCACTCAGTTAGGAAATATGTTTCTAAATACTTTGTGATACATCCACATTTGTAATGTACCTGACGTGTATGACCTAAAAATGCACACTTTACATTAGGATTGAATGGACTTCACAGTCTCCAGTTTTGTAGTTTGTATTAGTCTGGCGTTTGTTTGAAGATTAGCTGATGCTTCATCTAGATACAAATAATCAATCTGAATAATTTTACTCTAGGTAAAGGAAGGCGTTATGTGGCCAGGCTGTAAGAGTAAGGAGATACAGTGTCTTTGGGAATTGTTATTCTTAGTTACAAGGGATCATCAGTGTCATTTCTACGAGAAACTCATTCTGTGAAGTGAATTCCAGTTACTTTTGCTCTTCTGGTCTGATGAAATTATTAAGATTTTTTTCTGTGCTTAAACTAATGTGTTGAATTACTTAAATACATTATATGTTTGTTAGAATAAGTGTAAAAATATTTCTCAAAATGCAGAATTTTGGATTTAGTTACCTTCTATCCATGAAGGCTACTAATACAAATATTTTTAGGCATCTGAAAGTTGCTTTTCTTCCCTTCTGACTCAGTGCAGCTTTGTAGGCAGCAAAATACCAATCTTACAGTGAGTTCAACTCAGATTTTCAAAGGTAGAAATGAGAAAAGACATCAAAAACTTCATCTGAAATTAAAGTTGGACCTATTTTGACCCTCTGTGGTCTATTCCAACCTAAATTGTTTTTCTCCATACAAAGCTGTAGCTTTGTATTTATTTTTTTATTTATAGAAAATAAAACAATTTTCTAGAGAAAGACTTCCAAAAGAGATGGAAGAGATTAGAACAACAAAGGAAAGAAGAAAGCAGGGGCAAAGGAAGAAGCAAAGAAAGGAAAATACACACAGCTATGTAGAGAAGTTATATGAGCATTATAGCAGAAAGAAAGAGAGGAAGGACAGTTTATGGGGATCATCACAGAATGGACAATTCTTTTCACTTTCATTAGTCACAGCATATACATGGTTTATATCTAAAAGTTCTGTTGATGTTCTCTATTCTGTCTTAAACTATTGTAGTACGTGGAGATGAAAAAAAACACAGATTTTAATTGGATAGGTAAAATTACTGGGAACTGAAGAGAGCAAGAGTGTCTGGAATTGTTAGATGAACTCATGGCTGTGCACAGCTTGTCTTAGTACTGAAACAGTGAAAATATTGGGTAGCTGACAGCAGACATTTTGATGTATTCTACCTCCTCATGTTGGGATAGAAGTGCCAACAGCAAAGTTTCACTGAGGAGCCATGAAGATACGCCAGATAAGAAAGGGAAAAGCTTGCTGTTTGACTACATGGAAGTTGTCTTTTGAAGTGTGATAGAGTGAGCTACTCAGTGAAGGAAAAAGGAGTCTCAGGGTAGTGTAAGAGTCACAGACATCACGTTTTATTGTTGGATATTGTCTCTTGCCTAAATTTTGGCGTTAATCAGGAAAAGGGCAGAGAAATTTTCTTGTATCTTGCTGGATTGATGCCACACCTGCTCTATATATTTGAAAGGTGTAACTACAGACCAGTATCTGCAGTCTATTCACAGCTCAGCAGGATACATGAGGACTTTGCTGAAAAATAAGAATGTTTGACAAGTACGATGGGAGCCCTAGTGAAGGTGAGAAGTTGACAGGGTAAGAGAGAAAAGAGAAAGGGAATATCTTACTGTAAAGAAGTAAATTCTAGGGTCTTTTTAAGTGAGATAACAGAATTCTTTTAGAAGAAACTCTAAAATACACAAAGTATATAGATTGCTTAAATTGTTGTTCTCAGATAAATGGATTCACATTGTTTATTATCACTAGGAATTTATGACTTTTTGCAAGCTAGTTATATCATACATGTGAAGTAGTGTCACCATACACTGTGCAGGACCAAAAATGCAGATTTTTTGGTCAGCTACAAAAGGAAACTTATTTTATGCAGGCAGTCTAAAGTGATTTCTCTTCACATTCCTCAGAGTAATTCAAAAAGCAAAACCAAGAAACACACACAAAAACAAAATAAAGGCTATGTGGTTAGTTAGTTACTTTATCATAGCAAGCATCTGCAATATGCATTTAATACCTGGATTTTGCACTACACTGTACAAAATATAATAGCAGTATTTTTGTACGTTTAATTCTGGATCACTATTTCCTTCCTTATTTTTATTGTCACACATAGAGGGCTCAAAATACAGGTTCAGCTTGGATGCACCAACTGAAAATGAAATTTTCCATTCTTTTTTGACAGATGCTGTGGTTTTTTTAATATGCATACATTCAAAAAGAGACGTGGCAGTGCTTGAATAGTAATTCAAATTTTTAAAATCATCCTTGTTCTGAATACTCATTGATATCTGTGTCCACACTAAGTACTGTATTTTTTTTAGTTTATCTGGAACATTATAGTAAATATTTGCCTAAAACATGGTTATTTCTGATCAGAAATATTTGCCAAATACTTACATTTCATAATATATTTTCATTCTTGGACCCTTTTTTGGGCAGTAATTTGGTTGATACCTTTCATAAGTTCACTTAAAAATGCATATCTTTTCTTCTTATATTACTTTATAAGTACAGCGTAATTATAAAGAACAGCAATTCTTACCTAGTTTTGTTGTGTAATTTAATAGAACAAAATTTTAATAGAGTAAAATCCTTTTCTCAGTATGATTTGCTACTGCTGGAAAATCATTAAGTTTCCTTTATAACATTTTATAACAAGAGGGAAAAAAAAAAAGATTGCTGCATTCATTTAAAACTATTGAAATGATAATGATAATTACTGTTTTTGATAAAAGGATACTTCCCACTTAATACTGGTTTTCTGGCTTGATTGATGTTTTGTCTTGATTGATGACTTTGATTTTTGCTGTCTGATAAATCATGTAGTATAAAAAAAATCTGTATACGCTTAATCTTTGTAAATTAATAAGTAACGCTTTTCTTTTCTCCTGCAATGTGTCTTGCTGCAATGTGCATTCCATTCCTCCTCCTTCTGTCTTTACTGTTATCTACCAGTGCTTGGGTACAGAGATAAATGTTTCACTCATTCAAATTGCAAATCAGCAACTAAGGGAAGAGTCCATCAAGGTACTGTATTCTGTGTCCTGAAAGCACATTCTCATCTGCCATCTCCATAACTACTACCATATTCTAATATATGCTAAAGTAATGCTGCCAGAAAGCCTTGACCATTGAGTGTATAATGCAGTGACACTGATAAGCCACACACTTCACCACGTTTATACTTAATATTATGATCTAATGCAGAGTGACGTGTTGAATTTTTAAGTTCTTTCAGAAAAATAATTTTCTGTGCCAAAACTTTAAACTGAAAAAAAAAAAGTAATTCTGAAAAAAAAATAAATTAGTACTCCTACTGCCTTAGTAGAATAAGTAAGAAATACTGTTACGCAGTCAATGAACTTTCTTTCCAAAATTACTGGAAATGTTAGTGAACTGGGAAAAATTGGTTTTTGCCATTTTATAAACATATAATAATAAAATACATCACAAATAATGAAAGTTAGATACTGCTACCAAAAAAAAATAAGATAATAGACAAAGTTAGAAAAGAAATACAGTTGTCTTTTAATCACTGTTATCCATCAGTGGTAATCATGTTCATCTGCATGTATTTATAAACAGTTTTTATGCTTTTGATGTGCTACAGGCTCTAATGGTGCCCTGCATTTCTAGTATGTTATAAAGTGTGAGTGATCTGATATTTTTGTAGGCATCATCTTGGGAGAAGAGTTGTCTGTGTTGGAACCGGCATTTTTTCATACCAAATGAACAAGAACTTATTTCTTTTATTAAACACTTCCTGTGGTTTCTGTTTGTGTTCCGAAGTCTTCGTTATATTGTCTGTAGCAGTTCAGATATGGAACAAAAGTTTAAATTAAAAATACTGAGAGACATTTTATAAAACTGTCTTTCTTTGAGGTTGGAACTGTTTGGAACTGTTTACCAATTAATAGGTTTCTAGCCAACCATCCTCAGTTAATCCTATTTGCTCACATCTTTTGGGTGGACGATAATGTAGCTGCATGAGCTACAACATGCAAACTAAAATGTTGAGAGGCAGAGTTTATTAGGTTAGTACAATGCCACTCAAATACAGATGTGCTGCTTTCAGATGCCAGGGTGTTGTTCCATGTTACGCTGCACTCACTGTTCCTTACTTAGGTGCAAGCTCCTGTTGTTGCTAGCTTTGGGATTTCTGTACCATGCCGGAGTATTAGTGATCTTAGTGCCAGATTAAAACTAGAGCTGTGATCTAAGCATCCTTCTGTCTGCTCGCACAGCTGTACTGTACTCACATCTGCTAGAATATAGTTGTGAAAAAAGTGATTAGAAAATAACTTCCTTAAATTCATTTCCATTTTTAGTTGCCCAGTAAACATGGACAGTTAGAAACTAAAATCCATGACATTCTGCATTTTAATTACTGTAGTTGGAGAGCAAATATGGAATACTTTCTCCTGAAATGTAGTATTTGAATTGATCCTTGTATATACATTTTTGTTATAATAGGATATGGGGTGCATTATTAAATTGTGTAGGGTGAAGGGAACACAAGAATTCTAGATAAACGGGGAAATTCAAGTGATAGTATTTCCATTTTTGAGGGAAGTAATTAATGCATAATATTCTTATTGGTTAGACTTCCAAAATAATATGCCTTTGACAAGGAAATAGTTGACTTTTTGTCCCTACTTCTGAAAGGAACACCAGTAATTTCATTTCCATGTACTTAAATGGATGTTAGTTACTTGCAAATTGTGATTTCTTTTATCATTGTGTAACTGATTCCGTAGCAATCATTTTCTCTATAGTAGAAAGCACTGTTTGATTAGAATCTTAGATTAGAAGACAGTATGGTAGAATGATTTTGACAATTTTTGTTATGAAATGATTTCTTTCCAGCATGTTGTTAATTGTGTTCTGTGCAGAATGCAAGTGACATGTTTAAACACTGTACTTTGTAAATTACATTGTAGCATATGCATGAATAGTTATCATCTCTAGTGCCTCACACTAAGAGGTTTTTAAAATATTTTTCATCTTTATGAAGGTGTATGGGCAAGTCTTCGTTCAAGTAACCGATTTATCAACGCTCAGACTCCATTCATTGATGTTGGTGCAAGACTTGCAGGCAAAGACAATACCACTTCCTACAGTAGCAGCACTTTTTTGCAAAGTCAGCTTTTGAGACGTCAAGCAGCACTCTATATATTTGGAGAAAAATCTCAGTTACGGGTAATGTCATTTTTATTTTTATGTTCATATAATTTTTATTTGGCTTGAGTTTAATAGCCCTAATGCTTTTACAGAACAAAAATAACATTCTAGATAAGTCAAGTGGATAGCTCTCCTAAAGGTGTAAATTCTCATGGGCATGTAAGGTAATATTTGCTACACAGGCATGCTCTCCGTTTTGTTCTGTTTTGCTATGTTCTGTATTGCTATACATAGAATAACAATTAATGCAGCATAATGTGGTGGGGGTTAGAAATCACACTCTGTGGTTATATAACACAATGAAGTTAACATAAATAAAAGCTTACTGAATTGTTTTAAAGAACAGCCAGACACAAGCACAAACTCATGTAGCTGCTGTAACTAGAGCCGTTTGTCACTTCTGGTCAAGTGCTGATGTGTTAGGTAGAGATGAGGGATACAAAAATGGGTAACATGATTAGAGGATTGGATTAGCTTTTCTACAGCATGAGGATGTTTAAATTGGAAAAGACATGACTAGGAAGGAAATGAAATGTATTGTGTGGCAACAAAACATCTAGCAAAGCCTTTGTAGTTTGTAATTTTGTAGTTACCATGTCTTCACTCTTTCAACAACATTGGCTTTGCAGGGAGAAAGAGCAGCAGAGTTCAGCTGTGCCAAGTGTAGCTGCTGGGATAAAGATCCTGGCAGCTGCCCCTTTGAGAGGCTGTTCAGAGCTATTCCAAGGAGAGTGCTGAAGTTCTGTATATGTATGGTCTTCCTGCCAGAGCCATGGTTAAATACACCTAAATGCTTATTACTACTCTGATTCAGCTGACTCGTCATCTAATGTTCAGCTGAGTTGTCATCTCACAGTGATGTCTAGTTTGGGAAATATAAAACAGGCTTATTTGCAGTTTTATTTTTCCTGGTGTTCTGAATACATTATGAAGGAAATGAATTTAATTAGACAGGAAAAACAATTAGGGGTAGCATTTAGAATCATATTAAGTCAAATTGATGTGGATAACACTAGCTCAGAAGTCTGTTCATCCTGATTTGATTACATGAAGAGGTCCGTGATATCTACAGTTTTATACACCTTTTAGGATAAATTTTAATATTTTAATATTTTAATATTTTAGATGCAGTTGTCTAAGACACATGTATCCTCTTTATTAACTCTTCACTTTTCAGAAAATGTTGTCAGATTTTTTTAATCTCTGCAAAGACTGAAAAATCATTTGTTTTTGTTTTTCCAAATATGAGCATACATAAAATACAATGCATTTTGTGAAATACATAGTTTACAGCAGCAGTTATTAGTAGTAAGTAAAAACATCCATTTTCAGTTCCTTATGAATGAATTTACATTATTTCTGGAGATGAAAGAATCATGCTGTATTAGAATGATGAATCAAAATCCTAAGACTCTGCAATGTTTTAATTTTAACTTTTCTTTTGTACTTTCTAGTGTTCTTTTATATCTTACTTTTACTTGCAGTCGTATTTTATATATATATATATATGTAAAAGATATCAGTTCTTATCATTTTTAATTTATCTTTTATAACTGATTTTAAATTTATTTTCCTTTGGGTTCCTTCATTAGACATTGGTACCCAAAGTAGTCATTTTTATTAGTTATTAATATTTCATTTGACATTCAAATACTTTATAATATAATTAGCATAACAATAATTGACAGAAATATCCTATCAAATCTATAAACAAAGTGTTCTGGTTTAATGTGATAAAGCATAGTAGTAAAAAGAACAAAACAGAAATCTCCAAAGTAAACATAATGAATCATTATTAGAATAAACTGTTCTTATGAATATTAAGAAAGCAGTTTATTTTCCTGAAAAAAAACAAAAACAAAAACAAAAAAAAACAGTTTTATTGAGTTGCAATTTTCATTTGATTTTCTGGAGGGCATTCATCCTGAGGTTTTCAGTCAGGTCTACTCATATATGTTTTTTATCTTATTTAAGGTATCTTTTATAACTATAAGCTTCAGGAGGCTCTGGCAAAGCAGGCAATTTCCTAAAAAGGAGTACAGGAAGAGTAACTCGAGAGATGGTTATGTATGGTTATTGCTATAATCAAATACTGACAGGTTTTTACATTTCTGTTCAGTTTCTTAATGAATAGTAATTGAAGATAGTAATTCAATAGTAATTGAAGAGTTCAGTGATGCATCTAAAGATGCGTAGTAGGAGAAAAAGTCTTTACTTTGCTTCTTTGAAGGAATCCTTTAAGACCAGTTGGGCAAAAAATCAAAATTGTTTAATATATCAACTGATGCAAACTAGATGGGGATAATACACTTGTGCTTGGTATAGAGTAAAGCATTTTTAATATATTACCATATGGAAATGCATTACTATGCAGAATTTGAAAGGAGAGAACTATTAGATGTGCAAACAAGTGTTCAACAAAACCAACATGAAATAGTCTAAAGTCCAGCAGGATGTATATAAGTTGGAAGTAGCATAGAAGGGGATACTTCAAGAATCCTTATATTATATTAATTTATTTCCTTGCTGGTTTAGAGTTCAAGTTTTTTTTTCTTCTTCTTCCTTTTTTTAAAATTTATATACTTAATGTATAATTTTGCAGAAGATAAGTCATCTCTGGGCATTACTAAGGAAAAGAGTGTTGTATTGGCAACACAGAAATCATAATAATAATACTACGTAGCGATGAAATGATTGTTTTGAGCCTGCTCTCATTGATCTATATCTGGTCTACAAAATCAATTCAAAGGGAAGCTTGTTGATTTTGACTGTTTAGTATTTCTCTAGCTTTTGTTAGCATCCTGCTAACTTGAGTTGTTGGCTATATTTATTTATTGTTAATTTGCCTAAAAGTCCTAAAGGAAGCACGTTCTCATGTGTATGAATAGCTCAACAGATTTATTCAACTCAAATGTGTTACAGTGGTAGCGGTATAACTCTCATGAATACAGTTTTGTTATGAGTAGTAGATGGGTACTTTTTAATGCTACATTTTACAAATGTTGTAAGGATTATCATTATACTGGGCAGATATTTTAAAATAATTTGAATTAAGAATTGAAGTATTTAATAATAAAGCAGACAAGAATATGATATTTGATAAGATTTTCACTGAAAAATATGCTTCCTTTTTAAATTATATCTGCTGTTATCCTTCTCACACAGGGCTTCAAACTTGATTTTGCTTTGAATTGTGAATTTGTTCCTGTTGAATTCAGTGACATCCGACAGACAAAGGCAAGCTTTAAAAAGCTGATGAGAGCTTGTGTTCCCAGCACTATTCCTACAGATTCTGAGGCAACATTCCTAAAAGCACTTGGGGAGTCAGAGTGGTTCCCACAGGTAATTTATATGAGAGGTACTTCTAATAATCTTCATGCAATGCTGCCTACACAAAATAAATTTCAGGCCCTTCTGACAGAGACCTATTGTATTCTAACCAGCTGGTTTTTTCCTCTTTGTTCTTTCTAATTACTTTGCATGCTATCAATTCTGCATTACATAAGTGTTATTGTTTTAATATAATCATAACATTTACAGATGTGGGAGGCAGTTTTTATAGCATAATTTACTGGTTACATGGAACATGTATTGTTACATGGAACAAGTATGTAAGCAGAGATTACCATTTTTATTGCATATTATCAACTTATGGTCTTGGTTTTAAATGTTTTTTCTTATTTTATATATTCAAAAAACTGAAAAAATACAGAACAATAAATAAGCCTTTTGATTTTAAGACTGATATTCTAGCCTTCATATGTGTTCCTACCCTGAATTTCCACATGCACAAATATTTAGCAAATAAACTAGCGTCTGTTATCTGTTGTGGAATAAGGAGAAGTGTTTGCAGGAGAGAGGGGGTTGTGTGCTCGTTCATCTATTTGTATCTGTTGTCTTTAAATCTGTTCCTTTACTTCCCTATCCCATATTTCCTTACATAAAGATTAATTAAATGAAGGAAAGACTGTAAGTAACTTTGCAAGATTCAAATTAAGATGGGAAAATTAGCTCTTTGTAAATTTAAAAAGATTTTAATTACAGCAAGTGTTTATTTTAGTTGTATTTAAGTTTAGTATTTAAGTTGCATATTTTATTTGGAATCTTCTGTTGCATAAATTCTCCTCAATCATAAATAATCATAGAAAACAGAATAGACTCTTACACTGATTTGTCAAGGAGAAAATACTTATGAGTAACATAGTCATTTCAGAAATCATGCATCGGAAAGCATACTGGCTGGAATGTGCTACCATGCAAGGAATTGCTTAAATTTTCTCTTTTAGGTGTGATGATTTCTTACAGAACACAGGAGCTTGTCATTGATATGTCTGATAACCACTTTGTTCAGAGAGGGAGAAATCAGGAGACATTAAAGGCTTGATGCCCCCACCATGTGAACAATTTCAATCATGGAACAGTTGAGCAAGTTAATAGATGTAGATAAGGGAAATGAATGTCATTTTGATGAAATAAACATGGTCCTATAGCAGCACAGAGATCAAGGAGAGGTTATCACATTGTGTTACTCTCAGGAATATTTGAGAGAAAAAGTAACAGCATCACTCTTTGCTCAGGACTAGATCATAGTGTCATATACTACCTCTGATTCATTACCAAGACATTTCCATGGTGCAAATCATGTGGTAAATGACTTATGTGATAAATTTGATTTATGGACTGATTTGTCACATTTTCTGCTAATCCTGTGAAAGGACATAGATCTGTCATCTTGGAAATTTGTTTTTATTGTACTGAATTTTCCACTCCTATGTAACAGTAGTTTTGAATGCAGAAGAAGAAATTCAAAGTATGTTCTGAATACTAACAAATAGTATTTTGCATTTCTTTATATTGAATCTGTATAACCAGATTGTATATCAGTTTCTTTCATTAAGGACAGCAAAAAAACAGTCATTCTTCTATTCTGCCTATGAAAGCATAGAACAATGAACTATTTGATTTTAAAAATGAGACGCTTTTCAACTTTTTCCTACTGAAAATAGCAAGAAAATTAGTTACTTTTATTTTCTAAGTAATGACTGTGTGAATGTTCAGAGCAGTTAAGTGTTTTCTGTCATAGTTTTCATGGTAATATTCATAAGATTGTTTTTTCTTCTTTTTTTATGAGGCAAAAATCAGCCCTAAACAAGGATGAATTTTCTAGGGTTTAACGGTTGTTTGATTTATCTTCTTTCTCATATTTTCTCAAGTTTATTTTTGTCTTCTCTGAGTCTGTTTCCTGTGCTTTCTGAACTTTCTGAATTTACTTTTTCCCATATGTAGATAGTCTTAGATATCTCTTGCCATCCTTTGCTTATTTGTTTTCCTATATTTCTTTCTCCCTTTCTCCCCAGTACTTCCTACTGTTACTATTGGTTGGGTTGTACTTGGTGCTCTGCAAAGAGCAATTTCATTCAGTGGTTAAAAAAAAATTTGGTTACATATAGTCTGTTACATTATTTGCCAAGAATGCCATCTCAGTATGATAGAAATGGTAGAAACACTGGAGTTTTTCATTTTAATAGTAAAGAGGAGAACTCTCTTCATAAGGTAAAAATGCTCAAAGTCACCTAAATTCTTTAACTTGCTTATAGGCAACCATGTTTGAATAAATCTCATTCAAGTCAACAAACTTTGACCCAAAGAAATGTATTGACCCTCAGAAATATTTAGTATCACTGCAAAACAAATTTTAGAATGCAAATAATTAGTGTATCCTCTTAGCCAGTCTGCCCAAAAGCAAAAAAAAAAAAAAAAAAAAAAAAAACAAAAAAAAAAAACAACGTTTTAACTTATTTAAAATATTTCAGATAATAGATGATAATATTCAGATAATAGAATTCTAATATTCATTTCATTAATTTTCAAATTCCATAAGATTGAACATTAGAACTATTATCTTGTAAATACGGATTTTCTCATCAAAGTACTTGGTGACTTTATGCAACCTTAACTTTTCACAGGGAAAGATTTAGCGTTAAGCCCAGAGTGGAATTTCTCTACAATAAATCTGTCAACTGTGTCATTCCCATTCCACTTTTTATGACAACTGTTTTATTGCAGCGCTTATTGGTTTTAATAGTTTAAGTTCTTATCTTCAACTATTTGCTTAGTTTTGTTGTAGTTCAAATGAAAATCCTCTGAGTTTAAGTTTTTTTAGTTTTCTAATCTGTTACATCAGTTAATTTCTCTGTGATGTATGTAGAATTTGTAATACATTTTTAATGTTAAATACAAACGCATTCTATTTATTGAAAATATCTAGACATTTCTCTTGAGTGTGTTATTGATTTGCAATATTCTGTAGCTTCACAGGATAATGCAATTGAGTGTGATCATCTCAGAGCTCCTGGAAAATGGTTCTTCTGTTATGGTCTGTTTGGAAGATGGCTGGGATATTACTGCACAAGTAAGTTGCTATTAAAACCCTGAAATAACTAAATAACAAGAAAAACACCAAGCAATACTTTTTTACATATGCGATTGATAATTTGATACAACATTAAAAAAAGTATTGTGGCAGCAGGGACTAGCATACATGAATCCTTGTATTCCTTTGTAATTTACTCCATGAAAGCGTTCATTAAAATGAACTTTTACCAAAAGTCCTGAGGGACTTGGTATTCTAAGGCTTATCTGTAAGATCTGCATTCCCATACTTGACCATATGGAAGAATGAAAGATGAAGGTTGTCACAACAGATGATTTATCTTTTTAAATACAATATGCTTTAACATCGAAGGGAAGGAGAAGAATTCTTTCTTTAGCCATTCACTTGCCATAAATGAATTTAGGAGAGCACACAGAGAGAAAACCAACTGCCAGAACTGACTGTAACACACCTGCTGCAAGGACAGATCACCAGAACAGATAACATTGTGAAACAAACTATAATTTATGTAAATGATGACCCACTGCCTCATTTAATGGATACGTTGTGTCCGTACATAGTTGCTTCATAATCCAGAAAAATTGTAATAAAAACATCATGTACAGCCAGCATCCTTATTTCAGGTAAAAAAAACAAACAGACAACAAACAAAAAAAACCACAAGAGAATGTTAACATAATTCTTGCAATCGCTGTCAAACAGCGCAGAGTAGAGAAGGACACTTACATTGCCGGAGGTGGGAGAAGTCAGTGCTACATTTCAAAGTCTCTTGGGATGCTGTTTACAAGAACAGGCCGAAGTTGACTGGTGAGCACCCTAGCATGGCAACAGAGCAGAAGCTTGAGTCACCGTCATGACCAATTATTTAATGCTTTCTTTGTTGAGGTGTAGGCAGTGCTATTTTGTAAATAATATCTTCCGAAGTCACAGTTTAATTATGGCTATTCCATGTGAGGTGCTATTTGTATTGTTTTATAAAAATATGTAACCTATCTGGTAAGATACTTGTAACTGAAATTATTTGAAAGCTTTGGTTTCCTTGAACTACATACAGATTATGGAATATTTATTTTCATTGTATAAGGTGTTCTCCTTTTAACTTCTGTCATTCTTATCCCATTTTGTCATCTAGGTAGTATCTCTAGTGCAGTTGCTCAGTGATCCCTTTTACAGGACACTTGAAGGCTTCCGAATGCTGGTGGAAAAAGAATGGCTCTCTTTTGGTCATAAATTCAGTCAACGAAGTAATCTGACTCTCAATTGTCAGGGTAGTGGATTTGCACCTATTTTCTTACAGTTCTTAGACTGTGTGCATCAGGTAAGTCCATCCATATCTTACTATATCGTAAGTGATAGATAATGCTTTGAGAGAAGACTAGTAGCCTTCTTCTCTGGGTTTTATTAAAGAGAATGGACTTCACATTAAGAAGAGCTGGAAAATCAGGAAGAAACTGACCATACAAAACAGACTGTCTATTAGGGATGGTTGGCATTATGGATTTTTTAAGGTGATTCATGCAGAGGTTTCAAACTGATGTTTTTTAAGGGTAAGACTGGCTTTTGGCAGTCTGGAATGCCTAAAGCAGCAGAAAAAATGACAGGTTGTTAATACAGTGAGTAGACAGTTTTTAATTTCCTGTGTTTGACTATGTCTTGTACTCTGTCAGTTCTGGAAAAAAACAAGCTACATACCACCTCTGTAGTGGTCTGTGATGTTTTCGAACTCTAAAGCAGAGGTTTGTTCACTGAAATTCTATTTTTTCTATTTAATGCATTCCAATAGTCTACTATGCTGCTATTACTTCTAGACAAGTAAAGCTACATTGCTAGTAACAGCAAAATTTTGTTGGGAGGACTTTTATACACTTTCTCCTTGCGTACGGTCTGGTGAGTAGTCTCTCCTTACTGAGGATAATTCACCTTTTTCATATTTTATGTTAGTCTTTAATTTTTGTAACATACCTGCTCTAATAATCAACTCCATCCAAAAATTGTGTTTTGATCTTTTGGTAGCTCCCCTTCAGCTCCATTCTCCATACTCATTTGTAGACCTTTTTTCTTAAGGCTACAGAGGCTGAACTGTACTTATAGCCAGAAGAGGGGTTCCTAAGATGTTCGTAGGGTTCCTGGGTCACCTAAGATGTTCTTATTTTTGTGTATTCTGTATGTTCATAAGAAGATGAATACTCACAGTTACATGGTGTAGCAAAAGTCAGGTTAAGAATTTCATGCTTACTACAGATTAATTCTATAGTCTGTCCTCTTTTTCATCTCAAACCAGAAAATACAATGCTTTGCAGATTCTCTGTGTATGATCCCATAGGAGTTGGTATAATTCCTCTTGTATTTATCTGTCTTTTTTCCATCTCTCATTCTTCTCTCTGAAAAATCTGGGTATTACTAACCTGCACTTAAAGTATGGTTGGCTGTCTCACAGAAGAAGACTTAAAGCACCTACCTGCTTTCTTGGAACAGACGTTCATGGTGAATTCTTGCATGGAGTAGACCCTGAAAGAGAAGTCAGCAAATAGACTTACTCTGTTGCCCGGAGCAACGTCCACAGCTTAGATAACATGCTAAACCAATGAAAAATAATCTTTAGATATCTGAAAGAATGGTAATGAATGAGTTTATAAAAAAAATGAGTGAAGACTTAACCAAAGAACATGTTGTACATTGTATGTATCCCAATGTTAAACACCATTGCCATCGTTATTTCTATATTGCAAGTGAATAAATGATATCCTTGGAATTTGGTTCTGTTCCTACAACATTAGAAAACCTTGCAAGTATTTCTCACATCTCCTGTCTTATCAATCCATTTCCCAAAGGCTGTGATCCTCAGGTTAATTTTTATTCAAAATGTGGAAACTTCTCTGAGGAGAATCAATACTACATTCGAACAAGTTAATCTACTCTCAGTTGTCACTCAAATTATTCTTTATAGTAACTGAAGGTTATTTCTCCTTTTCTGAAGTAGAAGGAAAAATAACCTTAGTTGCTGTGGCTACAAGAAGATAAATATCTGCGTCTTCAAATAGTGAGACTCATCTGTTGGGTGGTTCATTCAGTTCTTTGTAAATCATTTGTCTGGTGCAGTTTCTCTCTGTTATCAGATGACTTCTTGCTTTAATGAACTGGCTGGATAACATTGTCTGTTAGTAAAATGGAGTAAACCAGCATTTGATTTGAAGCGGTAGTGTAATTTTGAAGTGAATCCCTTAAGCATCTCCCCTTACCATTTGTTAATGCTTTTTGGTACATGTCAGCTACATTCTTCTTGAAAGAATTTACCCAGAACTTCTGTTTCAGCTGTGTGCCAAATGCTCACCAGCTCTTAAGAGGATCTGAATCAACAATTTATCACTTCACTTAAAACCATACGGTAATCAATTCGACTGGACCAGGCTAAATGTAGTCCAAAGTAAAATAAATACGTAGCGTAGCTGCAAAAACCTCATCACCAGCTGCTTTGGTCTTTTTGTCTGCTTCTTCTGCTCTGAACTACATGCTAACTTAGACATAGCCTACATCATTTTAAACATCCTGTTTCTGACTATGGAGACGCTTTGCTCCAGTCTTGCTGTAATAAACCTTATAAAATTGGTTTAAAGTAAAACAAGGAAATTATCCACGCGTACCTGTAGAGTAGATTTTTCCTCAAGTTCATAGGTCACACAAATTTTGGAAACAAGTGAGTTACCCAGAACAAAAATGAAAATCTGCATTCAAGGATTTTTTTTTTATTGTCCAAAAATAGGTTGTTCTCTGTCTTCTTCTTGGCAAAATTCTTGTATTTTCTTTGAGTCATGTCTAACACAGTCTGAAGTTTTAAGAACAAAGAATAATGGATTATAATCTTCTTGACTTCAGAAGTCAGGTCAAAATGTAAAGCGGGATAAATCCCTGCTGTTAACAATTCACAGGTATGACTCTGCCTCAAGGTGCACTATCTCTAATCTTTACACTTTCTAGGGAGACAGGGAGGCAGAGGAGCAATTCCAAACTTTCCTTTGTGCTCTAAGTGTTTTTTTCTAAGACTAATCTTGAAATTAAAGTATATATGATGTTACTTTTTACATCATCCAGGATTGTTTTCAATTTGATTTGGTTCTCCTGCATGATAGAGGAACATCCCTTTAGCATTTCATCTCAGATAGCAGCTTTGATAGTATCTGAATCTTCTCTATCATTAAGAGTCAATAGAAAGTATACATTTGATTAGTGGATACATTTTAGGTAAAGATCTGTATTTTCTGTTTCTTTTTTTGTTGTTTTTTGTTGTTTTGTTTTGTTGTTTTCTTTTTTTTTTTTTTTTTTGTATAAAGCTGTGTCGCCGCCAGCTGTGCCCTCACTGCAGCTATATCAGGAGAAAGGTCACCTCTTACAGGCTATCTGGAGCTATTTATCACCTCCTTTCTGGTGGACATGTTGTTCTTCTGGTCTGCTAGCTAAGGGGTTCGTGTGAACCTGCCTGCCAAAATGGCAGAAGAAAATAGGTAGAAAAGACCTACTGTGAAAATCTTATTTTGATGGGTACAGGTCCAGAAGTGGTTTGTCCTGACAGTCAATCTGACAGAGGCTGTAACCTCTTAGCCAGAGTGATAGGGCTATCTAGGGACTGTAATATTTTCAGTGTATCTTCATCTGAAAAAGTACCTACGAACACAGCTTGACTTGTATAACCAGTGTATTACAGATAATGCAGATTGTCTGTTATGAGAAAAAGGCATGAAGCTAAATTTCTAACACTCAAAGCTACAAGTCTATTTAGAATGCAACTCTGAATAGGTTTTCTTGAAATAGACGTGAAGACTAACCTAGCTCCTGATGGCATATACTGACGTATCAAATTCTAACAGTATGGTTGCAAACTCTAGGGAGATTACTTGCAAAGTTAAATTAATGGTTGAAGTTTCACAGGAATTTACTAAGAAAAGTAAATGTACTTAACATCCGTACTTGAACCTTTCTGTTAAGCTTGAATGGTTTCTGTACAACTTAGTAGATGACTACAGAACCCAATTAGGCTGCAGCTTCACTCCGATATCTAATATATTATGTTCAGGGTTTTTTTAATTGACTGGTCACTGGAAGTAAATATTTGGTCCTTTCGGAAAAAAAAAAATATTATAGTTTTGACATACAAGGTAATAAGAAAATCACTGTAGAGCCAATATGGATTAAATGTCATTGGTTAAACTAACGATACAGAGAAAACAAATGAAGCAGTGATTCCTAAATTAGAACTACATCATCTTGTAAGAAGTCATTGTTTATGCCAATATCTCCAGGTGTCAGCTGAATTATTAATGCAAAATCATTCTTTCACAATAGCAGCATCTGGCAGATACTCTCACTGCTTCTAAGAAGACTGAGTTTATGAAAGTGATGTCAGCGCAGGAAGCTTTTCTTATTTTTCTTCTGTATCTATTCAGTAAATTATTTAATTGAAACAATGCTTTTCTAGAATTGGCTTTTTTTAAGGCTATTAAGGAGCTGTGTTATAACACCTTGAGTAAAAGGAGGTGAGTGTGCTACTGTTAGTGATTACTAGCACAGAGCATTTTGGACTATTGTATTTCTTATGTAAATGAAGTAAATACTGATATATAATGGAATTACAAAACTAAAAGGTACTGGAAAACTAAGAACAGCTGAAAGAAGTGTAAAATTACTAAAAACATTTAGGAGAGATTTAAATTAATTAGGAACATTTTGATTTGAAAAAGGAATTGTGAGAAACTGAGTTTATTTAATCATAGTGTTAAAAACACCTATAGACTTACTCAAGTTTTAAATGTTCATATATTATGGAGATTAGGAATTCTAATAAGTGGTTGTAATTTTTAAAGATACTGGATCCCTGTAGCCTATCTAGAAAGCCTTACCTAAGTGGTATGTGTTGAAATTGTAAAATATAAAAACTGCTTTTAACTTACATACAATTTTTGAGTAAAACTCTTGAAGTCAGTGAATTAATTGAAATGGGACTAAAGAGTTTCCAGAAAGAAACCAATTATATTTAACCTCCACGTAAGTGGTTACATTGCTTACAGTAATGAATAATCTCTCTTGCACATTTATTTTTAATTGCTTAAAATAATCCAATTATTTTTTCCAATGTCACATTTAGAATTTATCACCTGTGATACTGGAATTGCATTGTATCATTTTTTCATGATAGCTCATCCATGTTTTGGATTTTGCACACAGTGCACTCATCTAAGCAAATCATCAATTACAGCAGTCACTTTCCTCAGCTGTGGCATATTTTCCATCTCCAAATGTAATGAAATGAGCTACAACCACTATAATGTAGTTATTGTTACTGTCTGTATTTTTCTACCTTCATCAAATAAATGTTTTTGGTGATAGTTGTTTTTACTTTTAAAAGGCAAATTTTATTTTATCTTCTATTTACTTGCAGTTCCAGGAATCTCAAAAGTGGGATTGCTCAAAATACCTGTATGCACGATAGGATTTCAATGCCTACTTATTCTTCCAACTCTTCAAATTTATTAAACTAATTACTAGACCACAAGTAGAAATTAGGACTCTATGTAATTCATACCAAATAACAGAGTGTTCTAATTTATCAAAAAAACTTTCTTTCTAACAATGTATTAAATAAAACTTCCTAACAAGGTGGAAAATATAAAGTAAGCTATTTGCATTTGCATGTATGAACATAGAAACACACGTAAAGCGCTTTTCGGGATCTCAGCTCAAAAGTTCGTAGTATCATTTTTGAACAAAATTATTGTATTCCAATTATATCTTAATCTACAATATGACAGAAAAGACTATTATTTTTTATAAGAGTAACTAAAAAGTTACTTCATCTATGAAGTTAATCTTGAATTTATTATAGAAAAAGTTTTGCTTAGCATTACTCTTACAAAGCAGTGAAGGAATGTAGTCATTTGTATCTGGGAAAAAGTGGGGAATAAAGAGTGGGTATATTGAACTGAGATATCTTACCATATCTTAGTATTTTAAATGCCTAGCAATGAGCTAATATTGACATATTACAAGAAATGCGCTGACCAAGCTGCTGTGTATGTATTTATAGTTTTTTTCAAGGAATTTTTCTGTCACTATTGTAAATTTGATAGTTAATCTTTCCTATTAGATGCATATTTATTTATTTATTTATTTATTTATGTTTTTTCAGCTAGCACATGTGAAAATTTAAACATCAATGAGTTTCAGATAATCTAATTCTCGTTTCCTTAATACTAAATAAACAAGTTTCTCTTTTTAGGAACTTATAAATAGAGATTAGAGAAAAAAAGGGTGGTGGGAATACAAAAGGCAAGACATAGGAAGATTGTAAAAATAAATTTATTTTACAAGTTTGATGTGAAGCTAGGTAAATCACTCCGAGACATATTTCAAATGTTAAATTCCATCAGCAATTTCTTCCTGATGGTGAAACTTTATTTCCATTGTAATTGGGGGGTGTTTGGTTCATTACCATGCTTGATTCTGAACATGAAGAGCACAGTCAAAATGTTTACTAGAGAGTAAATTTTAAATTTACAATTAAAACATGAAATTTGTGAGCAATATCTCATCAAGATAAAATTTTGTCTTGAAGTTTATATGGAAAGCAATAATGTATCTCATTAATAATTAATGTAAACAAATTTGGCCATGAATATTAAACTAAATGCCTGAAAGCATACGCCAGGCCCCTTTCTGATGATGTTCAAAAGGAAGCTAGTTGTGAGGAGCCAACTGTCCCACACTGCTGCACTTTTTTTGTACTGAATTTTTGTCGTCTTAAACATCTGATCCTGACTCCTGTTGGAGATGTTCACTGAATTAGATCCCAAGCCTAACTGAAGATAACAAATTAAGATGTTATATTGTTTTTACCATTTTAAATATATGCATATGAATAATGGCAAAGAACCTTCTCAGTATGTTTTTTGTTCCTTCATACTTCAATATTTCGCTGCATAGTTTGAAGACAAGGAAATATGTACAGACTAGCAAGTACTTCAGAAATGAGCCATTCCAGCAATGACAGATAGAGTATCATTTGTCAGCATTGCTTCTGTACATGTCTGCTAGTTTGGATCCTCAGCAATACGTGGAAGTCCACTGCAAAACGTGCCAATTAAAGTTTGATTCCAGCTATGGAAATGCTACAACTAGGAATATCATCTTTGCCTATAAATTTGCATGGTGCCTCGTGAGTTGACATAAAAGACTTTCTGATTACTTTGAAAAATCCTGGGTTTTATACAGAGTAAAATAACGCTTATAAAAATATACTCTATCTGCTGTGAAAATTTTTTGCATCATAGACATGAATTTAAATGACTTTAAAATGTCCTTAGACAAAATGTAGAAGAGTTTGTGGGTACAGAGAAGATAGTTTCCTGTGAATGCATTTGTATTATACTGTATCTATTTATGTAATAATATTAATACATATAATAGTATGTATCTATATACATCATACATATATCTGTATATATGTATATATATAATATAATATAATATATATATATGATAATGATATATAATAATATATACATTTAATATTATGTATCTATTTATATAATGCCTCAAAATCATCTTTTTTCCCTTTCATTTATTTCTAGATTCATAGTCAATACCCAACAGAGTTTGAGTTCAATCAGTATTATCTGAAGTTTCTCGCTTTTCATCACGTATCAAATAGATTTAAAACATTTCTTCTGGATTCAGACTATGAAAGACTAGAACACGGTAGGTGTGATGTTTGTTTATTGCATACTGGATCTGTTATCTTTCAATATTTGGTCTACAAAAACTTGCCTGGTTTGAGATGGTTCAGTAGTTGCATGGTGATGGTCTAATGAATTTCAGTTCAGTAATATGAAGCAAAATTTGGGTGATTAATGTGGAGTTTTCTGAAAGAATGAATCCTGAGACATGCCCCTGATTGGACTAAGAGGAGGTGAAATAAGTAGTGCCATGCCTCAATTGGTGTTTGGTTTTTGTTTGTTTGTTTTTAGCAATTTATCCACTTGGTTCAGTTACCCCAATTAAAATTCCTGATTTTAACAGAAACAAAGTCCTTGACAATCCTTCAGAGAGTGCATGATATTTGAGGAGAAAAAAACCTTTCCATCTGTTGTCTCTCACGCCTTGCACTCTCTAACCACATATCATATCCACGCTCATTGGTTCCAACCAAGGTCTTATCTCCCCTCGCAGCCCTCTTACTAAGACTTTACAACCACAGTTGAGGCTGTTCTTGGAGCTTGTTCACTAAGCACAATGCTTAAGTGCTCTGAATTTCACTGCTTTGTGGGGTGTTTCTCATGGCGAATGGTCAGTTTTAATCCTTTTCTTAAAACCCATAAAACAGATTAAATTTGAGCAGCCATTTTATTTCAACAAGAAAAAATTATTTCCATTATTTACCTTGGTTTGAACAAAACATTGGAGTTGATTAACTCCTGTCTTTCCTTCCAACTTTTATTTTTATATGGTTCTACAGGGTGTTATTATTATTTTTTTTTAAACCATGATTGTTTATATAGTGTAGTTATACTTTAAAATACCACCTGATGCAACTTAAAAGCCTATTTCCAGTAGTCTGGCATAATTGTATGTCCTTCCAAAGTCATTTCAGATAGCACAAATCTATGGCTAACTATTTACACTAGCTGATCTGTTCTGCCTGAAATGAGTTGGCAAATAACTCCAGGTGCAGCTGGCCCAGCAGGTGGGAAGGGCTGATAACATCTCACAGAAGGGGGCAGAATCAGTTCTTCGGTGATCTGTTGAAGCAGCATAGCTGAACACAGGAAGGGATGTTCATAAATGCACTCAAGTATTTCAGCAAATTTCAGAAGAGTATAATGTAATTCTATTGACTGTTTTTCGTACAAAAGTGGCATTTTGCCAGTTTGTGGTGGAGTGGCAGTTATAAATCACAGCAGTTGTTTCATCAAATACAATCTCTTACAGCACTGGCATCCGATGGTAGATTTTACTCCACATTTAGTTCGTGACATTTCATTTGGCTATGCTTCGGTGTTTGTTACGTCTTATCATAAGCTATCATTTTACTGCTATTATTTTCTCTAGGGACATTGTTTGAAGATAAAGGAGATAAACACGCCAAAAAAGGAATTTGTATTTGGGAATGTATCGAAAAAATGCACAAAAGGAGCCCTATTTTTTTCAATTACCTCTTTGCACCTACTGAAATAGAGGTATGTTTTTTTTAAAACAGAAAAAACAGGTTATTTATTATTTTGAGCGATAGCCTGACTATGTTTTGATACCTTAATTGTTCTCAGCTGAATTAAGCATTTGGCAGACAAAGTTGACCCTCCTTGATTGATTGCTCTAATGTCTCTCAGGCTTGTATTCTCAGTCATCCTTGTTATGGAAATTTCATGTAAAGGGCCAATTCTGTAACATGTTTATGCATACCACTGAGGAAAACAAGGTTACTTGTTTGATTTCATTCATTTATATGACTTATTATCAAAATGATCTTAAAAATTGTGCAGGTTATTTTTTTAAAATACACAGTTATGGGAAAATGAGTTTTCAGTACATTCCAGTCAGAATGGGATACATTTCATAATGATCTGATTAAATATTATCTATATCACTGTCAAATATGATAATATTAGACTTGACTGCATCTTAAATAATTCAATAAAATTGGCAATACACTCACCATCATAGAATTCTGCAATAGTCAGGGAAGAAGCAGTCAAGACATCTCAGGAACTGCAAGAAAAGGGCACTGCTCATACTGTAGGTCTGGAGACAAGGCTGGCCTAAGATGATCCAGCCTTCCCCTGCCCTGCAGATGTTCATTGATGTGCTGCTGTCTCCTCCTTTGCTAGTGAGCTTCACCTTGATAAATCATTTGTTTGCATGTCTGTCCACTGCTGGTGTCCAAAAAACATAATGCCAGAACAGTCTCCGTTGTTTTGGAAGTCTTGTTGCCAACAATACTTTTGTTGATGATTCGTGGTTTTCCGTTTTCCTCAGGCTTTTTCACCGCACTGTATGTAAGCATCTCAAATCAGTAATATAAACTGACCTCATTTAAAAATAAATAAAAATTATTTTCTTTAAGATGTTGTTGGCAGTTGACAGTGCAGACCACCTCAACCCACATACATACCATACACACACTTATACTGACTAAATAAAGTGGTGGTGCAAGAGAGAGGAGGGAGAGAGGGAACTAGAGCATTACACTGAATGGATAGCAAGTTCTTCACCTGTCTGTTTCAGAGAAACATGTTTTCTCTGTTAGAACCATCACTGTGATGAGTTTGGAGGTTGTCAGGCATCTTGCTCACTGTATGTTCTATCTATTTTACTGTAAGCAATCATGTGATTAGTAAGCAGTTAAGATTTGCTCTCAGTATTTTGAGAGCAAACTGAGAGCGTTACCTTATTTTTTAAAAGGAAAAAAAAGAAAAAAAAAAAGAAAAAAAAAAGTATGTCTTTAATACGAAGTCATATATTTTGAACTACTCTGAAAGCTTTACACTCTCTGGCTGCTTTCCTCATATTATTGTGGTTATTCCAAGTGCTTGGCCACCTAAGTTATACAACCTTTCTCCTTTCTCTGATGTCTTGGGTTTTGTGCTGAGGAAAGTTGAATGGTGATTGCTATTGAGTACCTTTTGTACCTTTAACAAGGGTGCACAAAGACTGTAAGGGTAGAAAATGTGTATGCTGAATTGGAGTTCGTGGTGTTTGTTTTAGTGGAAGGATAAATAGGAGCAGTATATTCCCGGAGCTAGTATTACTTTTACTTCTTGATCTGAGCCATATCCAGGATCTTGCTGTGGAAATTATCAAACTGCAATATTACTCACCCAATGCAAAATAGTGCTAAATTTTGAATAATCTAGAAAATAAAGCTATTGCATTTTTCAGTCTGAAACTCAAAGACTTGCTTTCTCTTATTATAATAAAACTTTTTTTCAAATAGGCATTGAAACCAAATGTAAGTATGTCCAGCCTCAAAAAGTGGGATTATTATGTAGAAGAGATTTTGGCCACAGGTCCTTCTTACGATTGGACCATGGTGACTGCAAAATGCAGTGCTTTAGAGGAAGCTGAACAAACGGATGGTTCAGTCTCTCAGACGAAGAGGAAAATTGTATGGCCATGTTATGATGATGTTAAAAAACTACAACCTGATGCCATCAGCAGCCTTTTAAATGTAAGTACATATGTTACACAGAAAAATAAGTTATTTTCTATTTAGGAAACTTTTATTTACTTTTTATTTATGTTATTGCCCTATAGATACACTATTATTAAGAGGATCACAATAGTTGGTCAAAACAGGTATTTAGTAAAACTGACTGTTTTTTATTGGGGGGGGGGTGATCATGGGAAGTGATACTTGGTCTAGGAATTTTTTTTTTTTTTCTGGGGGGACACTTTAATATTAATTAATAACTATGGGAAAAACGTTAATGGATGCATTTTTTCACTGTTTTTCTGAAACAAAAAGGCAGGTAGCATAATAGACCTCTTGGTTGCCTTGTGTAAGAAATGTACAAACTGTTCTTTTAATTGGTGCAAATGATGAATCTATCTTTCTTGTCCTGTTTCTATCAATTTAAAGTATGTGTATGGTAAAGATTTCTACAGAGATCATTGAAACAGAGTCCAACAGCTGTTGATTTAGTTGACAGGCAAATACACAAAGATAGCGCAGAGCATCCTAGCCCAAATTTCTTAACAAAGATTTCTGTTATTTCTATTAGTATATTTATTTTTACTATGACCTAACTCATACTCTTAGATGCTTCAGAATATTTTGGCACATGAAATAGATGCTTGACTTGAGCTTTTTCTTATTTGGGCTCAGGTAGGCTGCTTAGGTTTTGTTCTTTCTTCATTAGAAAAGGAAAAAGGATCACATATAACATGGTAATTGTTGTAGTTATTTAGAATGATTGAGCACCTATATTTTCTGAAATGTTTATTGTTTGACTGTAATTAAGTAGCGATTCTAATGTTTAGGTTATCATCTGGATTAACAGCTGAGAAAAAAATGACATTCATCATTTCCTGGAGCTATTGTTTGTAGCCATGTGTATATTCAGATATATACACCATATACCTTTTTATTTTTTAGAAAACTTTTTTATTATTATTTGCAGACTTCACTTTATATTAGAGCTAGTATTCCAAAGCCTAATACAGCAGTTCCTGGAAGTGGGATGTGCTTTGGGTCCCTGAAATTCCTGAAATTGAAGATGATTTTTAACAGAATCTGAAGGCAGGAAGTTTCTGAAAGGTTTGAAATCCTTGAGGATAGACTTGCTTTTGCCAAAGAGTTAGCTCTATTCAGGAACACTCCTGGAATCTCTTTTGGTCAATGCCATCCAATTATAATTGATCAAAAGGAGGAAAAATGACCAATTAAAAAAATAAAATAAAATTCAGCTATGAAATTCCCCGGGACTCAAAAGAGGATAGCCAGAACTGCTCAGATCTTATAACTTCACGACTGCAAACAGCCTAACAATCTCTCAGCAGGGGATCTCATATCAGAGATTCTTTCACCAAAAAAAAAGAAAGGAAAAAAAAAAGAGAGCGAGCTTTTGAGCTTTTGTTTCAGGTAACTGGAGGCCAGAACTACATTAGGAATATAGTAACAGTGTTCTGCATTTCTTCCTGGGGTAAATGCCAAACTTATCCACCACTGTGAGAAACTGCCATATAACAGGGAAATTAGCCATATTATAGCCCAAAGATATGTGGGTCAGATTTTATAGAGTTTAAATGTTATTTGTGAATTAGATTATAGTAATAAAAGATAGCAATGGAGAGGAACATTTGGAAGACTAGGAAGGGGTTGTATAAAGGTTATGAAAATATTCTCCTAAGTTTAAAAAGCAAAGTGAGCTTTCTTTTAAAACAAGTTGTTAATTTAGGGCTATAGCTGATGTAGGAGAAAGACCTCTCTTTAATCATAAATCCATTGAGAATGTGTTGGTATCCAAAAATTCTTGAACTGAGACCATATTCAGCAATGGTAAACTATTAGGGAAGGATGATTCTTGCTTTGTTTATAATGATAAGACCTAATACATTCATTCTAAATATATGTTTTTAATTGAAGACAAGATAATACTCTTCAAGATGAAAACCTGGAACAAAGAAGTTATTAAGTGTTTCAATTCACAATATTCCTTGGTGCTTTTCTGCGGGGAGCAAAAGGCGTAATATTTTAGCAGTAAATGTTCTAATGTGTTTTGGTTACGTAACACTCCACCTTTAACCAGACATGTGGTGGTTCTATGGTTTCTATGGTTTCCATAAATATTCATTCTTATGAGTTTTAGGAAGTTAACTAATCTGAAAATTTCATTCATTTAATTCTAAGTTAAGCCTTTTCAAGATTGTGCATTTTAAAATACAAATTTTTGTGTGGGGCATCCACAGCTTCTCTGAGCAACCTGTTCCAGGACCTCAGCACCCGCTGTACAGAATTTCTTCCTTATTTCTAATCTAAACATACCTTCTTTTAGTTTAAAAGCTGATCATCCCCAACTCTGTCAGCCTTTCTTCACAGGAGAGTTGCTCCAGCCCTCTGATCATCCTAGTGGCCCTTCTTCTGGACTTGATCTAGTAAGTCCAAGTCCTTCTTGTGTTGGGAGCCCCAGAACTGAACGCAGTACTCCACATGGTGTCTCAGAAGAGCAGAGGATAGGGGGAGAATCACCTCCCTAGACCTGCTGGTCATGCTTTTTTTGATGCGGCTGGAAAAACAGCTTTGCAGAAAAAGCTCTGGGGGTCCATGGTGGATGTCTAATTGCATCAATTGTATGCCTTAATGCAATGTGCCCTTGGCACAAAGAGGACTAATGGTATCTTGGGCTGTGTTAGGCAAAGTGTTGCCAGTCAGTCACCAGGTGATCCTTCTTTTCTACTCAGTCCTACTCAGTAAGTGGCCTACTCAGTCTACTCAGTAAGGCCACACCTGAAGTACTGTGTCCACTTTGGGGCTCCTCAGTATAAGAGAGACAGGGACATACTGGAGAGAGTCCAATGAAGGGCCGGAAAGGCCCTGAAGGGACTGGAGCACCTCAGCTGGGAGGGAAGGCTGAGAAAGCTGGACTGTTCAGCCTGAAGAAGGGAAAGCCTGGGGTGTGGGGAATGATGGCTCTCATCAGTGTGTATAAATCCTGGTGGGGAGGGTGCAAGGAGGACAAAGCCAGTGGTGCACAGCGCCAGGACACAGCTGTTCCATCTGAACATCAGGGAGCCCTCCTTTACTGTGGAGGTGACGAAGCACCGGCACAGGTTGCCCGGAGAGGTGGTGGAGTCTCCCACCTTGGACATATTCAAAAGCCATCTGGACAGGGTGCTGGACAGCTGGCTCGAGCTCAAGGACCAGATGACCTCCAGAGGTCCCTTTCCACCTCAACTATTCTGTGATTCTGTGAAATTTTCTTTCAAGTAAATGCAGCTATTCATACTGCATTGCACTCATGTAAGAAAAAAAATCTGGTGTTTTCTGTAGAATTTAAAACTGAAGGAGCTAGAGTAAATCTTAGTGATTTATTGTCATGTAGGTTTTTTACAGAGAGTTTATTAAGGGAGAATTTATTCCTAACTTTTCAAGATATATATAGGAGATTGTTGAAAGTTTTTCATTTTAAATTCTGGAAGCATTACTCATTGTGGAGCCAAAAAAGAAGGAATGTGACCCAGTTGCTAAGTAACAAGTTTCAGTTATTTCCAGACTCTGCAGAGAAAGACTTGTATTTAGAATTCAAGACTGGGGCAGAAAGAGAATTATCAAATTAAAACCTGATGATCTTTTAGCACTAAAGAGTTTGTCTCCTTTTAATGCAATTGGGGAATCCGTTTATATAAAAAGTATGTGGTAAATATATTCAGTCCTCTGTATCCCCTCAGGAAACATTTTACACTCAGCATTTTGAAAGAGGAACAAGTAATCTAGCCTTTACTCTGGCTTGTGTTCGCCATTCCTTGTTTTTGTATCTGTCAATGAAGATATTCCAAACAAAGCTATTCTAATTTTATTTCTTGGCAGGAAGAAAGTCCCATATTCAACGTATATGCGTCTTTTCAACTAGCTTCGATATTTAAACTTCTGGTTTGATTCTTGGTGTTCAGCCAGGTCTCCTATATTTGGCTTTACTTTCGAGTTCTCTAATTTACCTTCAGCAAGGAAGAATCTAAAAATATTTTGTTGCTGTCAGACTCTCTCTTACAGTTTTGTTGGTTTGGTTTTTTTCAGTGTTGTGTTCCAAATTTAGTTCAGCAGTTAATTTTCTGGGCAAAATGTTTTCTTACCCTAAAATTGTAGTCATTTTCTGTAAGTCTCAATCAGCAATGATTCCATGTCATTGTAATATACCTATAGCAGTTGGAGAATACGATGAAAGCTACATTAATCATGTGGCATAGTGGAAATAAATAATTTCAGAGTCGTAGTGCCTCTTCTTTTAAAATAAATGTCTAGTGCTTTAGTTGGCTTTTATATAGCATGGGAATTCTCTGCCCTGTGGCAATTCTTGTGCCAGCATTAATTATTAGTTGGCTTTGCAAAACTGAGTTTTTAATTTGATTTCATTAAGAATCAGATTTTCATAACAATGTAGTTGTTGAAAGTAAAAATGTGAAAAGGAAGGAGGGCAAGAGTATGGACCAAATATCACAGTAATGACAAATGCAATGATGAATGTTATATTTAAGCTGGTTCGCAAGTAAACATAAACTAATGAAATTGTGTCTTTTTACTTAACTTTGCACACACTGTCTTATTAGCAGGAAATAACCCTAATGGAGGTTATCAACATAGGTCATATTCCCAAGTTCCACAACAAGAACATGTTGTTACAGTTTGGCATTCAAATTGAATAAATCTTTCTGTTTCATTTCCTTCTTTTATTGTAGCTTTGTATCATATTTTATAAACCAGCATAAATGTTAATATTGGCAATGTGCAATGCTGGTGTCACAGCACAGAATTTGCTCTTTCTAAATATTTTTATAAAATATATCCTATCGTTATCTCTATCATGTTTTATTATGGCAGTTGGTGCTGACTATTGTGTGTTCAAGAGAACTGGAAGAGAATTGAAAGAATGATGTCTCCTTCAGCCTGTGACATTCAAGAGGAATGATATGGCTGATGCTGTACTTGGTTGCCTCTGACTCCTGAGTCTGGCTGTTACCAGTTTATAGCTGGTTTGACAGGGGTTCTTGTACTTTACTGGGCAACATGGCCTTGAAGTTCCCTGCATAAAAATAATGACTAGAAAATTACTGTGTTCATGTAATTGTCAGGAAGTGAACAGGTAAAAGTGTTTATCCTTAAGAAAACCCTTGTGGTTTTTTTTTCAGGAAATAGAAAGGTTGGAAAGTAAATTAAATCAGAACCCAGAAAGATGGCAGCTTCTGTGGGAAAGGGTCAAAATGAATCTAAAGGATGACACCAGACAAGACAATGTAAGTAGCAAAAGAGCTCATCCAATAGAATAATAATTTCATTCCTGCTGTATAGGTTACCTGGGACACTGACAAAATCACTGTATTTCTTGGAGTAAAATACTGCTTTTGAAAAATGAACATGTTATTCTAACCCAGGATACTGGCTCAGTGTTTCCTTCTGCATGTAGAACTATTTATGCTTGTGCCACTTATCTAATTGCTTCTCGACAGTAGATTGAGGCATACAGACAAAATGAGCATGAGCATTTTCCTAACATACAATTATATGATCTTATGTTATTAAATATTTACTGTGTCTGATTCTTCAAGTACAAAAAAACTCAGTTCCTTAAATTAGCCAAAAGGAAATCACATAGGTTCAGGGATGAGTGAAGATATTTCCATGTCTAAATGGAATTTTGGAATTGTTGAATCTAGTAAAGGCAGGAACTGTTCATGCTGTGCTTACAGTTCATGGCTATGGTAAAATGAGTAGCTGACTGCACAGATACGTTCTAAGTTGAAGGCTGGCTCTTTGCTGTCTACATGCACTAGGAAGTTTGTTAGATAATGATTTTGAGGAGCTTTCTCTATAAATTTGGCATAATGTGTTACCAGCTCAAAACTATGCCTAGCTCTTCAGCTTCACAAACTTGTTCACGTTTCCCAGCCTCAGTGAAGTGGTTAGTCATCAGAACTACTTTGTTATTTGTCCTTTGCTCTCAAGAAAGCAATATGCTTTATGTCTGTCATAGTCATTCAATTTGACTTTATACCCTAGGTAAACCCAAGATGAAAAAAGTTTTATCCTAGCAAAGCAGGGGATTAAGACTTTTATTGAATAATTGGAAGCAGAAAAGAAAGTATAAAGAAAGTATAAAAGCAAGTATAAATATACCTGACATCAGGCTCCTGTCCTGGTTGTTGTTTAAGGATTTTCAGATAAATGCAATAGCTGTGGGTCAGCCCCAAACAACTCCATCTCTAGGATGTTGTCCTGAAGATTAAGGCCAAGTTCAGGCTACATTTTCCTCCAGGTTATTGAGGTTCTACTAAATTGATTTGGGTCTATAAGTAGCTCTTGGAAACTGCATTTTTTTTTTCTTTCTTACCAGTGAATTTAGGGGAAATTATTGTATCTAAATGTCTGACTAGTTCTAGATGCTTTTGAGAAAGCAAGGGAATCATTGTTCAAGCTTATGTCACTGGAATATACAATGCTTTTCTGAAATACTGATTTATCACACAATGTGAATGCTTCTGCTTAAGAAATGTGGTGAATTGCCATCTCTCTGACTCTTCTTTTTGGAGGCAGCACTGACTTGTGTTATGAAGGTGTTGTTTTGTGTTTTTTTTTTACCTCATGATAACTCATAACTTAGACATTGTACCAAGTTTTATTTGTATAATATTGAGAAAATCTCAAAATACAAGACAGATCAATTTCTACAAAGGTCAGAGTGACAAAAAAAATATTACTGAGCAAGGTGGTATGCATCTCCCCCATCCATTTGTCATTTTAAACCTTTGGCCTGTCACAGTGACCAATGATTTTGTGTTCTGTGTGTTGCTACACACATTTCACATTTAGCAAACAGTAAACTGTAGATCAAGCTATAAAATTCTGTTGTGGATCTGCTGAATATTTAATATAATAAAGATGGTTAAGGATTTTACCTCCTCACAAAAAAATCCAAGTTCTGTTGCTTTTCAAATACCTGCATGTTTGTTTTAGCAAATCCTTGACAAGTATCTAAATAACTTACCAAGGTGCTTGCACTTATCAAAGTACTAGCAAAATTAAAGCTAAAAAATCACTGTCAGAATGTCCACGAATGTGTGCAAAGCTGAAGTCTGAAATAGCACGATTATGCCAGAATTAAATTTGATGAAATGCTCTCTTAAAGAGTGCACTTCAATTAATGTTATATATCTGTCTGTCCTCTGAAGACTCTTCTTGCACAGTGTAGTATGAATGACTGTAGTGAATAAACACTAGGTTCTGATTAATCAGGGCCAACAACTAGAAAGGTGTGTAAAAATAAAATATTAATAAAACTTTTGTTCAATTTTTGTTTAGTAATACACTAGCTACAGTTCTTTACATTCAAGTTTTTTAAGTGCAAATTATTAACTATTAACTATATAGATTACCAGAAAGTGTTGTGCGTTGCTATATTTATTAGAAAGGTTTGTTTTTCTCCTGTAATACATTTCTAATGTTTTAGTTCAGCAAGCAGTCACAATTCCCAGTTGTAAACTTGTCTAGATCATTTAACCTTTTTTCTTTCATTTTATTCTTTCTTAGCTTCGGAGGCATCCTTCTGGCTCCTCAGGGATGATGTCAGCTAATCTACATTCCTATCAGAAGAGGTCTTTGTTGGAAATACCTGACAATGGGCTGGGTGAGGAACAGAGTGCAAGCATCTCTCCCTCCAATGGAGTAGACAGAAGAGCAACTACACTATACAATCATTTCACATCAAAGAATGATGAAAATAGGTAAACTGAATAATCAGAGAGTATTTATGAACCTTGTATTAGAATGGTACAGGTATCTGCCTTTGGGAAGAAAAATAGATAAATTTGCATATACAGATTTCTCAGTCTTCCTCTTTATATGCCAAGCAAAGAGCGTAGCTGCATATTGAACACATCCAAAATACTGAAACAGTTAGTGTTTACCAGCATGTCACAGTTACCAATACCTAAACTAGTCTATAGTTTAAAACCATTGTTTTACTACAGTAAAAGAAGTGTTTGAATGTCTTTTAGTCATTTTAGGCTTTATATATCACCACTATACACAGTATGGAATTGTGTCATTTGTATTTTCTGTATGTTCCAGATCTTTTGAAGGTACGCTATATAAAAGAGGAGCTTTGCTGAAAGGTTGGAAGCCTCGCTGGTTTGTGCTCGATGTGACAAAACACCAGGTAAAACATTTTCAGTTAATGGATTTTTTATGACTAGTTTGCTTCAATTTTATTTAGTGAGTTTGTATAGATTAATTTTACAAGTAATGATTATTTTCAGAAGCAATGTGTGTATTACATTGAATATACCATAAGTCTGTGTGTGTCCTGTGTGGCTGATAAATTGGCAGATAAGTATTGGCAGATAAGTATTCTGAAGGGACAGAGCTTGGGGAGGTGGAGTTTGTTTTTTAAACAGTGATAACTGTTTAACATATAATAATAAAAAACTTCCTGGATAGAAAGGCATGCACCATTATTAGTGCCCGAACACTTTTTGCCTGCTTTATAGCTCGGGAAGAAAAGCCTGGTAGTGCCTCAAGACGTTTTCTGGACGTAGTGTTACAGAAGTAACACTACTAAGTGTTACTTCTAAGTAGTAAAAGTTACTTCTTAAGTAATAAAAGCAATTTTTAAAGCACTTTTAACTCTAGCAAGCCATTACTCAATTAAGTGCTGAGCATAATCTGGCCTTTAGTTATCAAAAGAACCCCAGATTCTCTGAAATGGGGAGTTTAAAAAGTTAGAAGGTAATTTCTTAATTTCAGTTGGGATGCTGAGAGCTAATATGATAGAAAGTTTCATTCAGGCATTCTTGTTAAAACCGTAGCAGGTACCACATGCTCACAAAGCGTGCATTTTACATCCTCTTTGTTCCTCAAGTACTTTTTCATGAGCATTTTTCTTTGCAAGTGAAAAGACATTATATACTCCGGAAAACTATAAACTTAATTGCTTTAGTAGAAAAATCCATTTACCTCACTTGGCATGTTCAGTGATTTTCCAGAATTGGTATGACAGTATTTTCAAAGCTAGAGAATGGGATCACCTATCTCTCTGAGATCAGTTTGAATGTTATAAACTACTTAAAGTGAGTTAGAATTACACCCCAGAATTTTCTCCCTAGAAGTCCTCAAATGCCAAGTTCCTGATTGAACAATAATTCAGGGTATATAGGAGTATTTTAGATTAGTCTTAGTGAGGTAAATTTATAGCAAAATTATTCAAAAATATTCTGACAAATCATTGTACAGCAAGGAGCACTAAAAACAGGACATCTGTTAAACTGAACATTTTACCCAATTTACCAAATATGCCAGAATTCAGCAGTGGAAGTTTGTGATCTCATTAATTAACATTGATTGACTGAGAAGTAACCTTAATTGAGTCAAATGTTCCACACAGTGTGGGTTGTTTAAATAACCTCTGAGACTTGTGCATGCTTTTTGTTTAAAATATATATATATATAAATGTATTGTAATTGACACGTCAAAAAATATGCAATATAAAGAAGTCATTTTTTAAGATTCTAATTAAAGATCTCTGGATTAGTGTGGTAATGTACTAACAAATGTGCTTGTTATGATTATTCTATAGTTATTCTTCCTGATACGCAAGCGAAAAGACTTATTTTGCAGAAAAAAACAACATTACTTCTAAATTTTTTGTATGACCAAATAACCTCCTAATATCACAGATGTGCAGAAGTAAGAGTAATCTTACTTACAGCAGATACTGGTCGATTGTTGTTGGAGCTTGCTGTGAGGGTTTGCTTTACTTTTATGCTCTGGTTTATGGGATTATTTTTTTTTTAAGCAAATACCAGATTTTATCATCTGAAACTATTTGCATATCAAAGCTGAGTTTATGGAGTGGTTAACATTCATATCAAAGTATTTTTGAAAGGGAAAGAAAAAAAAAAGCAAGCTTCATTCAACCACTAAGTGCAGTATAGGAAAATGTGAGTTTTCTATGTAGTTTATAATTATCTAAAATCATACTTAAATTTTTGCTGATCACTTTAAATTCTTGAAATACAGAGAATATGTGTTTTGTTAACTCTTTGGTGGAGTAACATTTTTGCGTTAGCTTCATTGTAATGAACAGGGAAGAGATGGTTCCCGTTAGAAAAACTGATAAGGAATGCAGACTCCTAAAGACTAAGTTCTGCTGTCATCCTTCATGCATCCTCTGCCCAGAAGCAATGCTTGACTATTTGAAGCTTCCCTGCTCTGAAATTCTCATGACAAAATGTTCCTCCCTCAGTTCAGTTCTGCACAGGAGTGGATGATGGAGATGTTGCCATTACCCAGACAAGTCAAATACAGGACTGACCAGCTAAGGGCTATTGCCAGTCCTACCAGTTTGTATAAACCAGACCTATGGTTTTATCTTAGAAATTGCCCATGTCTGATGTCTTCAGGTCTTAATAATGTTTTGCCTCCCATTTTCACCCCCAACCCCTCAAGCTGTATCCAGGAAAAGTGAAGAAAAAGTAAAAGGTCCATCTAATAGCCTATTTGGATTTATTTGTATTTCCCATGTCATCTAGTTACGATACTATGACTCTGGTGAAGATACAAGCTGTAAAGGACACATAGACCTTGCAGAAGTAGAAACAGTGATTCCTGCTTCTCCAACCATTGGAGCCCCAAAACATGCAAGTGAAAAAGCATTTTTTGATGTAAGTATAACTAGTCCTGATTTTTATCTGAAACTCTTCTTGGTATGTTTAACTTACTACTTTAATTTCTGCTGGAAGGTGTGAGCTTGGAGGGAGCTGTCATGCTAACTCACAACAAGAAGTTTTTCCACAGCTAACTGGCCCTCATTCTCAATAGCAGAAAATAAAAGAGACTCATTTTTTAGGTTATTACAGTTTAAAGTAAAATTTGCTAGTTTCATTTTCTGTTTTGCATTTTGACTTTTCATGTTCTTATTTTTCCTTTGCAGTTGAAGACAAACAAACGTGTGTATAATTTTTGTGCCCAGGATGCACAGAGTGCTCAACAGTGGATGGATAGGATCCAGAGCTGCATTTCAGATGCTTAGAAATGAATAACATTCCATAATCAAAACATGGTTAAAGCATCTCTTTTTGTAAGAAGATACGTTCTGATATGTTGTTGATGGACAACGAGCCTTTCTTACATTTCAGCCGTAAACATTCTTAATATGCTGAAGTTCCTATTCTGTTCAATAATGGTAACTGCTGTTATTGCTCTTTTTTTTTTTCTCTGCAGGGAGGACTTTGAAAAATAATAATCCATGTATCCTTACTTTCCACTTTCTTCAGTATAATTCCTAGCTATAAAAGTGAGCCATATTTGCACTATTTTCTAATCCCAGTTTTCTCAATTCAGAGTTATTCTGATAGGAAACCTGTCCAAAGTAGATTGCAGAAAGTTTCCCTCCAGCAGAAAGTCTATTTTCACCTTATTTATATATATTTAAACAGAAAGTTCTTACTTCCAGGCTAGTCATTAATGAGGGAGGGAACATGTCTACAATTCCTGAAAATAAATAATCAAACAAAGCTTATAAGTCCAGTGACATATATATCAGATTGCCAATGTTTATACAGTTGATATTTTTTTAAGACCAAAAAGTGAAATTGCCTGATAACAGATTTTCAAGTGTCTTCTCAGCATGCAGGCCAGTCTCTAATCTTGTGCTCTACAGAGCGCTTCAGCGATGTTGTTACCGTATTTCAAGATCTAGGGATTATTTGAAGATCATAGCACTTTCTTTTTTGATTCTGCTTGCTATTATGATGGAATAAATGAGAGGAAACTGGCTGACTCTGTCCAGGAGAAACAGAAAACAACAAACTAGGAATTCAGTAGAAGGAAGATCTCTTAAGTGTGAGTTGTATATGTTAATTTATACACTGTTCTGCTCACTGTAAAATAAAAAAATAACAAACATGATGATGCACTAAACAGTGAAGCGAGCACTTGCACTGAAATCTTTAAAACACTCACATTTTGAATGACAGAGGTAAGTTATTTATAGCAGAACAATACTAGCTAGTTAACAACATTTACAGATATTAAATATGTACATAATCGGGTTTGATGTGTTGTTATTTGATACTTTTAAAACATTTTTTGCACATAAATTGTAAGACTTTATAGATTTTTACATTTGATAAAATTCTGTTTGTTCAGCTTAAAATCTTGGAGAAATGTTTTTAATAACCCCAAATTATTAGAAATTTTACAGTCTACAAATAGTGATGATATAGAGTAGAATCTGTACGTAATTAAGCCATTGTTTTTATTTTGAAATGTTAATATGTTGAATAGCACACTAATATTACAAAAGGTTTGTATATATGATTCAGTATTTTCTCATTTTTCCAGACATTCTGCTTATAATTTAATGTCAGCCTAACCAAACTGACTATACTTAATAAGATTTTTCAGTTATTAAATTGTTGGGTTTTTTTTATAACTGATGTATTTTGTCAGGAATGAATATAAATTTCTCACTTCACATACACAGTAGGAAATGCAGCTGTTTTTAATGCATTTGCAATTTCAAAACAAGAAGATGAAGGATTTTTCTAGCATTTTTCAATTGACAAATTTCCACCTGTGACAATGGTGTTTGCACATTTGTATGTTCCTTTGTATATGAAGTACTTTTATATGTACTTTGTAAAATACTGATCCCGCTCTTAGGTTATATAAAAATTTACGTACCACCTCTTATTTTGTAACTAGTTCATTTTAACTCTTGTATGTTATGTGATATATGTATGCTAACCATCTTGTAATAAATACACTTCTTTAGTAAAACCCTTCCTTTTACTGTAAAAAGGAAATAAGCAAGACCCACATGTTGAAATATTTCCACAGACACAAGACAAATCCTTCCTTACTCTGTATTAAGAATAGTGTGGTCTTTTGTATCCGTGTACATACCCTTACATAAAAGTTGCACGTGAGCATCCTTAACTCAAATGCTTCTTAACAGGAACACTAAAGAAATCAGAGTTTAAAGCAAAGTTACCATTCTAACAAGTCTCAATGTGTGGCCTTTACTAAAAGGCTAAATACATAATGTTCATACTAAGTTGTTGAATAATTATATTAAATATAACAACAAAAAAAAAAAAAACGAAAAAATCCTATATGGTATCACAACATAGAACAGCCACATTCTTTCTCCCTTAAACGTATCTTGCTCATTTATCGCATCTTATGCATGTGATCTAGTTCATAAGAAATATAAGAAATGGCAAGATCATTCGTGAGAATGTGCATCTAAATTGAATTCCTGAGTGTAGTGTGAGATAGCAGAGTTACAATGGAAAGGGAATGTGTGATGGAGGTAGGGGACCTGTGACAATTCTTAGATGCTGTGGTGCTTAGATGATAAGGTTTTCATACTGAGCTTGGAATGAATGCTAATGTTGCCTTAAATGTTGATCTCAATTTTTAGTGTCTGTATTGATGGAAAATGGACTTGAGCAACTTAACTTAAAAATATCCAAATAAAAGCTAAAACAAGATATATGATGTTTGTGTTGTTTATGTAAGGAGTATACAAACGAATGGTAGACACAGGCTCTTGGTGTGAAAACAGAGTTGGTAGTGTCCCTGATTGTCTCTTCTATGCAAACTAAAGATTCAAACAGAGACTTAGAGAAAATACAGAGAAGTCAGAGTAGCATAACCACACGGTTTGTCAGCCTGTTTGAGTTGTGGCAACAGAAGTAGATAAATAGGAGTAGAGAATTTGCTTGGTAAAAATTGTGTGTGGAAGGCGATCCATCTTCATATTCTGTGAAAAATTTCTAGGAAAAGAAATCCGTCCAGGAGTTGGGGATGAGGTAAACACGTGCTTCCTCTGTTGTGTCATATCACTATTTCCATGCTGTATATCATAAGTTTCCTGCTGTAGAAGAGAGAGAATATTATCAGGGACTTTACATAAGGGAAGATTTCTTGCCTTTCTGTGTTGTAACACAATGTGCGTTTTGGAGGTGATGGGATGAACTGAGTTTAAGTTTTGAAGAGTTGTTACAGACATACTGTGTTAGCAATTTCTCCTTACACATAAGTATATTCTATTTAAGTCTTTACTTTTTATGGAACTTTAGAATTAGTATACTAAATAATACGGAGCATGCCACATGTGTGGGTCACAGGTTATGTAATAACATACAAACAGCTAGCAGACCCAGGAACAAATGTTCAAAATTTTGTATCACATCCCACACACATTATTTGTATCTGATACTTTGTGAACTGCAGACATAACAAAAATGTTGTGATCTTGTCCAAATACTGTAATTTTGCTTTTTCATCCTGTAATATTCTTGGAGTATGCCTAAGTGGCTGCTCCACATTTCTCATTTTTCATATTTGTGATCGTCCAAATACTTTGTCTGTTCGTGATTATCCTGTGGTTGCTTTGGGGAGTCAGAAAACTGAAATGAATCCACCAGTTCCCCACTTATGCTGAAGTTCATGCTAAGTATCACTGTTGCACCTATTTTCTGATTTTTTGTCTGCATTATATTAGTTCCTTGCCAGATTTTGGCTACTGTGCAAGCCAAGGGCAGTATTAGCATTCACATTCTCATTTAGAAAATTTTTCTTTGTCTTTTTTCACATGCTGCAATTTTGTCGTAATTGACTGTCAAATAGGGATGCTCCAAATTCACTGTCTCCCATCTTTGCTTACTCTTCCAGCTAGACTCTTAAAGGGATGGATTAGTAATATGGAGAATGCTGATAAGAATTGTTTTTGTGTTTTTTTTTGCATAGTACAAAGCCTCTGAAGACTGATTTTACCTGTCGTTATTCTGCAGTAAGCATTTTTGGTTTACTTTATTTTTAGTCCTCTACCTTTTAAGACTGTCTGTAAGGGCAAATCAGTTAAGCGTAATGGGCTATGTCTACCATCTTTATCCACAGTCACACTCCAGTAATTAAAACTCAGATACTGTTAGAAGGGTTAGAAAGATTCCTTCCTTAGCACTGATAGTTAGGTAAGTTTCTCCTTCATCACAGGTGGCAGAAACCAAGACTGCCTGTGCAAAGTTGAAGGGACTGAACACCGATGTCATTTCTGGTTTAGCAGACAACTATAAAATAAACAACATCTAAAGCATCGAGAGTGGCATAATGCTCACCTGAGTCATCCTTGAGAAGAAGAAGCCTTTCTTAAACTGAAATATGTGAACTCCATTTGCTACTTCTAGAAAGTTCTCAAAATCTAAAGTCGGAACAGAAGGTAAAAGCTGAAAAGTAGGCTAAGATGTTGATGTTGTTGTTTATACCTTGATTCCTATGCAGACCCTACAAACCAGGAGATGTGCTGTTGGCAACAGAATTAAAATTCCAGATCACTAGTCACACCTAGCTAAAATACTGTCCCGGT
This sequence comes from Heteronetta atricapilla, assembly GCA_011075105.1. NCBI lineage: Eukaryota > Metazoa > Chordata > Aves > Anseriformes > Anatidae > Heteronetta > Heteronetta atricapilla. The sequence goes on from CM021735.1 coordinate 17,187,065, forward strand.
AATTTTTTTCTTGCAGGTCTGACCTGATAGTTCTCTGCTTCTATAAAATACTGCTCGTTATCAACATCCAGAGTGAAATTACGCTGTGTCCAGTTTCAGTTCGCACCACCTAATCCAAGATTCTCTTCAAATTTTGCACATACACGATCAGGAAATGCCAGTAGTGCTAGTGAGTTCAAAATGATATTCACATTCAATATCTCTAGTAAGCTCAAAATGGTAACTCTTAAATTTGTGGATAAGTATATGAGTTAAGTTCAATATAGTAGTTGATAGTACAAATAAAATCGCTCACACATTTAAACATTTATAGGTTTGTCTTTTTTGTACGTTGGCATGTTTTTGTGCCACTGCAGTGGTTAAAACTTGGGTTTTTATTTCTGCTGTGCTCAGACTATCACTTGCAAATATTTTAACTGAAGGAAATGCTTAAACTAACTTATTTTTTGTATCAAAAATACTTATTTAGCATTCAAGTCTTTGTAGTACTTTATGCATGCAAATGATTTAGAACTGGAATTTTGAAGAAAAATGTTGGAGGGTTAGCAACACAATTATCATTGAATACGGATGAAGTTGGACAGCCTGTTTTACTGATATGCCTGTCAGATGTTATTCTTTATGATACCCCTTTTATGTTTTCAGGTTTTTTTAAGGTTTGTATTCAGAATATCCATCTTGCTGCTAGTGTACCATGGATTAGTCTTTGTTGCTCTTTGTAGTCTTCGTATTCTTTGTAACTGCTTTTAAATTAAATGAAATTTAAGTTCAAAAGTCTTTTCTGCTTTCCTTACTTTGTTCAAAATAAATTGTTTCCTTCTTCTTTAGAACTGTCTTCTAGAAAAAAAAAGGGGGGGGGAGAGAAAAAAAAAGTCAAAATTATCTTGGTTTCTTCCACTTCAGGCTCCTGACTCAAAGGAAAGTTTGCAGTCAGTCTCCTTCTCTGGTATGACTGTGTAGCAATGCCTGAAAACCTGGAAAATATCCCATCAAGTGATAATGAACCAGAGCCAGGAACAAATTGAGGAGTTAGTTATGGTATGTAAAATCATGTCATTGACCACTATTATGTATTTTGTGTATTTTAACAGTGTCAAGACAGGCTGAAGGTCATACTACAATCTCTAAAAGTATTGCTGTGTTGCTACAGCAGACACTGCAGCAAAAACATCTGTTTTTAAACCTAAAATATCTAAGATTTGTGTCCTCTTTTTGCTGCAGAATTATTCCCCTAAGACTTTGTCTCCGTAGTGACACAAATCTCTATATAGAAAACACTTTTTTATCATTTATTGTTTCAGTTGCTAAAATCACACAGCTGATCAAATACTGATATTCATGACAAATTTCTCAGCCTCGGAATAAAAAACAAACATAGCTATTCCCTGTGATACTGAATGTTTTTCTAATTCAAAGAATACATCTCACAGACTTATGTCATGTTAGCAGATTTTCCATTTTTGCCATCAAAACCAAGTGCTGCTGTCCATAAGGTCACGTATAACTTAGCAACCTACTGTGGAGTACCACAGATGTTTTAGCTGTAGTCTGAAAGGCATCAGTTCAAAAATATTTATTTCCTGTCCTAGGTAAACTGCATGTTACATTACGATTTTTCAAATATTTCCTGAAAACACAGTTCTGTGCAAATTCTCCACTTTTTCTTTTCTTATACCAGAGAGGTGAAGACCTCTCAGACATCACAATTGCACAGTGAAACATGCATTTTTTCTTTGTTTCACATTAAATTAATGTAATACTTTCAATAAGGATAGCATTCCTTGTTTGATGGTATCTCAAGAGAACTTGGTAACTGTTTGGAAAAACAAGTATGTGCAACCAAAGCAGACAAGGATCGTTCAGTTTATCTTAGGATTCCAGTTCATTGTTTTCTGTTAATTTTCGTTATCACGCTGAGTCACATGAAAGTGTGGCAAGGCCTTCAGTGATGCTTGAAATTACAAGTGAATGTGTTACTGCTATGACTGGTCTGTAGTAGAAGATAGATTTTAGGTTAACCTTCGTATATATTCTCTTCTCACCAAGTCTGGATGAAAAGAGATTATGAAGGCTATAGAAATCAAAATGTAGAGGCACAGGGGCAAAGCAAGCCCTGGCTGGTATTTAGTGCCCAACACAGCAAGGAGTGGATGCCAATGTAAAACAGAGATCGAAATAGCAAATGCAATAAGCAGCTTAGTGCTGGTTTGTCTGTTGGACAGACAATGAGAGAAAGAAAAATTGGGGTGACAGAGCAGAGTGTAAGAAAGCTCATACCTGGAGATGGGAAGAAATGCAGGTAAGCAGGCTGTGGAACTGGGTCCCATAAACCTGCATCTCCAAATTGTAGTAAATGAGTAAATGACTTCCAGTCTCCTTTACCTTAATCTGAGCAGTTGCATTATCTGTTCACCAAAATCTCCCTTTATGCTTGTCTCACTCCCTGGTTGATGTCTCTGACCTTTACTTGTCTGATCATAACTAAATTTAGATGATAAATTTTTGAGAAGCAGAGATTGGTGTTAACTTGTTCCCTAGAGGTGTCTGGAATATTTCCAGGTACTATAATGTTATTAAAGACAAAAGGGGAAAAGTCTTTATTTTTCAAAGTGCTCTGAAACTAGGGGCTAATTCAAGTTGTTAACCTATATTTTGGAACTTTGGAGTGTGGGGGAACAGTGTTGGTGATTGAGTTTGGTCTGCCATAAGGGATAAGGAGCCACTTCTTAAAACTGGGATCTGAGCCTGGATTTCAGACACTCTCAGCATTTGACATACGATTATCACTCTTTGGAACTGGATGAACAGCACTGAGGAAAGAGGTTAACATGAAGCCAGCATCAAGTGAGCTGAACCCCAGTCATTGAAAATACCATTGCTAATACTGCTGTAAGTGTATTTCCAGTAGAACATCACAGCTTTGTTTATCAGAAGCAGACTCAGCCAAATTATTATCAGCTGCTGGAGATGGGTGCAAAGGATGCACTGTCAAGTCTCTACTTCAATTCCCAAATTTGGGCCATTCTTTCCATACTTCTGTGTTAGGTGGATGTTCTCAAATGTGGAATAATTAATTATACAATTTTTGGTATTATTACAAGATATAATAAGTAGAATGTTGATGCCTTTGGTTTAATGCTTAATTGCTTTGTCTGTTGTGTAACCCAAAACAATCTGGTTACAAGTTTTCTTGTCTTTTCATCAGTGTAGCTGAGCATGAACTTCTGCTGGGGACAGCACAGAATGTGAAATTTGCTAGTGGGCTTACCAAAAATTGCTAGCCCGTTGCTGTGTAAGGTAATTGTTGTAAATATTATTCTGAGCTATTATGTAATTAATCCTGTTTCCTGTAACAAGGAGAGAATTCATAGTGGTTTATTTGAAATATACATAGCACACCTAAAATTAAATCTTTGGTGCATATACTGAATGTTTTCCAAACCAGAACGCATGCAGCCAACATGCCTCTTCCATTTTATGTGCTTAGCAAAGAAGCAAAACCTGGAAGTGATATGCCAGTAAAAGTGGGCCCAAATGTCACTTATCAGTGCTCATAAATACTTGAGGGAAGTAATGCTACTTTGAACTATTATATTTACTCCTCTTAAACAAACTTGGTAGGGTAATATAACCACTTGATTTTCAGTAGTCTACTAATACGCAGTCAAAGCAGCCAGAGCTTTTGTTGCATTAAAAGCTGCTTCTTTTAAAGCCACAAGCACAGTGTTAATGCACTAGACTTTGTAAGAAGAAAAATAGCCTACAGCCCTTGAAAAAGATGACAAAACCCCATGCAGCATTTCTTGCAAAATCAGAAATGACCACTATCAAACTTTGCAGGGCTCAAAGAGAATGGGAGATGAGAGAAAAACCTGCAAAAAAGTCCTTTTTGGAGAATAAACTTGGATGGCAGCTGCAAAGAGTTGTGATGTCTTCAGGAAACAGACACTTGTTTTTACCAACATCTGAATTAATTGCTGCTGGGTTGAAAAAAAAAAAAAGTCAACATAGTATAATTTTTTTCTTAAATTTGGAATTCTGAATTTCTAAATAAAAATTGTAGGCCTTTGTGAGAGGGAATATAAAAATATAACACATGCGTAATGAAAATGCATAAAGCAGATCCTAAAACTGTTAGCTCTTGCCTTGTTACACCAGGTAGTGTTAAATGAGGAGAGGGACAGAGAAGCAAGGTGATTTAGAGCTGGCAGGACAGCAGCTAGGAAAAAGGAGAAAATGGAAAATTGTTTTTTACATAGAAAATTTAGAAAAGGCTCTCATGTTGCTTGGTTTTGCACAGGCTAGCAGAGAACTTAGAAGAGTGAAAGATTAAAAATCTCGAGCCCAGTGTAGACAGAAATTGCAGTATTTTTATCTAGGTTTAATTTGCTTGTTTGAATTGTGCTGCAGGAGCATGGAAAACCTTCCTTTTGAAGGAAAAGACTGGAGGACAAACAGTGATGGAAAAACACGTGATTTAATGTTAATTTTAACATTTTAATAGATGTTACTTGAATTAATACTCTGTTTCTCTGCAAGGGAAAAGAGGATTGTCACGAGGACAACAGATTATTACAACCCTTGCCAGAAATACATTCTGAATGCATGAAATGACGGCTTGTGCACCAGAGGAGTTGCCCTGGGATGGTGGCCCAGAACAACTGTTAATATGCAACACAATACAACCGCGTGAGTGTCGGAAATGGCTAACCAGCGTGAAGGTATCTGCAGCTGTAAATGGCTCTGGCCAGCTGAGGGCAGGGACTGGCTGCTGGTTGTGCTTGGCAGCAGTGCAGGGGGACTTCTAGCCTCCACAAAGCTTGTGAGAAGCCCACCTAATGCATTCTGAAACACACCCCTCATGCCCGGTGGGGTTTGCCCCTACTTGTTCTGAAGCCTTCTCAGAAACAAGTGGGCCTGTGCCTAGCCCAGGTGTGCCTCATGTATGGTCCAGCTGGGGCAGCACACCCTGATGAGTGGCACCTGTGCCAGGAGCTGGGGCAGGGCTGCTCTAGACAAAGAAGGGACAGCAGCGGTGGCCATGTCTGTCCCTCTGCATTTGTTCCTGACTTGGCATCAGAAAGGTGATAGACCCTGAAAGAAGCAGGCCTTGGTATGTTGCTGGGTGAGTCTGTCGCACGTGCAGCAGAACTCCTCTGAACCTTGACTGAAAAGCAGGTGGGAGCTGGTGTGTGAGGCGTGTAACCCCACGCTCCAAGTGTCGTCTTACCCGTGGGGGTTTCCAAAGTTAAGCTGGGGCCATACAGACTTCGCAGGGCAGTGTTGGAAGTCTTGATATGATGATGATATAATTCCTAGAAGTACTGGCCTCTAGAAACTGCTAAAACACGAAGGGCTTTTGGACAGTAATAGTTTGGCACGTAGCGATCCGTTAATGTGGTATTTCAGGAGCGTGGCATTGGTTTGCGTGAGGTTATGTTCTATTCTGGATGATTTGTCTGCAAGCTGTGTTGGGAAGCTATTCTGAGATGTTTGTTGTGTCAAAGGACCTACTACCTGAAATGAAGGAACTCTCCAGTGTTTTTGTGTGTGTGTGTGTGCGTGTGTATGTGCGGTTTGGCATGCCATCTCCAGCTTGCTTTGTAGTGAGTTGTAAAGAAACAATACGTGATGTGAGACTCAAATGCCACGATCTAGGTAACAAACTCAGCCCTGAGGAAGGAAGTTCCTACCTACTATTCCAAGAGCTGTTCTCAGGCTAGCTGCATAACTTGGCAGGTAGTGTTTAGGCCATGTTGCACCACTAGTAGTACATTTTATGCAGAGTTATTAAAGACACATGTGGATTCTGCATCCTGCTTAGGCTGCGTCTGTGTCAACTTTGAGGTAAATTCAAAATAGTTTTACCTTCCTTTAAGTGATGATAACTAGAGCTTTGCAAAGTCCTAGCAAGAACTGATCTATGCTATAGAAATAGAAGCAAGCCAAAAAGTGGCTGCAGCTGTTGTTAACTACGTTGTTTCAGGTTTTGGTTACAGTTGTACCTCCATGCAAAAGAAGCACTGCAGAATAAACAAATAAAAATCACACAAATGGGAGAAAATAAGTATTGCAGGTCACTTTCAGCATCTAATTTTCACATTACAATAGAATTTTTCTGTAACTGGTCCCAGCTCCCCAAAGTATTTTGTATAGATCAGAAATATCTCTGAATCTAATTATGTCAGCTATGTCAAAAATAAAATACCAAATCTCCACATATGCTGAACGTGTTGAAATTATGCAGGACAAAAGAAAGTTTGGACATTGTGTTAATGTGACGGAATATTTTGATGTTGTAATTTGCTTAAAAAGCATGTGTAAATAATTGCTGCAGGAAGGTGCAGTGAAGTTAGAGTGACTGTTCGCAGATGCAAATGTTTCCTCCTCCCAAGCAAAGATTGCTGATTGATTTTGCAGCACAGTGCATTAGCAAGCATTGATAGGTATTCAGCTTTTTCCTGTTGTCAGCCATGTCTTCTCTGAAAATGTTCATGCTTCTGCCTTCTTGGAAAACATTTTTTCTTTTAATCGTTACCACTGTGAACAAGGAATCTCCTGTGCTCAGAGGAAGGGATAAGATGTTCCTCTCTGTGTTGGTCCTGGGAGTAGTGCTCTGCATTTCATGCATTATGTGTGTCACTGACGTGTACGATGTACCGACTGAGACAACTGCTAAGAAAGTAAATAGTAGAAAGTGTGACATGGCTTAGTATATGACCAAGTAAAGAAATTCCCTATAGGTTGCAGGTGATTTGTGTAGGTGACTTTCGTATGCATACAGCCCTTTCACATACATGTACAGCCCTTAATAGCTGGGTATTCTGGGAGACAAGCAGTAAGATGAAACCTGAAGTTAGCCCTCTTCCTCTGCAGTGGGTTAAGTGCATCATATTAAAACCCTTTTAAAGATCCCTCAGCTACTGTATTTTAATGACTGTAGCAATAGCTCCAGATAAGCCTACCATCTTAAACAAGAAGGATCTTTCTTTGCATTACAGCAATACTTCTGGATGTAGCTGTCTCTCAGGAGGGATTGTTTGCTTTTCTCGTGGGCAATACTGTAGCCAACCAGCTACAATTGTAGCATTTCTCAGTGATTACATGAACATAAACAGCATATACTGGATATTACAGTACTTAGTTTGGCTTATACTTAACTTCCTGAATAGTATTGTCAACAATGAAAGTATTTGGAGTTCTCCATTTTCTTGGCAGGCTGTTTGACAGGTCTGTTACTTTGTTGTCATAGGTAGCAAAATCCAGGAAAATGTGCAACTGAACAGATGTCCTATCTGTGGGACCAGGAAAAGGCCTATTTTTAGTTTGTTTGCTTTTTTTTTCCCCTCTTGTTTCTGATCTCTTATTTTTGGGGTGAATTCATAGTCTCCTTAACTCTTTGGCAAAGCTCAGCCCAAGTTCAACTAAGCAGAGACTTGTACTTCAGGAAGGTTATCGTATCTGTTAAATTGAATTTGAGCTTTGGTTAAAAAAAAAAAAAAATGCAATATTTGCTATTATTATTAAAGTTTCTTTCCTATTAGTAGCATACTTTGGAATCATGTCCTCTCTGGATCTACCATCATAATTTAAAAAATACTGTGTTTTGGAAAAGGAACAAAAATAATACATGTTAATAATAAAGGGATGAAGGAAAACTTTGGTTGGGTTTGCAAGTGACAACATAAATTGCTTCTAATTGTATGGATTTATGATTTCACAGCAGAAATGATGAGACAGGGTTTGTTGCAAGTAGTAATCAAGACGAATGTATCACGCAGGAATTATTTTCCTGCAGATTCAGCCAGTTTGATGTAGCCCTGCAGTAATGCAGCAACTATAGAAACTGGTTTGTATATCATATGCATTGTGTTCTGGTTATCTGTAAAATATGTACAAAGCTTTTATGTTGAAACCTTCTGCAGTCTCCAGTGCACAGCCAAAGGAGTGACCCTGAGATCTTGCTTAGGTGGGTTATGTTGACTATATTAAGCCTTTATTTAAAAAGACATAGCTCAAAATAGACTTGTAAGGTCAAATAGATGCATAACTTACAACGTAGCCTGCAGATTTTTTTTCCTGTTTTTCTCTAGAGCTATTTATAAGTAAAACATATTCCTGAAAGATGTCAGATCGATGTTGGATGGAATGAGGTATATCAAATTCACCACCCAGTACGATCACTAACCGCCCCTTTGAGGAGCCGGAGCTGGACTTGACAATCTCCAGCCTTCGCGATCTGCCTTCCCACCTCCATCTTTTTGGGATTGTGACAGCTTTCCTTGGGTGTAGAGGAATAAAAGGGTGCATGCTGTTTTCCTGAATTCAGACTTGCCTCGCTTCTAACTTCTAGTGGTTACTATGCTTTCTTCTACCAGGTTAGAAAGCCCTTTTCTACCTGCTGCTTTGTTCCCAGTGTAGTATGCTGATGTAGTAGTGAATGTACACGTTTCTGAGAGCGCTTCTGCTACAAAGCAGTAATTCTAATAGCTTTTTCTTCTGAACTGCCATCCTTCTCCAAATCTGGCCATAGCCTGTTAATACTGCTGTCAGTGATACGAAACATTTTAAGATGGACAGCTTTTTTAAACGAAAAAGGAGAGAAACTTAAGCAGGTGTATGTTTGCTCTCCTCAAGTCCCATGCTGTGAGGTGTCCACCTGGGTAAGTAATGCAACTCAGAAACATCCTTGTGTCCAGGATCCAGTGCAGGGCTGAACGTGATGGATCCATCTGGTAGTTACAGACTAGCTAAACAGTTTGAATCCAACAAAGTTTTGAAAAGCATAGAGTATCTAAGATCTGGTATTCTGGTTCAAGTCAAACTCTAGTGAAGCCTGGTGATGTAACTTAGACCATTTTACGGTGAAGAAATTTAGTATTCCAAATATTTCAAAACACTAGTTGGTGTTTACATAAGTTTGACAGTCTATGTAATGTGACATACATCCTGTTCTAGCTTGGTTGTCAGTGTGGCTTGCCAGCAAAGTTTTAACTGTGGGAGTAAGATACGTAATACTTTAAAACTCAGTTTTGCCAATATCTCTCTGTCTCAGACCCTGTAGATGGGGACTCTTCATATGGTTTAGATTCATGCACCGCTTTGTATTGGGCTTGGATTTGTATTGATCAGTCCTAGAGTCCTGCTTAAGTCTTCCAATATATCCTTACAGTGTGTCACAGACATAAAATTGCTATGTAAGGACACCACAAAAATGCTTCTGTCTTTGGCAGCTGTGCTTTGCGTGTCAGAAGCATTTATTTATTTTACATTTTTTCCTTTTGAATGGCCATTAGTTAGACTGTAGAAACAGTAGCAGTTCGTCCTTTTACCTCTGGCTTTGATAAAGTTAAAACCATTGCTTCTGAAGGATATGAGGCTCTGTTCATTGGAAAGAATTTGGCAATTTTTGTGCACAAAGCAGCTCGTTCTTACACAGGGTAAAAAGCCTGGTCATTATAAATTCTGTAAGACCTAGAGTTATGTCGGTTGCTGTAATTGCTATGAAGGGTGTTACAGTAGCAAGAATGCACCAGGTATAAGCAACTTGGGGTTTTTTAGGTTTGTTTTCTTTATTTTTCCCTACCTGTGCCCCCTTTGCTGACATACAGAGCAAGAAAGATATTCCTGGTGCATATGAGCTCTACTAGCTAACGCCTGAATTGGTTCTATAAGTGTGTTAAAACACTGAGCTTCACAACAACCCGAAGCAGCGCTACAGGCTGGGAGATGAGTGCTTGGAGAGCTGCCTGGCAGAGAAGGACCTGGGAGTGATGGTGGACAGTCGGCTGAATATGAGCCAGCAGGGTGCTCAGGTGGCCAAGAAGGCCAACAGCATCCTGGCTTGTATCAGGAACAGCGTGACCAGCAGGGCTAGGGAGGTGATGTGGTCACGTGTCTGGTGACAGGACGAGGGGGAATGGGCTCAAGTTGTGCCAGGGGAGGTTTAGGTTGGATATTAGGAAGAACTTCCTTAGTGAAAGGGTTGTTGGGCACTGGAATGGGCTGCCCAGGGAAGTGGTGGAGTCACCATCTCTGAAGGTCTTTAAAAGACGTTTAGATGTAGAGCTTGGGGATATGGTTTAGTGGAGGACTTGTTAGTGTTAGGTCAGAGGTTGGACTGGGTGATCTTGGAGGTCTCTTCCAAGGTAGGTGATTCTGTGATTCTGTCATTAACATCTGTGAGATCATCTTTCTCTTCCTCCCTGTCCCCAGAAAAATATCATATACTTTCTTACGTGCTGGGGGGGAAAGAAAAAAAAAAAAAAAAAAAAAACCTTGAGAAATTGTTATATTTGTATTAGAAAAAATACTGGTGTTTTTGGTGTTTCCTTTGTTTTCCCAGTGACACAAGTTCAAAGGCATCAAGTAAGCCTTTAAATTAAAAAAAAAAAAAAAAAAAAAAAAAAAAAAAAAAACCATACAGTGCTAGTGTTAGACTTCTGACTTTTTTAGACTGTCATTCAGAAACTTCAGCTGAATATTCAGTCTCAGTGTAACTTTCATACTAGCACATGTTTTTCACTGCATGCTCTTTGATAAAAACAAGTAATCATAATTTCTCACTTCAGAATTCTTAAAAAAAATAATTTAAAGAATAGTTCTTATGAGGACTCAGAAATAATTCCTATTTAACTTGCCTGAGTTTCCCATATATCTTCCCAGATGACAGCTATTTGTTTTTATGCCAGATTTTAAAGTAGCTGTAAGATTGGATTCCAAAACGTCAATGCCGTTTTAGAATACGTGTCAAATTTGGAGCAAGGGATGGGGATGGAGGGAGCAAGAACAGCAACATAGTTTGATTTCAAAGGACTTCGCCACATTCACGTGGTTTGGGACATACCTGAGATCATGTTTCATTAGCTTTTGGTAATAAATTGACTTTAGTTCTACTATTAAAACTATGCTGATCTAACCTTGTCTAGATGATTTTTCTCCCTTAAGAACTTACTCCATCCCCCATATCCAAATAATAAATATATTGTTATATCGGATATGGATGTTTATTCTTCAGCAGTGCCTTGTGAAATCTTTCACAATGTAGGTTATTTGGGAGCAAACCATCTGCACCTAATTCTGTTTCTTGTTTTCAGTTTGTTCAGGAACTATTATTATAAATTCTTCAATGTGAAAATGGTTAAAATGTTGTAAAAGCCAATGGCTTTGTCCTCTTTTTGCCTTTTTCAGTAACCTCATCTAGTGAACAACGTTGCTTGCTGGGATGTGAGTAGATGAAACTTTCTTCAGTGCTTAGCCAGACCGATTCCCGTAGTGTTCGTGGCTGAGATGGTCGTGGTTCACAGCCTCTACGAGCAACCCAGCTTCCTCTCTGTTCTCTGGGCAGCTCTCATCTTCCCTGCCCAGGAGCAGAAAGGCCGGTAGAACAGCCATACTTCACTTCCTTTCTACTTCTGACAGTGAGGGACTCTTCACAGTTCAGTTGCCCAGACATTGGTTTTATTTTTATTTGGTTTTGTATGGATCTTTCCTACGGTAGGAGGGGAAAACAAGCAAAACCTTAAGATGTACCATCCTTCTTTGGAACTATCCTTACTCTAGAAAATTATTCCAGAGTCATCTGGGAAGTGAAGGAGTTTTTTTCCTGTATAATACTCCTCAAACCTAACATGCCTCATCAAGTGTCACTGACCTTGCAGGCTACGAAGAAGTGGATAAAAAGTTGTCAAATTAAACACATCGGTACAGGACTAAGTAGGCATCAGAGGGGAAGCTGTATGACCCTATAAGGGGAAGCTGGACTCTGCTGCATAAATAATGAAACGTACATTTTCTGATATAAAATGCAGAAATGCCCTTTAATTTTTAGGACAGGAATGTGGATTAACTGTCTGCAAATTTCCTTTCAGAAAGTCCTGAGTGATTTCTAACCGTGTGGTGATTTTCAAAAACATTCAGTACTGCAACCTGAAATGCAGCTCTAGTGCAGAGCTTTTAGTGCTATTCCAGTATCTTCCCTCAAGGGTAAACCTCAGATAGCATCATGTAGGTTATCGAACAAAAATGCCGTGACCATATCAGCAGAGGGAAGTGCACATTCTTCTGCTCTGATTTTATTTATAGCTTGATAATGAATTTGGAATTGTATTTAGCTTTCCACGGAGCCACAGTGGTGAGAATAGATAGAAATGCAAATGTTCCTGTTGAAAGCAGCAGCGAGTATGTTTTTCGCTTGTTAACTCAAATGGAACTTAATTATGCTGGACATATATTTACTGCTGTTCTGAACTGAGGTCAGCAAGACCTGGCACTGTCAGACTAGTTTTTGATTTGGTTACTACAAAATGATTTATATAGGTCAAAAAAAAACTTGTTTTTGTTTTGAGTCCTGGACTTCTTGATACAATTTGATTAGTATCTTGAGAGCATAGGTCTTGGTATATTCAAAGTATTTAATTATAAATCTCTGTCCTTTACATTTCTGGAAACTATCTTGATAGATGAAAACTTCTACTTATAAATATTTTCTCTGTTTAAGATAGATTGCAATTGTGTATACCCTGATTCCATTCAAGTTCACTGTAGAGAAAGTTAGAAATGTGCATCAGTTGGATCCAAACTTTTTCAGATTTCAGGAATTCTCCTGAATGCATCCAGGGCTTTGAGGGGAAGGAACTGTGAAGTTCGAGTTCAGACCCAAATGTTTGTAAAGAAAAGGCACAAGTTGTAAGCCCTGTGATCAATGCTGTGATGAGGGAGAGATGTCCAATTAGAGCTTCTTGAAGTTCACTGTTAATGATCATAATAGTTTATCAGACTGCATCAATATGTATGTCACGAATCATCTCGAATCATGAAACATGACTATTTACTTCCAGGAAAGGAAGTTTATGGGGCAAAGCAACCTTGTTTTTCCATATATCTTTTAACACCCAAGAATGTTCTGGCACATGCCTCGCAGCCTTTCTGCAGCAACGGGCCCGAGTCACAGTGAGCAGAAAGCACAGTCAGACTGTGCCCTTGATAACAAAGCTGATCTTTTTGTTACACCGTGGTTTGTATAGAGGAGCCCAAGCCTTGTACTCCGAGGGTGGCATTTTCCTTATTTATTTGGTCTTTGCTTAACCCTGCATTTTTATGTGCTGGCTGCAAGTCAGTCATTGCTCAGCCAGCAGCTGTACTGGCCAGTTTGAAGAGTCACTGAAATTGAACTAAAATGTTAGTTTGTTCGTTTTTAGGCTTCCAAGGATTTCCAGCAGTAAATCTGGAAAATGCATCTAATCCCACTGAAGCATTCCTCAGCTTTTTTGACATGAAGGATCATGTGGTGGCCATTGTGATTTGTGTGCGGCGGTGGAGTCTCTGGGACACAAACCAGTGATTAGGAGCTGTGTGATTTGGGGGGAAAGGGGAGAGTTTGTTTGCAGTTTCTGGGTTAGAGGAGGAAGGCAGTTAAACTTCATATTAATGAACTGGCTAGAGGAAACAGACCCAAAATCCAAAAATCCTGCCAAATATTAACTTTTTGTTGATGGTAGAATTTGCTCAGTTTATACACCTGCTGCAGAAGTGCTTTTTATTGGAAGTTGGCTTATTTCCAGAGATGAATATAAGCCTCTGGGCAATAATAGAATAATAAAGAGAAACAAAAACAAAATTGCAAGCATCTGTCCGTGATGATTTATTCGCATTTTCATCTACATTGAAAGCAAATGTTTTGATTAATTGCTGCAAGTTTACTTCTCTTGTTTTCCTTAACATTTTTCTTTATTATTGGATTTACATCTTAATACAATGTCTGCTATATATTTAGATATATTGTTATGCTTATAACAATATAATCAGAAACAAAGATGAAATTCAAGATAGCTACTAAGATACAATAAATTAATGGTTATCAAATTTGTTTTCAGATCCCTAGTGCCTCTTAACTTAGGCAGAAAAAACAAAATTTCATCAGAATTTTGTTTTTCTTGTCGTGGATGGTAGTTTCTGTGGTGTTAACAGGAAGGTTGATGATGGCAGAACTGAAACTGGGAGGAAAGGGGGGGAAGGGGAGACAGGAAATGCTTGTGATTTCCTAAAATGAAATGAAGGACATCTTCTGGCATTGTACTATACCTTTCTGTCCATAGATATGTTACACAATTGAATCTTCCAGCTCAGGAATGATCTTGCCAAATAAACCAAAGAGGGATTTGAGAACTTTGGTCCGATGCTGTAATTCCTTGTGAACTTAGACTCTCTGGCTGGGGTAGGAAAACTGGAAGGCTTCTGTGAAGAAGCAAACAGATCTCTTGCTAGGCTTTTTATTTACTTATTTTTAAGTGTTCTGAACTGGTGCATCCAGTTTGGGGCAGAAGCTAGGGAAAATCTCAAGTGTTATTACCTGGAATCTTATGAGTTGCTTCCACAAAACTCATGCAGTTATATGTTTCATATACTGGAAGAAATATCAGCTGTTGGGTGCTTCTCTTTAGAAGAATGCCCAGCTCCTAACATCCTTTCTGATCTGCCCACTCTAAGAGCTTTCACAGTTGCTGATGTGAAAAAGAGCAGCTCTTTTCCTGTGGATCTGGAATGAGCAGGGTGATGCTTCCTTTTTTCTTCTCTCTTGCTGGGAAAGGGTAGCTGGCTATGGCTGTCTGCACCACCTCCTGCCCACTGTCTTTCCGAGGGGACCAGCCTCCGTTTGGCCCTCCTGATGTGCAGAGGGGACTGCAGAGGCAAGTTGCATCCGGGCTCACCTTTGCTCTCATGGACAAGCTAAGCAATTCTCCGCAACTGTTGTGATCCACCAGAAGTAGCTCTAATTTATTTAAATGAATAGCAGATCTGACTCTCCTGTTTGCTGTCTGAAAAGCTGGATCCTATTTTCCATGGCCTCACTCCTCCCTTCCACCCCCGCTCTCTCCTCCTTCCCCCAGAGGAGGACAGCGCTGCCATACGGCATAGCAATCCTCGTCGCTGGAAGTGGCCAGTTCAGGACAACTGGAAAGGAATTTGAGCCATTACTGGAATTCTAATCTCAGACTCTTCTAGAAAAGAGCTTAACAGCTTTTTGCTTGTCCTCTTGGGTCTGATGTTTGACAGGAAATGAGTTTGAAGGGTTCAGGAGCAGGTCACAGAACTCGCCTTGCTGCCAGCTGCTCTGCCGACCTTAACAGTGTGTTTGCAGAAATCTGATACACTTGCTTATTATTAAAGCCTTTTCTCTGAGAAAAGTTACTTCCAAAGCCAGGTCCTACCAGACGTATTGCTAGCATATTGCATCTTTGCCTCTCGGAATTCTTCTCCACTGACACTTGTTATGACCTAAGACTCTAGCCATGTGAAAAATGCTGTTTTGTAATTCAAGGCAGAGTGAACAATTGTGTTTGCAGGCATGTTTATGTTTGTCTTTTGCAGCACTTATTTTGTTTGTCCTTCATTTGCCCATCTGTGGGATCTCAAAGAAACAGATACTTTCCTGATCTCACATAATTAACGTTAGACTTCATGAAATACCTCAGATCTGGTCTCAAGAAAGTAATTTTAATGGATGGGCCGTTTCCTGTGTAGCAGCTGAGAAGTATATTCCCAAGCAAATTTAAAAATAAAGCAGCCTCCATACTCTCTTGGAATCCTACTGGCAAGTGAGTGTTGTTCAGACTAGTACGAAGTTCAAATAGGCCATGGAGACTGATGGCACGTCCCTCTTTCTTCATCATGTTTCTGATTTAGAAATTGCTTTTTTATAATCAAACCACATCATAGCAGGGCAGATCAGATCAGGACAGCGTGGAAGCCCAGCAAAGAGCTACCCTGGCAGTTAATATTGCAGCTAATACTGAAAAGCTGTAGCAGAAGTACCCTTGATCACCTGCTTTGGGAGTGCTGGGTCTTCCAAGAGGACATTTAGCAGGTTGGTGTGTTTCCTGCATACGTTTAGAGAGGGATCCTTCAACAAGCCTATTTCTACCCAGGAGGCTTGGTTTTCCCCTCTCCTGCCCCATTACCCAAGAAGTATAAGTGCTTTTGCAAAAAACTAATTAAAGAGATTAAATGAAAATAAAATATATCAAATACATTAGTTATATCACTGCAATTTTAGCATCTTTGCCTTTTTATTTCTCTCTCGGCTCGTTGCTTCAGTACGAATTTGGCTCATCTGCAGTTTCTGCTGCTTTAATATGTTGATCAGTTTGTGTTTCAGTTCAGCCTTCTCAAGTGTCTGCTGTCTCTCCAAATCAGTATGTCCTGGGAAATTAAATGTGTGCAAATATACTGACAAAAAACAGACACATGGAATACAGAAATGTACCATTATTTTGACTTTTTAGTTTAACTGTTGAAAAATCTTCCACAAATCCTGAGAAATAACTGAAACGGGCTTGCAAGCTCCAAAGAACTATCATTCCTGGGTAATGGCTGCTTTGGCACTCATCATTTGTGGTTCCTGCCCCAGTCTGAAAATGACTATGTAAGCCAGTCTACTATCAAATGCAGAGTTGAACAGTAACCCCTGATTCAGCAGAACGATTACCAGACTTGATAGCACTGAGTAAAAATAGGATGTTCTTTTTGCTTCAGCACCATATATATACAGCACTTGATAGAACGGGAAGGCATAGGCACAGCCAGGAATTAATAACAAGTGGGACTCTGACTCAAGATGTTTCTGGTTTCCTTGTCTTCCTTAGGGGTTCTTAAAAGCCCAGCTTACTGTCCCTAGCTACACTATTTGAGAGAAGCTACTTCTATCTTAACAGAAGATTTCTTAAGAGAATACTTCTGTTTGTTTTCTTTTTGTAATTGCTGAAGGATGCTTTTGTGGCATAGGCCTTATTAAATGATCTTCCATAAACATCACTGTTTTTGAGGCCTGTTTTGAGAAGAGACGTGGGGCGTGCCTTTCATAATCATGAGCAGTTTGTTATAGAGAAATTAATATATCTGTTAGTACATCAAAATTGAAGTTGTAATGATACCTCTGTGGTAAGGTTGGACCTATCTGGGAGAGGATCTGAATGTTTCAGCTGTCCAAAGACAAACATTTAGTCTCCAAAAAAAAAAAAAAATCATCAAAATGTTCTAAATTAATGAATTGTTTCTGTATCATACCTTGAGAACATCATATCCTTCTCATTTTGGTACAGAAATGGAAAAGCTGATTTATATTCATCTGTAGGTACCATCAGAGATGGGAAACTTGGTGGAAGCACCAAAGAGACTGAAGTTTGGCTTAAGTACAGCAGCGTGGAAATGAAGCAATTGGAGGATAGCCAGTTTAATGTTAGAGGAAGAGATGGGAAGAGAGACAAAGCCTCACTGCAGTAATCTGATTTTTACAGCAGGTGTATAGTGACAAAAGCTAATACCCTGGTTCTGGCTTACTGGTGACCTGCTGAGACAAGGACACCCTACAAGGTCCTTTAGACCATTTTAAATTGGCAGTGGCTTTGTAAAGGTGTGAGAATCCAAACATGCCAGCTCCTTAGTCGAGGGATAGTCAACCGTCCTGGTCACTAAACAAACATATCTGTGACAGGCCACAGGACTTGTCTCTATATATACAAGATCTGAGGAAGGAGAATCAAAAGTTGCTCATAGCTATGAGAGAGCAGTGGCTCTGTAGAGGCCATACCTTTCTGTTGCAGGGGCTGGGATTCTGCTTACAACTTCACTGTAATCCCTGGCTGAGCACAGCACTGTTGTGGTGCTGTTCCCTGGGCGCTGCCCTGGAAGCATCAGCCCCACAGGTTGCCTTCACTGCCCATGTGAACGTAACTGGCTACCTCTTTGCATTCTGTTGTTCCTCTGCATTGTAAAAAGTTAAGAAGCGCTGTTTTTAAATTCCTCTCTGCTTGCTGACGCTTTCCTTAAATTTTTAGGTGGGTTAGCAAAGTATACCGAGACAAACATGAAGGAGGAAGTTCAGCCTCAGAAAGGTTAAAAACAGGAATGTTTGTAGAGGACCTTCACAGCACAGGCAACTGCTTGGCCCAGTGAAATCACCTGGAATTGCTTCACTGCATAAGGTATTGCTTTGGGGGATTCTTTTGCTTATGTTTTCTTGGTTTTGTTTTTCTTAAAGCAGAACATTCCATTTTTACCACAATGGAAGCTGAGAAACAAGTACTGTTCTTGACTGGGCCTTTGTTTCAGAATGTTCATATCAGAAGAAAAAGAACAACAACAAAAAAAAAAGTGTGACCCAAAAGATAATAACGATTCCAAGAAGCATAAATTTTCCGCTTCTGGACAGAGTCCTGAAAAAAAATTGCTTGTAAAGGCAGAATTTCAGGGGAAACTCCAAATTAGAGTCATCATTGACTCACAAGCCAAACAACTGTAAATGATGAATTAAAAGCAGTTTAAAACAAATTTACATACAAATTCTCTCGTTGTCATATCCTATCAGCTTTTCACATCAGAAGGTTCTCCTCACTGTTGTAAAAGAGCTACACAAAAATAAGTGGAAACAATAAGCTCAAATTGCACATTTGATAACACTTTGTGTACAGTTCATCAGGGTGGAGGGAAGGAATGGAATGCAATTTTCTATTGTCACCTCTAGTCATCCTGCGTGTGATAACAGTAAGTGGGTAGAAAAATTAAGTGCAATTGCTATTTTCTTAAATTAATGCTATTCATAACAATTCATCCTTGAGTGAAGAGGTTATATTCACTGAGTTTTTGCTGTCTCATGGGGTCTGTAATTATCTTAAAGGAAAATGCTGTTGGTTTGTTTTTTTCTGAAACAAACTTGGTTCTCCTTGCACAGCTACTTTAGTAATCATCTCTTGTGGCCTGATCAAAAAAATCCAGTGGAGCTGCAGTGGGAGTCATTTCATTGACTTCAATAAGCTCTGGATCAGACCCACGGGGAATGAAGAATGACTTTCCCCTAATCTCTGAAATTCTTCTTCTCTCTCGTTCCAAAGCAGTTACAAAACTGGTGAAATGGAAGGAATAGTTTCTCTTGGTCTCGTGCTCTTCATCAATCTTCGGGTTTATTTTAGGCTATAAATTGCCCTAATCATGGATGCTTTCTTGTTTTTGACTTACAGTGTTTAGCTGCAGAAGGCCAAAATGCATGTTTACTGCCCTTCTGCAGCTGCTGTTGTACTGAGATTGTTTATCTGCACAGTGCCTGTCTGCTGTGGCTTCTTAGGTATTTCACAATCAGAGAAGCTCAAAACTCTTTAGTAGGGTTTTCAGATTGATAAGAGAACCAAACCACAGTGTTCTGGGAAGGAATCTATCACATTGAAAAAGGTCATTTATTTGCTGCTTTTGTAAAAGCATTGCTGAGGGCCAGCATCATAATAGCAATTTTCTGTGGCTGTGTTGTCTCGCGGCACTGCATGTCCCACTTCATTGTTGGCAGAGCACAAATGTGTGCAGCAAATGGTTTGCTTAAGGGTGAGTCCACAGTACTAGTAAGATGATACATGCAGTGGTTTTATGTAGTTGAACTGTATATCCATAAACATTGTGCAGTCGATACTGTGTCATTCTACAGGCAAAGTAGTTTTAGGTATGTATCGCTACAACTGTCTGGCACTGCGGTGTTCCCAAACAAGTGCTGAGCTCTTCAGCAGGCTTCCCAAGATGCGATACTGTACCACTGCGATGTAAGATCCTGAGACTTCACATGCTGCGCGTTGTGGCATCCAGCTGAAAGATGATGGAATTTTGAAGCTTGGAGTGAAATTTAAATTCCCATGGTTCTCCTTATCTCACATCCATCTCATTTTTTTGCAACCTAGCCAGCGCCAGTTTCAAAACATTGGCAAGCACTGAGATGTTCATGGTGATGAATATAAACAGGCTGTTGCAAACATGTCTGAAGTCATGCGAAGTTTTCAGGACCAGGGCAATAAGGGCAGCCAAGGAGGAGCCTGACACCAGGCACACAGACTGCCCCCTGCCAGGACAGCCTTGCTCAGCAGAGTGTGGTCTGTCTTGGGCAACCAGTGGTGACTGGTAGCAGGTTAGTTTCACAGATCTGGTATTACAAATTAAGGTAAAATCCCCCATGATCCAAGTCCTCTTCAGAGCACGTGCAGAAGTCATTTGAAGGGACAGCAGGGGATTTGTTACGTGAAGGCATTTCTCCCTTTGACAGCAAGAGCATCGTGCTCCTCCGTCCTTAAACAACCTGCAAGTTGTTTGCTGACTGTGCTGGATGCAACAGCTGCCTGGCTGTTGCATAGGAGCTACGCATGGCTGCTGTGAAGACGTAAAAGGTACTTGCAAGTCTGTGCATATGTAAGTCCCCAGGTTGTTTGATTTGGATGAGATGGTTGCTAATGCTTGAAGCCCTGAGAATAACTCCACAAAGAAGGAGCCACCAAGCCTGCAATTGCTGTGAGAGTCTTTATGCATGCCTATATTAAAGCATAAAGATCCTAAAAAGTCCCTTGCGCCGTGCTCAGGTTCCTGCATCCATGTGGGCAGCTCTTGCCTTTGCAATACCTCTGGCTGTGCCCCCAGTGCTACTGCAGATGAGAGACAAGCTTGTTTGCTTTTTGCCTCCGTGTCAGGGAAGTCACCATCAACATTTACAGCAACTGCACAAGCTCTTCTACACAACCTGTTGTGAAGGAAAGAGCTGCAGCCATATGCACCATATGGGGTGCCAAGGCTGGCAGACCCTGAAGGCAGACTTATCCTATAGTAGTTCAAAACACCGAGCAAATGTTGCTATGACTGGACTACAGTCACTCCTGCTCCTGCTTTGAGGATTAGGACTGCTCATGGAAAAATGTGTGTTGTGCTTTGTTTGGAACCCATCCCACATGTTAATGCTGTGATATATAGCCTCCGTCCTCCCCTTAAGTGTGTGGCTGGAGCGGTGAACATGCAGAAATGCTTTATATGGGGGAGGGTTCATGCTTTGTACAAAAAGAGAAGATTTCTAATAATAAACACATTTTGTGTGGGTGTGTGGTGACTTGTTTGTTTGCTTGGCTTTGGTGTTTTTTTCTAAAGAAATTATTTGTGAAAGTTCATAAGTGTTTGTCCTCAACGCACATTGGTTACTGAATGCTAGGGATAAGCTATCCTGCTGCTAGGGAGACAGCATTAAGGGCTCTCAGAGTGCCCGGAATGCTTTTTGCCCTCACCTTGTGCAGAAGTGCATGACAGCAGGCCGGACAGCAGCGTGCAGCGTAGTCGGAAGAAGGTGGTTATAGAAGCAGGGGCGTGCAGAGGATGCTCGGGCTGCAGCGCGCAGGCTGTGGCAGACTCCTAGCATCGGAGCCCCTGGGCTGGAACTTGCTGCTGACTCTTCAACCTCTGTAGCAGCTGTGTCTGCAAGGCTACTTCTCTCTCCCCTGTTTCACTTCAGGAACCCTTTCCTCCACTGCTGCGTCTCTTTATTCGCCTCCTGGGATGTCCTTGTGAGCATTTTGAACGTGTCGTCATCTCTGGAGCTCTTCTTTTTCCTACGTAGATTGGATGAGTATTTGCTTAACGACAATAGCAGCCCTGTCCTTAGTTGCCACAAGATGTCAGCTGTTGGGGGGAAGGAAAAAATGAGCTATTGTAAGAATGATGCTTTCATGCCAACTGGAACAAAGAGCTTGGGTTGCTCCCCCTTCCCCCTTTGTTTCAGCTTTCTGGTTCTTCCCAGTCTTGGAGACAGCAGGACACTTTCAAAATCCTCTGCCCCTGAAGAACGGGGGATATCAGTCTACCTTGGGAAGAGGAGCTTAGAAAAACTCAGTGCAAAGCAGGCTGATGTCTGTGTCTGTTCGTACAGAGCATGTTGTGGCAAAGGGAAAACAATGGTGCATGCAGAGGCAAGGTGGTATCTGCATGCACGCTGATACTGGCTGTCCTTACTTGAGCAGGTATCTGTTTTCCAAAAGTTATCGGACAAATGGAGCCGTTGCATTGGAGTGGAAGGACAACACTCACTTCAAATGGTACAATCTGTATGAGTCACTTTGACAGAACTGCACTGCTGTGCAATTCTCTTCCCTCATTTAGATTTCCTTAAGGTTGCTCTTTTTTGCTTATTTTACCTTTCCCAACAACTGCAGTCAGCATGAATTGCACAACAAAGTTAAGTGACCCAACAGTCCAGAAAGAGGTACGTGAAACCCTAGTTGTGCCTTGAATCATTTGTATTTTTGCAATCTCTGGCTGTTTTTTTTGGTTTGGGGGTGTTTTTTTGTTTTTTAATCCTTAGTAGCTTTTTTGCCACTAAGGTTAGAGCATGTATTCCTGATTTATTAGTATGTGCAGTGCTGCAATCCTGTTAGGTGAGCTTTTAGGGTAGAGGTGACGAGAGAGCGTCCAAATGAAGATGGTGTAAGCATCCAGATCATGCCCGGTAGGACTGAGCAAGCGAAGCAGTCATTCTCACTCATGGTTAAGTGAGTGCTTTTTCCAGCACAGTGACTACTAAGAGTGAGAGATGCTGCCATTTTTTTCCTCTGGGGAAAAAAAAAAAAAAAAAAAAAAGAAGAAGTGATGATAATCTGTATGAATACAGCAGCACTTACAGCGTACAGGTTTCCTTAGTGATAGCACTGTTAGGCCAAGAGGAGCTGTGACACAGTAGAAGCACTCCCACCTTTCTCTCTGTGGTGCCCCTTGTTTCACTGACCAGCACCGTGGTCTTCAGCCTGTCTCTTCTCTGGCTGAACTTACTGAGACTGGGGGTTTCAATGTTAAACTGATCCTGTTTGGCTCCCGAATTACCTGCGGCGGGGACAGATTTGTTCTGTGACATCCATGAAGTGCTGCAGTGGGCTTTATTGGAAGTATATCCTAGTTCAGGGTGCAGGAAGGTCTGGATTTCAGTGAGCACTCGGGTCACCTGGGACTCTGCTCTACCCTTTTGGCTGTTGTTGGCACTATTATCTGGACAAGCACTTCTGTGGATGTGTTCCTCATGGTGACTGGACCTTCAGCGTGTCCTGCTGCCCACCTCTTCGTAGGACAGTGAAAACAAAGTCCTGGGTGTCATGTGGGGCAGGGCACACACCCTGAGTGTTTGACTAGGCAAGATGGTGAATGCACTACAGCGATCAGAGATCCTCAAAACCAGATATTCCAAAGAAGATATTCAAAACCAGGTATTCCCAACAGCACTGTCTGTGAGGTGAGCTCCTGTTGGGATGGTAGTGGCAGGGTGGCAGCATGGTGACAGGCCTGCTAATAAATGACACAGATTTTTGGAAAGCTGGGGGTTGCCAGCAAGCTGGCACCAAAGTCAGCTTACTGGAAAGAAAACTGAATTTCCCTTTCCCTTCTAGCAGGTGTGCTAGAAGACTCACAAGTAGCAGCAACAAAATTTGAACTCACAAGCAGTGTTTGGGGAAATAAGAGGTATGTTATGTTTGTTTGTTCTCAGTGGAAAGTTTCTCTGATCAATGCATGGTAAATCACTGCTATAGATATGCCCTAAAAGATGATACAGTGTGGATTATATGGTCTGCTGATAGAATCCAGGCATGGGGTTACATTGAGGGTTTGTCATAGACTGATCATAGTTTAGACTTTATCCACTACAGGTTTAGGTCTGTTTCCTAAAACTGTTACGTGCACATGTGATCCTTTCTCTCCCTGAAGCCTCATTAAGTGTGTATTTTAGTAAATTGCTTTATGTTTCTTGTACAGTTAACTGACCCCTAGTGCTTAATGGAATTTTTGGTAACAGAAGTGTTGGAGCTGCAGTGGGATGATGGATAGCATCAAACTGTAGGGCTGCTTGAGAGATGCATCAAATGTGAAGTGAAAACGTGTGCATGTATGAGGGGCAAACAGCCTCCACCAATACAAATGGTTCCCTATTGCCACATGAGTTAGTAAGTCACGAGAATTAATCAATAGGTTTATTCCAGGAAGTATTCTAGGGCTGAAGGGCAATACGATCATCAGCAGAAGGATATTGGTGCTGCCAGAAACCAAGCTGCAAACTGCACAGGAATTTGAGAAAATGCTCTCAATGATGTATTTGTAATGGCTTTACATATTTGTAAAACTGTGGGATTAATTAGTTATATTCCCAGTGCTTACAGTATACGGAAATCTGAGAAGATAATATTTTCCACTGATGATGATAATAAATGTGATATACATTAAGTAGTTAAAAATACTTGAGCCAAAATTCCATAAAAATTGGCAAATCATGTGTGGACAGTTTTTCTTGAAAACTGTCAAGAATGTGAACTGAAGGACGGTTGCTGGAAATCTGTATGTTTAGCCATGCTTCTAATGCTGCTTGGAAAAGCCAGAAGGTTTTACACTGGTTTATGCAAAAATACGTGAAATGATGAAACACTACAGGGAACTGAAATTAACGCACACACCCCCCACACGTTGCTCAGTGCAGCTCGCTTTGCAGCCCTTGGGAGCCCTTTGCCAGCTGCCTCGTACTGGGGCCAGGAGGCCCAGCCACTTCGTGTCCCCCCGCCAAGGCTGGGCCAGGGGCACTGTTGTCACAGGGCTGTGATTGCCTCCGGTCTGCACCGCTGCCACACCTGGTGCCTGGGAAATGCCTCCGCAATGAGGCTGTCACTGCTTTCAGGGCAGGGAGGCGGGCACCTTCCTCTCTGATTCCTCTACAACGTTTTAGTATTTCCGAAATAAGGTGTCTTCTTCCCTGTTGAGAAGGGGAAACTTTCAAAATCCTGTGTGTATTTAAAAATAAAGACATCTCTAAATATATGTGTTAAGAGCTATATCTATCTGTAAAATAAAGATATCTCTAAACACGTAGTTAGAGATGAGACCGAAGCCAAATCAGTCTTGCCCCTTTTAAGCCCCAGATTGCCCCTGTCCCCTGTGAGCCAGCAGACACACAGCAGAGCCCGCTGCAGAGATAAGTCGGCCTCCCTGGGGCAGAGTGATTAAAACCTCCTGATCTGAACTCCCGCAGTCTCCAGCGTTTCTGATCCAGATCTAAGCTTGGTGGCACAAGCTTGTTTCTAGCACTAGTGCAGATAGCTGAACCACTACAGCAATCGCAGCTGAGCGCTAGAAAATGGAAGGAGTGAGTCACATGAGGGAGATGAAAGCCAACACTAAGTGCTGTGATTATTCTATCAAAATGACTGCTATAAACATGGCTTTAAAAAAAATTCTTAGCTAAACAATACCATCAGGTGATATTAACTGGTGACACTTTCTAATCTGGGATTGTGAACTGGCTGGCTTGTGCATGCTTTGCAGCAAACTGTTGGGAGGAGAGGGGCAGCTGCACTCACCAGGCTGGAGGCCACCCAGGGTACAAGACACCAGCTCTGGAGAGGGGCTAGCAGCCCTAGATGAGTCAACATAAAATCATTTGTGCTCCTACAGCCCCGTAAACATTTTGCACGTGCCCAAGCAAGGGGCAAAGGTGATATGGCATTTGTGGATTGCATAGGAGGGTGGTTGGTGTTTCCTTGTTGGGGACCCAGGTGATGCCTGTCTGGCAACAGGGTGAGGAGCACCACGCTGCGGGGCTGCTGTGGCAGAGGAGTATGCGACTGGGCATGTAATGCCACTCGTCTGCTCCATAAATGGGCTTTTGCAGGGCTGGATTCTCACACAGTTACGTAATCCAGCAAATTATTTGCTGCCAGAGCAGGAGGACTAACCTGTAATCCCCAGGGGCTTGGCAGCTCTGTTTCTTGTACCTGTGCTAGCAGCAGCCAGAGGTTCACTGCAGCTTGAAAAACCTGACCAGAAATCAGAGTAAATTTTAGGACCTCAACCGGGATGGTGTCTGTGTGGTTGCTTGGGATGGTAGTTTGAAACTGGCTTGTCCGTCTGTACGCACGCTGCATTTGTGTTGTTTGAGCTGCATTGCAACACAAGAGGCACAGCTATGCTTGGGCTAGCTCTTGGTTCAACATTCATAGCTCAACCACTTATAGCTACTTTAAAACTAAAAGTCCAGTTCTTTTGTTGGTCTGATGGGCAGATGAACCCCACAGTTTTGGCACAGTGGGTGCGCTTGCACCTGCTGTAAGCAGCTCTCCTTGTGCACTTCCCCAGCAGCCAGGTTTTATGGAGCCCACCTCAGTAAGAACTTCTCTTCGTATAATCAGAGATATTGACTGACCTGTTCAAAGAATACAAGAGCAGGAGAAGGAGGAGAGATTTTTGTCACATAACTGACTTTTTAAATGAAAGCAGGAAAGATAGACTCTGAAAAGTTCTTTTAAAACGTCAAGATGATGTAAGGTACCTGCGTCCCACCCTTCTTGGGTGTTCTTGGCTCCACTGTCCTTGACCTGAGTAATTTCAGTGCTATTTGTTTTGAGTAATTTTGGTTTTGCTGCTGCATGTCCCTGTGAATAGAAAACAATGTTTCTATTGGCAGCAGTTAGTCCTCCATCCACCCATGTCTCCTAAAGTATGATAAAAGCAAAGAATGAACTCCCAGTCTCTGACCTTTCGAGTGTGTGCATTTTTTCACACAAGTAGACTGAGAGCAACGTTTCATCCTTCAGATGCTCACATATCCATGCTAATGGAAGAAGTTGAGGGTCGTAGGATTTGGATCTAGCCATGGAAGATACCTCAGGATTTGGATACGTAGGTTTTGTTGATGCCACTCACAAATCCAGGTCTTCACTTCTGTAACTTGAGAACTGACTGTGTGAAATCACAGAGAGCTCTGTCCATGCCTATTTGGGCATTACGATTTCATACTCATCGTTTCCTGGGTTTGAGATTCGGGCTTTCTAGCCGAACCAACTTTAAGTAGAGAGAAGCAGGTTACTAATAAGGTTAGCTCTTTAGGGATTATTTTTCATTGCATGTTCACATTTCTGGGAACTCCACACTGCAAAGCTTTGGACCAAAGGTCTTCTCAGGTTTAAAAAAGCAAGAAGGGTTCTTACAAGTTTGTGGGAGGCATCCCTTTGGCCTCTGTGTGCTCTTGGCTGTAATTATCAAGCCTATTGGGAAATGAGTGAGAATCTAGTCTTCTGCCCAGAGCATCACAATGTCTGCTAGTTTGAAGCTTACATAATTTAAAGTATTTTAAACGATTTCTCTTTAAGAAGAATGAATCTCCCAAGATGTATGTCTGCTCCAAATGAGAGGGCTGCAGTTCCTATAACTTCTCCAAAGCTTGAATGTGGGTCCCTGCTAGATTTTTAAGCACATTCTGTCAAGTTTTGAGTTATGGGAAGTATTGCTTTTGGGATCAGATTTCATGTTTTTTTTTTTGTTCCTTGCAGAGACTATAATCTTCTTTACTCTTCACTGAAATGTTGAATCACTAATTTCATAACGGGTACTGGTGTCAGTAGCTGCAAAAGGCAAAAGCTGTCACTTACTAGGAGTGTTAATAGATGTGTTGGATGACTTTGTGAGATGCCTAGCTTATTTTTGTTCAGCACTATTGCATAGACATGGTTTTATCTTGCTATATTCCTAGAACCAACATCAAAACCTGCTCTTGCATCTCCCCCACTCCTCTACGGCCTAGAAAAGAAAGGGTAGTGCTCCTGTTCAGGAGCGTTCTGAGCAGGCTGCACAGCCCTGTGGTAGCAGGGTGCATGGTGACTACAGGCCCTTATGTGACTGGCCCAGTCACATATGTGTCTGCCCAGTTATTCTCATTCCAGAACAGAAATGTATAGATAAGTTACATGCCTATAAAATATGTATGTACAAAATGCCAAAACAGATAAGTACTGATATTGTTTGCAAGTGGAGCAGATTGAAGCTGGAGGGATTTCTAGTATTTTGTGCTCACCTGAGTCTTTGTGCCCTTTTTCCCCGCCCTTAAAAGGCCGAAAAAAATGTTTTGTCACGGTCACATAAAGGTTATATGACATATAC
Source organism: Heteronetta atricapilla (assembly GCA_011075105.1). Lineage (NCBI taxonomy): Eukaryota > Metazoa > Chordata > Aves > Anseriformes > Anatidae > Heteronetta > Heteronetta atricapilla. The sequence continues at coordinate 17,214,809 of CM021735.1, forward strand.
ACACACAAACACACACACACACATATATATGTATGTATATATATCCTTGAGTATGTATAGCTTTATTTGACTGAGTAGGACATGCTTTATTTGACCTGATGAAATCTTAAGTCAAAAATCCCACAAGAATTAGACAAACTATGGACTTTGGACTCTTTTCTATGCATGCATGTTATTTTGGTTGGAGGTTCCCTTCACAGCACTGCTTGCTGCTATGTAACACTGTGTGAATCCCTAAATTTCTCAGCTCTTCACTCTCCTGCTTGGTGAAATAGAGAAAATCTTGATTTATCCCTGCTTTACAGGGTTAACATGTTGCTTGTTTGCACTGTGTTGTGTGATCCCTTGATGAAAGCTATCATATGAACTCCAATAATCTAGCATGCTCGTACTGAGAAACATGCAGTCTGAATAGTTAGACATGCTTTCTTCTCACTTTCAGAGAAGACAAGTCTTTCAGCATGTTTTGTTTTCAGATTTTGATCTTTAACCTTGACGCTTACAATGGTCGGAAGAGGGAGAGGGCTGGCAAGTGTGTTTCTGGTAGAGATTAACCAGACAGAGACCAGTGGAGCAGCTGGGGGGGATCCCGGCTCTTTCCTGTACAGCACACCTAGCCCAAGAGTAAGGTCTGTGTCATGTCAAGAAGGAAAGATCTGCCTCCACTTTGGCAACAAATCTGTAATGCTAAACTTACTTTCTTGCTGTTCTTTCTCTCAGTATTGTTGGCAAAGTCAGTAGGGGGACCAGCGTAACTGCTGTCTTGGACTTCCAGAGGTCAGACTTTGAGCTTCTCAGGACACTGGTTGGCAGTGTCCCTTGGGAGGCAGTTCGGAAGGGCAGAGGAGTCCAGGAAGGCTGGGTACTCCCCAAGAAGGAAATCTTAATGGCTCAGGTGCGGTCTGCCCCCACGTGCCCAAAGATAAGCCGGCATGGAAGAATAGCGGCCTGGCTGCACAGTGAGTTGTGGCTAGAGCTTAGGGAAAAAAAAAAAAAAAGAGGGTTTATGATCTTTGGAAAAGAGGGCAGGCCACTCAGAAGGATTGTAAGGATGTTGTAAGGATGTGTAGGGAGAAAATTAGAAAGGCCAAAGCTCATCTGGAGCTCAATCTATGTGCTGCTGTTAAAGACAACAGAAAATGTATTTATAAATACATTAACATGAAAAGGAGGACTAAGGAAAATCTCCATCCTTTACTGGATGCAGAGGGAAGCTTACTGATGAGAGATGAGGAAAAGGCTGAGGTGCTTAATGCCTTCTTTGCGTCAGTCTTTAGTGGCAAGACCAGTTGTTCTCTAGATATCTAGTACTCTGAACTGGTGGAAGGGAATGGGAAGCAGACTGTGGCCCTCACAATCCACGAGGAAACGTTTGGCGACCTGCTACAGCACTTAGATGTACGCAAGTCAATGGGGCTGGATAGAATCCACCCGAGGGTGCTGAGAGAACTGGCCGAAGAGCTCGCCAAGCCGCTTTCCAACATTTATCGGCAGTCCTGGCTATCAGGGGAGGTCCCAGTCAACTGGCAGCTAGCAAATGTGACGCCCATCTACAAGAAGGGCCAGAAGGTAGACCCAGGGAACTACAGGCCTGTCAGTTTGACCTCAGTGCCAGGGAAGCTCATGGAGCAGATTCTCTTGAGTGTCATCACACAGCACTTGCAGGGCAAGCAGCCGATCAGGCCCAGTCAGCATGGGTTTATGAAGGGCAGGTCCTGCTTGACGAACCTGATCTCATTCTGTGACAAAGTGACACGATGGGTGGATGAGGGAAAGGCTGTGGATGTGGTCTACCTTGACTTCAGTAAGGCTTTTGACACTGTTTCCCACAGCATTCCCCTCAAGAAACTGGCTGCTCTTGGCTTGGACTGGCGCACGCTTCATTGGGTTAGAAACTGGCTGGGTAGCTGGGCCCAAAGAGTTGTGGTGAATGGAGTAAAATCCAGTTGGAGGCCGGTCACTAGTGGAGTCCCCCAGGGCTCAGTACTGGGGCCAGTTCTCTTTAACATCTTTATTGGTGATCTGGATGAGGGGATCGAGTGCACCCTCAGTAAGTTTGCAGATGAC
>CM021735.1:17216975-17279642 GCA_011075105.1 Heteronetta atricapilla
CAGAGAAGGACCTGGGGGTATTGGTTGATAGTCGGCTGACTATGAGCCAGCAGTGTGCTCAGGTGGCCAAGAAGGCCAACAGCATCCTGGCTTGTATCAGAAGCAGTGTGGCCAGCAGGGCTAGGGAGGTGATCGTCCCCCTGTACTCGGCTCTGGTGAGGCCGCACCTTGAGTTCTGTGTTCAGCTTTGGGCCCCTCACTACAAGGACATGGAGGTGCTTGAGCGGGTCCAGAGAAGGGCAATGAGGCTGGTGAGGGGTCTGGAGAACAAATCTTACGAAGAGCGGCTGAGGGAGCTGGGCTTGTTCAGCCTGGAGAAGAGGAGGCTCAGGGGCGACCTTATCACTCTCTACAGGTACCTCAAAGGAGGCTGCAGCGAGGTGGGGGTTGGTCTGTTCTCCCACGTGCCTGGTGACAGGACGAGGGGGAATGGGCTAAAATTGCGCCTGGGGAGGTTTAGGTTGGGTATTAGGAATAACATCCTTATTGAAAGGGTTGTTAGGCATTGGAACGGGCTGCCCAGGGAAGTGGTTGAGTCCCCATCCCTGGAGGTCTTTAAAAGACGTTTAGATGTAGAACTTAGTGATATGGTTTAGTGGAGGACTTGTTAGTGTTAGGTCAGAGGTTGGACTTAGTGATTTTGGAGGTCTCTTCCAACCTAGGTGATTCTGTGATTCTGTATTTTCTTTGCTTTCTTATGTCAGCTTTCTTCTCTAGGCATAAGGAGGGTCACCACTGTGGTTTCTTAACAAACCTGAGATGAAGAAGTAATGCTAAATGATAGTCTTATAATGGCACTTAAGGGCACTTCTTTCCTCTCCTTGGGAGCAGGGAGAAGTTTTAGGATTTTGTTTTGGGCTTGATTTGCCAAGCTGTAGAAACTACATGAAACAGACAGCCTGAGTTTTCAGTTTCATTTGTTCTGTCCTCTGGTTTCATCATTTTGGAAATGTACACAATGCACAAAGTGTCTTGTTGCAACATCTTCCGATAAGACCAGTATAAAATTGGCTTGGTTACATAATTGTCTTAAATCCCCACTCTCCATAATATTCTTTCTGATTAAGTAATTTAAAAGAATGTATTCAAATGAAGATGTTCTTAATCTCACTTGTTCCAGAGTGGCTTCTGTCTTAGAAATGACTGTAGGACTTGGACCACTTCCTGCAAAGAGTCAGTCTGCACTCCCGCAGCTTGAATATTTTGAAATATTTTGAATACAATATTTTGAAAGTACAATATTTTGAAAGAGGCTGATATTTCAGAAGCGCCAGATGAAGTGATGCCGCACTCCTGGGCTTGCCCCAGAACAGGGGTAGGGAGGAGGAGCAGGGTTCGTACCTACTGGGCTAACTCCTGGAGATGCACAGAAATGCTCCCTGGGCATATTGTGAGTGAATCCCACCTACACTCTAGAAATGTTCTTTCTTAGAGAGGTTTTGCATGTGTCTGAGCCATTTCCTGAAGCATTTCATTTTTAATCTGATATGTTTGCTATATACCAATAGTTCTATGGTAATAAACAAGTGACAGTTCTCAAGATTAACACCAGCGTGCAGCTAGTCTCTTTCAGGCTAAAATAAGTAATTTCAATTTCATATTCCTGTGAGTGCAACTATGAGGAAAGAGATTCTGAAATACCAAGTACTTGAGGGGATTAGCAAAAAATGCAAACGTTTGTGTTTCGGGTTAATAGCCTGTGTGGATGCTGTCATTCCGCCGTCAGGACCTGTGGGTTGGCATCAAGGCTGTCTCTGAGCGTGTTGAGAGAAGTTAAAGTATTATTAATATGGGCCACATTCCACTGACGTGCAACTTCGAGGTGCTGAGGACGCCCTTGTTAAAATCTTGGCAGATCATCACAAGCATCTTCCATGCTTTTGGCCTGAGGGAGGTGTTCCTTTATGAGCTCCATTAGTCAGGAAAAAAAAGAGGAAGATTTCAAAATAAAGCTAAAGTTCAAACTCAGGAAAAAATATTTTGCCTTTTTAAACTAAAGTCTGGTTCTGAGGCATGTAGTTGCAGGCACTTGCAAAGCCCTAGGAGCCATGATGAAGGTGTAAGGCTTTCTGAGAAAGGAGGTTTTGATCTCTCTGCATGGTCTGACTTCTCTGTTAAACACTTGCTCTTTGCCAGGAAGTTTTCCAGCTCAAGTGACACATTCCTAGCAATGAGGAAAAAAACACTTTACTAAACTTCAGTGAAATTATAGAAAATATATCTGAACTTTTACTGTAAAAATCTTTTCACTGTGCTCATGAACTGAACACATGGGGCTTTGTGTCCAACAACAACTTTAGAGCAAAATGAGGGTGTCTTAAAGCCACTCTGTTCCTTAGCACCTGGCCACCCTGGGAGGCTGCTTAGGGGACATCCTCTTTGCCTCGCCTCTTGCAGCTGCATCAGGAACATGTTGAGAAGTGGTAATCAATGTACTGGACACCAGCTCTGCTTCCTCTTCATCAGGGGAACTCATCAGCTGCGTGAACGCATCAAGAGCAGTGTCCTTTGTGGTCTTATCCTACTAGCTCTTGTCCTAAGCCCAGGTTACATACAGATGAATATTAATTTTCTGGAAAGGGAACAGACAAGCAAGCATTGTAGAAAAAGATAATCACTGTTACACTGAAACTTTATATCTGTTGTGCATTTACTCTAAACAAGGGTGCTGGAAGCTGGTTTAAATAAGTGAGCATACTAAGTTCCTCTCTGCTATGTGCTAAATGTTTTCAATCCTAGCTTTTGGGTTCAGAGAGATAAGTCAAAAAAAAAAAAATTAGTTATAGTATGTAGTTAGCTTTACTTTCCCCTCAAAGCTTGGATCTATTCATTTCAACAGTTTGTAAAAATAATAGTAATAATTAATAAATAAATAAATCAGTGTTTCTAGGCTTGATGAAACACTACTAACTTCTGTGTAGCTGGGGACCCCCGCTCCCCATTGTATTCTTCACAGGAGATGATTCCTGACATCTCTGAAGATTTAAGTGGTCCCTGGAGTAGTCACCAACTCAGGCAGTACTGCAGTTTGAATATTGCTTTGGTTTTTACGCCTAAACTTCTTGAGCTGAAAGTGCTGGTCTGCTCTGGTGTTGGTGATAGAGCTTCTCTGAGGAGGAGGCTGGGCTCTGATGTCCAGGGGTCCTTGCCACCCCGTGTTTTGTGCTGCTTTGTGGTAGCTCGTGGAGGTGATGCTGAGGTTCAGTAACACCTAAAGCCAAGCATACAGGCAAGGGTGCGGAAGCAAAGTGTATAATTACAGAAGTCTTAGGCCCATGCCACGAAGAGGTGTTAAGGAATGGCAGGTTCACATGCCTGTACATATTCTGGGGTTTGCCTATTCCTGTATTAAGCTAGAAGTGTAAAGGTGTAGTCCTCCATTTCCAGAGCTATCCAGCCTGCTTGAAATGTTCACAGCAGTTAGTTTGTCTGTTCAGAATAGGCCAAAAAGATTGGTGTGCTTTGGATGAGTGTGCCTCAATTCATATTTCAAACAGTGCCTTCATCTTAAACCTTGAAATATCTTCTGCAAGTTGCTATGAAGAGTGAAGTGTCAGGGAAGAGGCTTTTTATAGTTGTTAAACATTACAGTGCTCTGATGTTGTGTTTGTCATATAACTTTCAAAAAATAAGCACAAGCGGAGGAGAAAGTTTCCTATTTTAAATCTGATTAGTCTGTGAACAGTTTGAGTCCAGTTGGCATGCCCTAAATCTGGGAGGGATTCTTTGGACAAATCACCTTTTGTATTTGCTACTGTTTCAGCTAAAAACAAGCAATCTTTTAAACTATCTGCTTTGAAAGAATATACAGTGGCTAAATTCAACAAAATTTTAAGTGCACATTGAGGGGCGGACAGAAGTCTGGAAACACCACTGTGTGCTCTCATGAGAAAACTTTGATCAGGGTGAGGAGAAATTATCTGGGATTTATTTCTTTAAATTGTTAATTATTTCTAGAAAGCAATTAAAGTGGGTAGAAATCAATTCTGCCCCATAGCTTATATTGTAAAGTTAGGGATGGTAACTCCCAACAGCTCCCTGCATGGAGATGAGAAACTACAAAAATTACACAGGACTCCTTTGCATCTCTCTGATAATTTTGCAGGGGGACTTCCTGGCTCAGCAAGTGAAGTCTGAAAAGCTTGGTCATGGCCCTCGTTTTCTTCCCTACGGGACCTTCAGATGAATATAATGCCGTGTCCCCAGCCGTTGTCCTGCACCCGCTAATAGCAGCCTGGGCCAGGGTTCCTCATCCCAGGGGAAGCGAAGAGCTCTCCCGAGCAGGAAGCCACACTGTATTTGTAGCTTTCCAGACTGCCAGAGAGAGCACGCTGGTGGCAGCAGCCTGTCCTCAGCAGCTGTGCTGGCTGCAACCCACCACATGGCAGGGGAGGAAGCTACCGTCCAACCAAGCCCAATGGAGGGGAAGTGTCCTGCATACAGGGAGGAAAAGAAAATATGCTGGGGTGGCAGGAAGGTCTGCTTTGAGGAGTTGTCCAACTGAGCAGGTCTCCCACAAGAAATCTAGGACGAGTTTTAAAATCGAGTCGGTGCAGCATCTGCCAAAGGCAGACCCAGGAGTCTCACTCTGTCCTGTGGGGCCTTGCTGAGACAGACAGATGTATGTTCAGGGGTATGCTGGAGCAGAGCTAAGCCCAACAGCACACAGCTGTTGCACCATCTTAGAAAGTCTAACTCACTTACAAAGAGGAATTTTTGCCTGTTGATTCGTATGATTTTCTTTGGAGAGGGACAGTCCTTTGGGCTCTCTGCTTTTTCACTCATCTGTTAAAAAGCTCCATTTTGGGACATCCCAATTCTTCCAGCCAAGAAGAGCTGGATTCTGCTCCTGGCTTGCTCAAAAGTGGTTGCTCAAGAGCAAAAATGAAGCATTCCTGTCAGGAATTGGATGCACAACATCCAATGTGCTCCCAGGGTCAGAGAAATAGGTCTCAGGCTTGAAGAGAAATCCTCCGCATGGCAGTACATTACGTCAGTACAGAACTGGACTGTCCAATTTCGCATTCCAGTACAAAACACAGCAGCCAGGTGGTATGTCCAGCAATATACAAGTTTAATAAACTTCCTGTTAGACTTGTGGACAGAATAAATAGTTCCATGATGTCTGCTTAACAAAGCCAAATTGCACACCTCTCTGTATTGTAACTAGAGCTGCTAGAGTAAAGGGACTGTCAACACTTCCCATCTGGATGGATGATTTAGTTGCCTTGCTTCACATCGGGGCTAATTTGGCATTTGACTTACCCAGTGCTGCTACAAGATTTCTGTTTTTACCAAGTGTAATTTACATTGATTGACCATGTCATTCTTGGGCTTGAAAAAGGAGTTTTAAGCAGTAATAGAGTAGAAAGAAAATGAACATTTAAACACATGATTTTGCAAATACTTGGAGAATGAGAAGCTTAGACACAGACACGCACAAAGTCCGGAGATGGCAACCATTCCCCTTTCCTTGCTTTTGGTATTAAAAAGGTCCATGGGATTTAACTATTACTCATTAGTGTCTGCCTCCCCAGCCTTCTGTTCCACACCGGACGTACAGTGTTTGTATAGAAAGCAAACTTATTGCACTGTGTAATAAGATTTGAATGCAAACATTTAATTAGCATTATCTGTTCAGAAGCATAGCTTAAACAAAAGTTAACTTTTCTGTGCCAAAGCTGAATGAAACTTCAAAACTGAAGTTTAGTTTTTCCTTCTCTGACCAGTGCCGTGGATTGATGTGCTGTTGATACAACCCCTTTCTCAGATTTCACATATGGAAGTCCATGATGGAGTAGTAACTTCATTAATTTGGCCCATACTGGCTCAGTTTAATACTAATATTTTGACCTTATTCCCTAGGAAATATTCTTCCTGCTGTGCAAACTTGGAAAGCGTGACCATCCCTGTGGTGTGAGCCACATTTATGACAAGCTTTCAGAAAGATAATATTTCACGTGTTAATATACGGCTGTTGGTTCTTAACACTTTTCTTATTATCAGAAAGAGGTATGGCCTGTCATTGCCCTGTGCTTTTTGTTCCTTTCTTTCCCTTTTTTTAGTGTTCTGAGATTCATATTTCTGCGTGCCCTGTGACCCGGGAGTGACAAAGATGTGAGTCCTGCGTGCAGCTCACCTCACCTAGACTGACAGAATTTTGATCGTCAGATCCCAGGACAGAGAAGGTATTTAAGCAACCAGCTCCTTTAATCACTTTGTGCATCTAAAGCTCTGTAATAGGTCCACCAGCCCCCATTAAATAGGGATGTGGAGAAGCTGGGGCATTGGTTACACATTGACCAACCCGTGTAGTCTAATTCAGTGATCACTGAGGTGGAATCTGCCTGCTTATCTGAAGAAGGAGGGGGAAACTGGGCTAGAAATTATGTTTTCTGAAAACACAATACAAATTCCTAACTCAGTTTTCAGTCAGGAGAGCATGTTGTTGTTGAACAATTGATACTGCTTCATGGAAGCTTATTTTCTGTGCCTTAAGGGAAATTCAATTAAGTGAACTTCTATTTTAAAACACAGCTCTTTCCTGTCACTGATGAAGCAATAACAATTACAGAACATGGGATTTTCTGGGAGTGTTGGCTGTTTGTTCTCATTGATCTTCATTTTGATGCCTCTATTTAAATCATATCTATAGTGTTCCCTGAGGCAGCCCACTAGAGACCTAACCGATTTCCCTGTTGACTCCCAGCTGGTGTATACTTGCTGCCCATTAAGGCAAGAAGGGCATATCCCACAGCTGCTGGCATCAGTGTTGGAGGTGCTGTGGTCCTGCAGGACAAGACTGTACTTGACAGTAGCTGAGGTTTGTGCTGTACTTACCCATGGGCTGCTGCTGACATCCAGATGAGCTGGTTTCCCTACATAGAGAACCGCTTCTGTCACTAACAAGCCCAGAAACCAAAATGTTCACAAGTGGTGCAAGTCCATTGTCTAGTCCTTGCCTTTCCACACTCATCGCAGCTCTGCAAATGCAGAGATTTGAATCTAACATGACAAGAAGTGTCAGAATTGGGGATTAATTCTCTGTGAAATTATTTCCTTGATGGGATGCTGCCAGGAAGCTTGACTCTGCATTCTTTGGACACCCCAGATTCCCACAAACTGTGAGGAGAGGACTGTGTGGGCAAGGAATGCGATATGAGCTTATAATCTTTTCAGTTAGAGATATCTTAGCACATAAGTGGGATGCTCTCAAGAGCCTGCCGTGCCAAAAAGATGACCCTTCTAGGACTGGGACCATTTATAGAATGCTGATTTTTAGTGCAGAGCACGTTTTTATAGCTGACTTCTATAAATGTGAAATACCAGGCCAATTAGGCTTGACAGTGCTGACAGAGCCTTAATTAAATCAGTGTGAACAGTATCAGTCTTGCATAACTCTGTTTCCATCAAGAGCATCAGAAATTGTGATTTTTTACTTTGTCCCTTGCAAGAGATGAAGCTTTGACAGGTTATTCCTGTTTCCAGTACTGCTGGTTCATTAGTTTGTGTCCGTAATTCTGAGCTTTCTATTCCATTGCCATCTCTCCGTAACATTGACATTTTGGCTCATTCCCTTCGGTGCTATACACTGGCTACAGAGAGATCAAATGTGCCTTTCCTGTAACCTTTCTGTCCCTCGGTTTAACCGCAGAAGGCACAAATCTGCAGTCCTACAACAAGGATAGATCTTGACAAACAGTAACAACCAAGAGCTTGTATTTGGTGTTCAGCACCTCTTTTTTCCTTTCTTTTTTTCCCCGTGGAGATTAGGCAAAACTGTCTTTCAAGCACAGTGGAAATTCAACATGCAAGTAGACTGCTGAGCCAGGGCTGCTCCAGGATGATGGCTACCCATGTGACTTCTGTGAAATGGGTGCTGATTAGTTACTAGGTATTTTAAGAGCTAAAGGTGATGAAATGTCTGGTCTTGCTGTCAGAGACTCGCCTTTTACCTGTCTGCCTGTGCACAAAAGGGGACTGCTGCATGCCAGCCTTTGAGTCATGCAGCAAGATGAGGGCAGCCTTGTGTGCAAAAGAGCACAAGCTAGGGCAAAATCCTCCGGTTCCTGCAAAGATGAGGGGCAGGCCCCCTCGTAGTAACTCACTTCTTTCTCTGGTTTTGATACCTGCCAAAGCAGCTGGAAACAAGAAGCAAAAGCTGCCTCTCCACCGTGGCCTTTATGTGAAGTAAGGGCAGGAAATGCTCATGTGATTTCTGCAGCTTCAGCTGGCTGGGCTTCTCCCCACAGGGCTGCAGCACTGAGTGCCAGTTGTCCCTGTGTCTGGACAGCTGAGGAGCACCCGCTGTTGGCAGAGAGTGGACAGCATGAATCTGGCTTCATCTGGCCTGATAGCGCTTGTGGGTCCCCTCGGGAGAAGGAAATTCCCAGCTGCTTCCAAGGACAGCTTGAAGTCCTCTCTTCTGGAATGGTGCAAGGGGAACTTAACCTGGACGTGATATCTGGGATCTGGCCTAAAATCTCCTCTTCAGCTCAAGAAATAGTTTGCCTGTCTCTCTCTAAACATTTTTGGCTGTCTCTGCTTAAAAGCTTTATATAATTTCACAAAACTACTCACACATCCAGCGCTGCAAAACAGATAAACAGAGAGAGGAGCCGAGTGTGTATAACAGGCTGGAGTACAACCAGAAATGCTTAAAGCCTGTGATCAACTTGGTAGCACACAGGGACCACCAGCAATGGTCACGCGGGTTGATTTGAGTTCTGCTCTCTATTTCTCTTTTCTGCTTTCTTATCCCATTTACATCCTTGATCTCTGAGTTAATCATTCTGTGATGACATAGGCTTAATCAAAACTTGAGCTCATCAGTAAATTTTGCTAGCATCTTCACGGAACGTGTGGGCCAGGCTTTGGTCTTGAAAGTGCCACCATGTCCTGAAACTCCACTATTTCTTAGGCTGCAGCTCATCTTCTTGTCTATTCTCCCTTTGGTGCCCTGATGATATGTGTTCAGAACCAGACCGCACGATGCAGAATGCAAGTAAAGAGATTTTGTGGAAGACTACCAGAAGATTGTAATCTCCTGGTCTTATCTCTCATTCCAGACATATCCTGAAATGACTCGTTCTTTCTCCTCTTTTTATTTCACAATGTAAGCATTTCACAGAGGAGGTGACATCTTTCAGTGCTTTAGCATTTCATCTCCCTGTGTCTTCACATTTTTTTCCACTTTCTCATCTGCATGTTACAAACTTAATTGAACTGCACAATGACTTTAAAAATACAAATTCAAACAAAGACTAATGAGGATGTTTCTTGGCAGTTGGTCATTGTTTTGCCTTGGGCCCATAACTTTACTTGCTGCTCTCCACTGGGTGCTGAATCCATGCTTGTGTTTAAAGATAACTGCTCCGAGCATGATTATATCACAGTTTCTGTGTATGCTTTCGGAAGGGCTTAGTGTTGTATAATCTGCTCATTGTAACCACGTTTGCAGACAATAGCACGCTGCAGAATACAGTGCAAAAAAAAGTGTTAGCAAATCTTGTTCCTGTTCATTCCCTGTCATATATTTAGGTTACACCGAGCCAGTTTAAGAGAACACAGAAAAGAAACAGAGGTTCAAAGCAATGGCTTCAAATGTAGCCAGTTTTTTTAGTCCACGAGCAAAGGTGTCAAGGCCTGTATGCGAAGTATGTGATATTTTTCCATCTGAGCCTGCTTGTGAGAACTTTTTAGTCATTAGGTTAGACTTTTTTTTAAAAAAAAGTCTAATCATCCAAATTGAGTAATTATGCTGATTTGGCTGGACTAGCCTTACATAAAGGTATCGGGGAATAATTGCAGCACCTATCTTTTTTCCCTGTGTGATTCCAGGTAAAATTCTGCAGCGCCATGTGTTGTGCAAGTGTGAACAAGAAGAGTTGGTCTTTTGAGAGCAGCGGAAACTTCCCATTTTTCCTGTCTTCTTATGACCTGTTTTCCGTAAGCAATAACACAATACTTCTGTAGCCAAGCAACTGGTCATTATTTACCTATTTCTTCTGTAAGTATAATTATGAGTTGATTCAAGATTAGCATATAAGTGACTTTGCCTTAGTTTGCTGTTTTACTAAAGATACAGGTGATGTTTAAAGTGTTGAGAATTGATGTTCCTTGAAAGACTTGTTACTTTGAATTCCTGTAAATGAACACCTTTAATTTCTGAGTACCGTATGTCAGCAAAATCCTGAACCCATCCTGAAGGCGTGTTATTGCCACATAACGTACATGGGTCAGATTCATCTTTTGCAAGACTAGAAAGGATCTGAGCTTGCCTCAAAGTGTACTTCTGATTCCTAGAAATACTCTTGCTAAAAGATAAGCAAAATGACGTAACCATGGATGTCCACTGGGTATTCTGGATTGAATGAAATCCTCCTAGTGACCCATGGGAATGGTCATACCAGAAAAACTACAGATGGGCTGATCATGAGGCAGACACTCAACGAGGTTTCAAGCTGGGGCATGTGAGAGAAGAGCTATGGAGCAAAATGCTAAAAAGAAAGGATGTAGTGAAAGCTCTTACCTTTGAAATTGTATAAGTGTCCAGGGCCGCTTTTTGAGGAGAAATGCCCTCTTCACTTGGCCAGTGTTAATTAATGAGAGGATTTCCCAACCAGTCCACACTTGGACTTAAAGGCAAGTTTACGCAGTTAGTTCCTGGGTGGGAGGAGAGGCCTACTGGGGAGCTGTGTCCCTGGGAAGGGCACTGTGGAAATCCCTTGTGCCTGTGTGAGGCTTTAGTGTGCCCTTGGTTATTTTTGGTAATATAAAAATTTACAGTGTAGAGAATAGAGTCAACCTTGAGTTTGCTCTATGTGCCATCTACAGAGACTTCTTCCTCTGTTGAAGCCATCTTTATGCTTTGCATTTAATATGAACAGCGTGTTTAGAAATGCATTGTCTGGGCAGATCTGACATCATAACCAGATTCTTTAAAATAAAATGTTTAGGGGGGAATCATGTGTCAGCTGCCTAGCACTGAAATGTATGGAATGGAATTAAGCAAACCTTTTCTTAATTAAAAAATGAAAATGGATTCTGAACTTTATCTAAGGGTCACTTTGGGATGATTTCTAGACAGAAAAAATCTTGGCTTTCTGGCAGGACAGCTGTGAGGGAGTGTTCTATTCATTAGAACACAATTTGTCCAAGAAAATATGTTCCAAGTCCTAATCAATTTAGATGAAAACTTACTGGACAGGGTTCAGGCAGGCCAGTTATGGAGTCTTACAAAGCCAAACCCACATGTCTCAGTGGGCAAGAGGCAAGATAATCTTAGCTTACAATGGAATGTTTAAATTTATACAGCTAAGACACTGACATAGGCACAAGGGTTGGTTCTTTTGTGTGTGTGTTTTGTTGTTGTTGTTTCTTTCTTTTTTTTTTTAAACAGAAACATGTGAAGAATTAGAGGTTTTAAAGTAAGAGAGGGGAATGGCCCTTTAAGATACATTCACTCATGGAGAATGGACTGCAGCCAGATTTGTCCTTGCTTTAGCATCTATAGAAAGGTTTTTGGAAAAGGCCAGATTCCAAAGCACTAGAAATTTAGGTGTGCCTCCAAATGAAGGTCCTTGGCATCACAGGCTTTTGCAGAGCTTTTAAATTCCCAGCTGTATAAAGATATGTTTTTATGAACTGCACCACCAGTGAAATTCAGCAGTTTGGAGAAACTGTTGCACAGTTAGCCCTTGGGAAATGATACCATACACAGCATTGTTCATCCATTAAATGTACGCTCTCTATGATGACACATTGCTACTGAGCACAGAAAACCACAGAATAACTACCCCCCAACCTTCCTGGTGTTAATGGTAACTATTTTCGGGCTTGCTTTTCTGTCATTCATTTAGTTTCTCCATTATTACAGCTAACATTTCAGGCTGCAAGAGGGCACTTAAATAACTTAGGAATTTTGCATTTTCAGATTGATGCTAAGAATTCCTACAGAGATGAGACATAACCTGAGAAATCTTTTAAATTTTGGAATATTTAATTTTGTGACTTTTCTCGTGTTTTTTCTAGTTTGCAGAGTCTTAGCCAAGGTTAATCTCCTCTGCAAGCATGAGTCAAATTCATTTTAGCAGTAACTACCTGCTTGGTAAACAGCCACAGAGACAAGTTGATCTCTAAAGTGCTGGTTTACATCTGCCTCTTTGCTCGTGGATCCTCTTCTCTCCTGCATCCACCGCTGGAAAGAGACAGATACACCATTTCTCATCATACTCTTCTGGCACTTGAAGGCCTTCACTGTCTTCAGAAAAGTATTATTCTTTTCAGATGTGACTAGCCCCATCTACCCCCCAGGCAGTCCCTCCATCCTTAACTTGTTACTCACCAGCCAAGGGTCCAAGGGCCAAGGCCTGGATCAGGAGCCATCTTTTCTCATCGCGACTCCTGTAACTTCAGGAGGCAATGAAACACGTCTTCCACCGGCCCTCCGCTCTCCACCAGCACCATCCTTAATATCACCCATGCACCTGTGGCCGCCCTCTTTGTTCAAAAGGGAATTTGTCCACTTGACTGGGGCTGGATGTGAAAGAAATGGAGCATACAGTATTGTTAAGCAATTTGTGGTTAAAGTCACAAACTCTTGAGACTCCTTGACTACTGTAAACACCAGCGGTTCATTGTCCCACAGCCTCTTCCTTCCTTCACGCCCCCCTCTGCCAAGTCAGCCACCTGAGACTCTGCTCATTGCTCTTGTTTTCCCTGGCTCTTCTCACTTGTTTACTTAAAATCTCTTTCCCTCCCCTGCCCTTCATTTGAATTTCTTTCAGGAGGGTCTTATAAGGACACCTACTTTTCGCAAGCAAGCTTTATTCAGAATTTCCTGTGAGTTAATAGGCAGGTTTTTTCTCTTCTTTTTTTTTTTTTTTTTGTATGTTTTGAAATAAAAACGTGAGCATTTCTTAAATGCCCCTTTCACAAACTCTGCTTTAAAACAAACCTTTTTTTCTACGGAAAATAATGGTTTTAAAGCCCCAGTTTATAAGACAAACACCATACTAAGGAGAACGGGTACTTTGGATGCAGCAGGACAGTATGTCACCCGAGGGAAAATAGCCAACATGCTGCTGAAGCTGACTGCATATTTTCATTTTCAAAAAGCACTCAAGACTAAAAACACCTGTGAGAGAGTCTAGCCTCTCGGGCCGATTTAGGAGGGCCTAGTGCAGAGTGTCCTATCAAAAAGCACACATTTTCACAACGCAAATCAATCGGCTTTTATGTGGCAGGGCTGCAGCTCATTGGGATGAACTCATTAAAACTTTGTACAACAAACCACAAGTGAGAGGTGCAATATTTCATTATTCAAACTCAGAGAATAGACAGGCGTCCTATGGAAAAGTGAGTCATATTCTCTGCGGTACATTCTGTTCATTCTGCTATAATAAACACGAGTGTTTGTTTGCTGAGCCCTTTAGCATCCAACTATAAACTTGATTAGGAGGACGAGATCCTCGGCCCGCTGCTGGGGTAGCGTGTGCACTGCCGTTTGGTTGTTCAGTTGTGTAACAGCACCAGTCATGTCAGTCTGCCATTCCAAAAGGAAATAACAGCACTTTCCTCATTTCTTTCAAATCCATCCCAAATTTCTATTAAAGACATCAAAGCGATGACTGTAATACTTTCCATGCTTTCCAAATGACTCATCTTTTAAAGAAACTGCTGGGAAATAAGGCACCACCAAGGTTCCTTAATTTCAGGGTCTGAGACTTTTAAGAATCTCATGGAAAAAAGTCAAAACAAGAAGCCACAAATCCGTCTTCTCATAAAACTATTCTCCATGTTTTATATGTTTGCATCAATTTCTGTGCTACTAGTTTGAGTTGGTTTTACAAGCTACAAAAAATATCAGAAGAAAGAGCAGGTTCTTAGCCTAGCTGTTCTCTTTGTGATTTCAGAAGAGAAGGTAATTGTTTACGATTAGAGAAGGTAAAATGTCTGATCAAACGTATTTATTATCATTGCTGGAAGATGACGGCCAAAGGAATAACTTTTAAATGGGATGGTGGTTGGCTGTGTCCAGAGCTAGTGAAATACGGGATTGTCTGCTGGAAACAAAGGGACTTCTGGGAAGGAAGTTTCTGTGCAGCATAAATAGTATTGTGGAAATCTGACTCTTGCCCAGTTCTAAGAACGGGCAAGGTCTCCAAATTTTGAAATGCTTGCTGCATTTCTAATGACTCTAGATGCGGTGGGGAGGGATCGCTGCTGACTTCAGTGGGAAGAGAGTTGGAGATTAGCCATGGGTTAGAGACTGGTTATAACTGCAGTCACTTCTGCTGAATTGTTTCATCTATTTCCATAGACCCACTTGCTTATTATAATTATTTGTCTAATGCAGTGCTCCTGGAAGCGAGATCAGTATCTTGCAGTATCTGAAAGGAAGAGTTGACAATGATCAGTATCCACTATCTGACAGGAAGACGTTTTCCAGCTTCTGGGCTGCATGATGGTATGCTAAGTCTGTTCATTTTACTGACTTTTTTTCTTCTACCTTCCATTCATTTGTCAGAGGGGCAGTGATATATGGTTGCAGACTCTCTTTAGTGCAAGGTTCACTGAAGAGCTGTGAAGTGACGGTATGAGGCTGCAGGTAAAATGACAACTTCACTCCTTAAACATACATTAGAGATTCAAAGTGGGAAATAAGGAGTCTTTCCTCTTTCACTTAACATTTTAAAGCATTAAGGGTTTCAGGTTCTGCGGATCACACAATGGAAAATACCTGGTGGTAATTTTAGGGGGTGTCCCTAATAATTGGCTTTTAAAATAAATTCCTCTTCAAGGTACCCAATTACCAAAATCTGTTCCTCTTTTTAAGTCCCATGTTGTAGGTATTTTTAGCAGTCAAGGAAAACCCTGTATTGTCCCTCCTCAGTGTCTCCTCATGCCTTTTTTTTTTTTTTCCAGAGAAATGTATCAGAGCCATGTCAGAGGCTCTCGTCTGCACCTACATGGAGGAGCCAGCCCCAAAAGCTGGTCCAGCTTCAGGTTCCCAGTAAGATTCCTCCAACTACACAGCAAATTGGCGGGCAAAAGCTCTCCTCACCCACTGCAGTGCTTCAGCTTACCTCTGTGAGTCATGCGTCGTGGGCAGGCATCTCCTAATTATAAATGGGATGTTTAATAAGCCTGAGGTTTTTAATCTTTGGATGTTCACAATTATTCACAAGAAATAGAATACACTGACTACCATTATTAGCTACATACTAGGAAGAAAATATAGTGCTTGGAAACCTTGAACAGAGCCAGGGTATCTTAGTAGGTTCTCTGGCATGAGCGAATGGTTAGTGTCATGTTTTTCTAGGTAAAATGCAGAAAGTATATCTAGTAACAGAGCCTGTTGGATCCAGAGCAACCTCAAGTCTCATAATAATTGCTACATGCACATGCTTGTGTTGTAGGTGGAAATACCACATCTAAAAAACGGAGAATGACTTGATGTCTTCTATTTATCGCTTACCTTTCCCCAACAGCAAATGTCTTCTTCCCATTATGGAAATTGTGACCCTGCAGCCACATGGTTAAAGTGTTTCTTTAAAAAAAATATATATATAGTTTTTTTAAATCTGCTTTCCCTGGAGAGAAGGATGCTGTATGTGTGTAGGTGCTTTGAAACAGGGGTATTGGTAGCTGCATGTCCTGGTCTTTGCCACGATTGCCCCCACTGAGGCATGGATGTGCGAGGCTGTTTGCTATGTGCTGCTGCAGAAAATGCATGTGCAAGCACAATATGGTATCTGTGGGTGCAGGAGCATCTCTTCAGGGATTCTGTTCTTTGATTTGCTGATGCTAGCAGTCCTGTGAAGAAACTTTTAGTTGTTTCCCACCTCAGTTCATTTATCTTCAAAACAGGAATAAGAAACTTCACAGAGAATTCAGAGCTAAATTTTTAATTACTTGTAGCTCTTGTGTACCTTTGAACAGAGCATACGCTGGAAATCTTTGAAGCTGCATACCAACATTTTGGCGATTTAAAAACCAGGAGAGCCCCTCTTCCAAAGAGACTGCTATATTCTCCTGGCTATGTGTTTTGTGACAGGCCTGCTGAGTTCAGCCTTTGGCACGCAGAGTTGCAGCACCTAGACCCGGTGATCCTCTTCCATGTGAAGGCCCAGGTTTTGCTCTGGGGGACTAGAGGAGCAGGGAAGGTGTCTATCGTGTGCACTAGGTTTTGAGGTTCAGGGAGCAGCATTTAGCAGACCTGTACTCTGCATTGTGTAGGCGCAGCCTCTACGTGCACACGTGGTGGCCCTCTACCAGCATCAGCACTGCCCTGACCCAGCCCCCAGCTGCGCTGTGCCGGGCCTGGGGCTGTAGGCATGCACAGCACCTCCCAGACAGGCTGGAAGGTCGGTCAGGTCACCCCCTGCCTCTTGGTAACAGGCCCTGATGCTTTACCATCAGCTCCTAGGAGCCTGCAACATTTGAGCTTATGCTGGCTGCCCCAGCACACGGAGGTCAAACAAATTGAATTACTCTTCAAATTAGCTGGATACAGCTTTGATCACTGTCCATTTGAGACCTTGTGTATTTTAACTGGAAAAATGCATGCCATGTTCCAGCCACCTCCTCCAGCCAGGGGAGCAGTGATGCCACTGGCAAATGCATACACTCGCTGAGCATTACTTAGCTGGAAAGTTACGACTGAAACGTGTCCTCTACCTAGAGTGATCTCAGTTTTGCTGGGCCTATCTCTTACAGATGTTAATTCCTAACTATTATCTTCACAAGTTCCAACAGAATAGTAAGCCGCAGTGAAGAGGGGATATGTTCAATTTAAGCAATGAGATTACCATGCTCTGAATGAAGCCACTTTTATTAATAATTACCTCTCTGCCGTGACTTTAAATTCAAACAGCTGGACAGCCTCTGCTCTTTATTAATTTCCTTGGATCCTTTGGCATGAAGCCCTCAATTCCTGTGATGTAATGGTATAAAAAGTTGGCTCCTGTCTGAGCTTCCACCCACAAGTTCTATATTTGGAGCATGGCAAATTTCTGCAGATTCCAGAAACAGGCTATGCTCAAGACGTGCTGATGCCTTCAGTCCCATCCCATTGCACCAAACAACAAGATTGTGTGCTTTTTATAACTAGGATCATAAATATGACTCAGATGCACATGTTGTCTATGTAAGCACTTGGGGTTGGCTATCACTTTATGGCACTGGGAAGAAGCCAAGCCAAATAAAAATTGTTTTGAGTAAATATTACATTTCTAGAGCATGAATAACTTTTCTCTGCAGCCAACGTGTCACTAATGGGAATAAGGAAGAAGACGGGGTGGGGGGAAAGCAGTAACTAAATCATCTCACTAAACACAGACAGTCTGCAGCAAGACCTGTTGTTTCGACTTGTCTGGGGTGTAATATCCCAGATAATTCGTAGCAGGTCTCAGCAAGGCCACAAGTGATGGAAATAAAAATAGCTGTGTAGTTCAGCGCCATCCTGCTGCACAGCTCTCTCTTGGGTGGGATCTCTACCAGTGGTATGTAAAACAGGCAACCGAAGAACCAAGTGTCCTTCTCTCCCCAGCTCTCAAATCAAGCATGTGGATTGCTCCACAGAGATCAGGGTTGCTACTCACATGGTCAGCACTAAGCATGTGCATATGTCTGCTCAGGATGTGGGCCAAAAGGAAGGACGAGTTTTTCATCTTGCGACTTCAAGACCCCAGGGGATGTCTGCGCTGCAGAGCACAGAGAAACAGAAAACGAGTCCTCGTGCAGCTTTGCGCTGCCGCACCAGAAGGTGAAAGCAGCTCGTCGGCAGCTCCCTGGGGCAGCGATGTGCCGTCCTGCCACTGGCACACAGCGCTGCAGGGCTGGTCAGCAGAGCTGCTGGCTCTGCTCCAGCTCTTCCAACAGCTTGTTAGGTCTTGGGCTCTTTTCCCTCCTCCCTCCCCCCCCCCAAAAAAAAACTGCCCTTGAGCAGCGCTTAATGAACAGGTTATGAAGTGCTTCATATATCTGAAAAGGGGTAAGAGCAATGCTTTGTTTCCTAAAAACATACATAGATGGGAGAAAAATAACACTGATGCATGGAGAAGGGTAAGAAATTAACAAGAAACATTGCCTCATAACAGGAACCTTCAAGTCTCCCCAAAAATAATAGCCAGGTAGAAGTACTGTGTGAGAGTCTAGCTTTGAAATTCATTAGTGGCTTTCCCATTTTCCTAATGACTATGTAATCCTGAGCATCCATGCAGGTTGTACCTGTGAGTCTTTGCATTATCAGATGAGTGCTTTCCTGAACTTTGCTGTCTTTTCCTCTTTGTTGTAGACTGCTTTGGCGTAGGAGGAAGAAAACCTGACTTCAGAAAAGGAATTCAGACAGGAAGCAGCAACGTTCGGGGAAGATTTCCGAGTCAAACAGGAAAGCAACTGGATTCTCAAAGTGTCTTTCAGAGACTCCCCAAAACATTTGGCTGCAGAGTTGGAGCAGGTGAGCGGGGAGGCATCGGGGGCACGCAATGTTCCTTGTCCCAGCTGTCCCTATCAGAAGCATTTGAGGAGCTTTTCTGTGTTGTGGGCTGGACAACAGCTTGCAGATAAAACATTTGAAGGGCTGTGAGCCCTGCAATAATGACAGCCCTGACGTCAGCAGACCTGCACCTGCAGGGAATAGGGCTGAGAAATCAGTGCCTATTTGCCCAGCTAAGGCAGCTTTGACTGTGTTTCCAGTATCTGGGAGATAAGTCTTTTTTCCATGTCTTACAAAGCTGCCAGTGGTTATTTTCTGCCAAGAGAACAGCCCAAGCAATGTATCGGGGACTAACTCCCTCCCCTTTGTAATGTATTTTACAATTCAGAGGAACTTTTGTAATACAAGAAAGTGTTTTTACATAGAAGAGCTTCTAAATTGTTAGAACAGTCGGAAAATCCTAAATTGCAGACAAGAAAAAACAGTGAAAATAACATTGTGTATTGGAGAATTTACAAAAGTGAGAGCTGAAGTTCTGTTTCCAAGGCTGGAAACATATTCAGGGACTCCTGTTGCACTTCATGTTTAACACAAATACTCCAGCATTCAACAAGTGAATTGCACCCACCTGCAAAACTTATTGTGCTGTTTCACAGAGCTTAAGCTCTGAAAACTGTCCGGAGAGACAGTGTCAAGGTCAGTCCTGTTTAGGTTTACCAAGATGTTCCTGGTCTCCAAGTGCAAAAGGGAGGGGAAAACTTACCTGGGATTGAGTCAGCAGCCTGAATGAGAGATGATGAAAGAGGGCTTGGCTGGAGTGCGGCATAACTTTATGACTATTGCCATAAGTTTTCATGACACTTTGGGGCTAGCTACGTGGTGATTTAGCTCTTGTTAATTAGAAATCTAAGGGCTGCTTCAATTTGTAGCTGTTACCCAAGATCACAAGAGGTTTTCAGGCTACCAGGGATTAGGCATTAAAGGTGGAGGAGCTGAAGGTTTCTTTGCGAGTGGCTGGCAGATGGTCGGGCCAGAAACCTCTGGCCGTGCAGGGGTGGCCCTGGTCGGAATGACCCTTCCTGAGGCCTCAGACAGCAAACTCTGATCTGCACGTTGTGGAGACAGTTTCAGCTTACCGTGGCATGGCTTAAAGAGTTCTCTACTTAGGAATAGCTGAGTATTTTGCAGACACTTACTAGTCGCTGTGCTTTTTTTTTTTTTTGTGGACAAATATCAGTCACGTTCCATCAGTGGGAAACTGAGGCATAAGGAGGTTAAGGGACCTGACGAAGGTGATAGCAAGTCAGATTGCTTGGAATTTTGTAGCTCTGAAATATCATCTTTCTAAAACAGGAAACTCTCCCAGGAGTAGTAGGTTTTCATTAAAACAACAGTTCAAACCTGTCGATCTTGATATATCAGGAAAACAAGGAATGCAGAAAATGTGAGAGTTAGCTTAGTCTCTCTTAAACTAAACCACCAGGTTCACGTTCCTACAGAGAAACAAATACCCTGCAGGCATCATGGTGTCTTTGATTTATTTTTGGAAGTTGAACCTCCTCCCCTTTTGGTGTCTGAATGAAGAAAAAAACAAGGATTTGGGGGCCAACAAAAGGTTTCTGGGGGAAAAAAAAAAAAAAAAAAAAAAAAAAAAAAAAAAAAACTCCAGTCCCACTTCTCAAAGTTTATGACATGAGCAGTTAAGCTAATGTAATCCAACTTAGCCTCCCCTACATTTCAAAATTGGATTAAAGTTCATCAGTTGTTGAGGGAAAATGTTACCCAACAGAGTAACTGCATGACTCTCAGCGTAACGTTGGGCCTCTGCAGCTGTGGGTGCAAGACCTTGGTTTCGGTCACCTGAATAAATCAAGATAACTGATGTGCCCAGCGCGTGAAGGGGTGAGATGCGTTGCTGCTCCTCAGCCCTTGCAGCTAGGTGGAAGCCCACCCAGGCTGTGATGACTGGGTGAGCCGACAGCCTCGTCGTTCATAATCTCCCTGGTTTTTGCTCTCCTTGCTTTTTTGGGGGTGAAGTAAGTCATACGAACCATAAGAAAGGGTTTGGGGCTGGTGTTACGCGTGCTTTCCTTGCACAGAAAGGCTGAGTTTTCCTTTGTGCACTAGCAGTGTTTTGCTGCACGTACACAAGTGACGCAGCTCAAAGCATGCTACCAGCTCAGCTGTAAAACACTCGCGTAGTACCGCATCTGTGTGAATCTGCCTTTCAAAACAGGACCCACAGATGTGATTAATTACAAGGCTGCAGACGAGACGCTGTGCTCTTGCGAGCTGTTTGCAGCGTGCATGTGCGGAGGGCCGTGCAGCGGTGTCCGGCTGCCATCTGGCGTCCGGCGCCCGGTGGGGGCCACGGCAGGGAGGCCCCCACAGAGCATCCCCCAGGCCACCCCAGCCTGACGACAGGGCTGCTCAAGTGGCAACCTCTGGTTGACGTCCAAGCCGTGAGCAAATCCTGCCCAGACTCACCAGGGCCCCCCGCCACGGTATCTCCCGCATTCCTGCGGCAGATCTGGTATTTCTTATTGTTCTCCCCGTCTCCGGGGGAGCAGCTGCAGCTGCCTGGCCGGCCTGCCGGGGCAGGAGCTGGCGGAGTCCTGTGCTGCGGGTCCCAGAACTAGCCGGGGGCTTTGGAAAAACTCCGTCAGTCTTCTCGCCCTGCTTCGGCACGTAGGGAGCCGGGGCCAGTCAGAAGGGCTGAGGCTAAAGGGAGAAAAGAATGGAGGGCTGGAAGAGCAGCGAGCGGCTGTGCCACACCGCCAGCCCAGAGGTGGTGCGCGCTCAGCGTGCGCTGCCCTGGGCCCAGGAGGTCGCTGTTGAAATTGCACCAGTACACAGCAGGAGCACATCTGGTTTGCGGGGTGGCGACTGCCTGCGAACTGGAACGCTGTGAGGTGGACTGCAGCAGGGACAAGCAGGGACATCGGCAGGGGTGACTGGTTAGAGTGGGTGAAGAGGGGAAACAGAGGCAGAGCTGTCGTCAAAGCCATGCAGGACTGGTGCGGTCTCTGCAGAGAGCAGAAATGCCAAGGGAGAGGTCTGGCCTGGTGAGGGCGTGTGGCACCCAGCATGGTTTTCTTTTTCCCTTTTCCTTTAGTGAGCTCTTCTGCCGGGCTGGTTCCCATGCTGTGCCCCATGCCAGTGCCCAGCCCTGGGCTGTTTATCCCTTGGAAATACAGTCTCAAGGAATTTGTGTTCTGGATCTTTTCCTGCTGGCAGGGAAGATTTCCCACCCGGAGGAAGCCTCAGAGCAGTTGCTGGTTTGGCTCTTACCATATGTAAAGGTGACAGTGAAGAGAGCATGTGGGAGCACGAGCAGGCAAGCTCCTGACTGTGTACGGCTACATTGCAAGGCCAGCAACCAGTCGTTTATGTGATTTATGCCTCACTGCCTCCGCTTTCCACACGGTACAAGAACAGGGACAGAGGAAGCGTGGAGAGCCCTTTACTTAGTCACGCTGGGTTTAAGCCAGTGGGAGGCCTGCACAGACCAGCACGAGGGGATTGTGGCTCCCAGCAGGGTCCCAGTGGGTGCCTGGGCACTCTGTGGGCAGGACTGTGCCACCAGCAGACACGTGGGGAGTGGGGCTGCAGGGCTATGCCAGCTTGGAGTCACCATCTCCGGCCGTACATCTCATCTACCCAGGCTGCTCCGTGGGCCAGCAGCAGCCCACTGGGCATTTGCAGCCCCTGTGGGCAGGCAAAGTCCATGCTAATACAAAGCAGAAAATGCAGAAGATGCCACCTGCATGCCTGCAGAGATCAGTCCCACACCAAGTGCAGGCCCTGCAGTCCCACTCAGCTTTTCGGGGGGAAGCTGTGTTACAGCAGGCTGTGCCTCCCTAGCATCATTTCTCACCTTTCTGTGTCTTCTCTCTGGGAAAAAGCAGCTCGGGGCCAACGTATTCTTTCTGGCAAGGGCAGCAGTCAGGGGAAACTCAGCTGTGAAATGGGGCATGCTCTTCCCTCACAGGCATACATGGCAGTTGACTTCATGGCTGGGAAAAAGCAGAACAGCCCGAGGCCTCCCTGGCAAAGGAGGCAGTTGGGAAAACACAACCTCAGGTTCCTCCAAATTGAAGATTTCAGTCCAGGCTATGCCATAAAAGGAAATCTCTAAAGGTTTCTAAGAGTCTGTCCTTAAACATGTTTTCAAATGCTTTTTCCTTTTTTACACAGGGCTGAGGAATCAGTGCCCCAGAGGACCTGGACTCCCCAGCGTTTGTGCGATGTGACAGAGATGAGCATCATGAGCCTCTTCGGAGCAGAAAGAGAAACCCCTGTACTCTGGTAGGCATTGAAACAGCTTATAAATGACAACACTGGGGAAGCCTGGGCTTTTGAAACTGTCTCACAGCAATGTTCAAGTTTCAAATCCCATCTGAGATATCCGTGTGTTCTAATTAGACGTTGGTCGGGTTAGGTGAAAGGACGCAGGTTCCTTGTTCAACTACAGATCAGAGCAACCAACACAAGCCTGTGCAAATCGCACTCATACATACTCAAAACCACCCTCCAAGGCTCCCCCCGTCAGCATCTGTACAGCACGGGCTTATCACTTGCGTGCTTAGAAAACAGGCAACAGGAATAACCACGGACAGGATCCTGCGTGGAGATACGGGGCCCAGTTACGTGTGGTGTAACTGCGGCAAGCAGCTCTATTAATTTTATAACAGCGTATGAAGCTGGTGCTAGAGCAAGTTCCTTTGACAGGCAGAAATGCTACGTGAGCAGTGAGCACACTGATGGAAGTAGAAAGGATGGGTTGTTTTGCATGCTTGATTTTTTTAATGAATTGAAAATAATGGCCAGAAGGAAAATGGGAGTGCAGTTGTTCTGTTTTTTTGTTTGCTTTGTTTTCTTTTTATCAACATATCAACCAAAAAGGTTGGACATTGTGCATAGGGACATGGTTTAGTGGGTGATATTGGTGGTAGGGGGATGTTTGGACCAGGTGATCTTGGAGGTCTTATCCAACCTTAATGATTCTGTGATTCTGCCCAGCCAGTCAGCAGCTTTCTGTCTGACTACTTGCTCACATCTTTTTACATTACCTCTGCCCATTAGGCTAAGTATGAGAAATCAGGGGCGAGAGGGGCTCTCATCAAGGGGCCCTTCTAGGATTGTGCTTGTAGGTGTCATTAAATTTTCCTTCTAAGGCTTTTCAGGATGTTTTTATCTTTTGTTTTGTATCGTATTGTTCCGATTTTAATATCCTTTAGAGGTGAGAAGCAGACACCATTTTCCAAATCTTTTCATTTTAAGTGCTAAAACAACCGCTGGCCTTATTTCAAAGGTTGCCCAGTTTTGACACAGATAATGCTCTTCTGTACTTTTGCTTCCTTGGCATTTCCAACTGGTTAACAGGCACAGTGAGACTCAGAGTGTAAAAGTTACTGCCTCTAAACTCACGTAGTGTTACAAACTTTCTCTTTTTGTTTTATTCTGGGACTCCTGAAGTACTTTGTGGTCACATTAGCAGTAACAGGAGTCCCTAAAACACGGTGCTGCTTATCCTGCCAGGTGGGGAGCCCCGAAGTGTTTTTTAAAAGTGCATTTTTATCCTGCATGCCAATGAGCAGCGTTCAGTAGGATGAGAGACAACAGGGTGAGGGTAAAGGATAAATGAGGTATGTACACAAGGCATCTGGGAAAACCTTACTTACAGGGAAGCAACCTTCCTTACACGTTTCTCCTTGACCCTGGCCTTACTCTAGAAGAGCTATATGGCAGCGTCAGCTTTGCACTGCAGCTGAATGCTCACTGAATGATGTATCTGCATGCCTCGTCCTTCCTCAGTACAGTGGGGGGTTGGTTGGTTTGTTGTTTTGTTTTGTTTTAATGTTTGTGATTTAGCTTTAAGGCTCTGAACATATTTATCCTCAGCTAATGGTAACACTCATATTGTAAAATCTTTTTTTTTTTCCCCCATGTACACTGAGCTGAGATGACAGAAGAACCAAATCAGCTCCTGAAGTCGAGGGTGGAGAACACGGCGATGGCAGCAAGGTAATCATGACACAGCAGCACTGGGTCACTTAGCAGCTCAGCCATTGTACATCACTGCTCTTGTAAACGTCTGTTGGAGCTGTGGAAGGGGAATGAAGCAGAGTCATGGTTGTCCCTGTCTCGGGATGGTCACGGCGTAAAACTGCTGTTAATAACGCCAGCGGGGGAAGCTGGGGTGCTTAAGGGCTGAACGGCCACCAGATGGCGGCGGAAGGCCAAGAATGAGCCAGGCCCCAGAGCCGCCCCGGTTCGCTGAGGGCCGCCCGCCGCCACTGCCAGGCCCGGCCAGAGGGGGAGGTCTGGGGCCTCCCACCCTGAGTTGAAAAGATTTTTAAAAAGCCACAGTTATTAACTAATTGGCATGGTGCAGCCAGTGTTGGAAAGTCCCTAGCTGAAGGGGTGAGGGGGACTAAAATCTTTCTGGTGTTGCAGGAGTTTTTCATTCCACTAGTGTCAAATCTATGGCATTTTTTATTCCCTCTCTTTTGCTCCCTTTACCCAGCAAGTACGAAATTACTGCTTTGTGCTACGTGACAGAAAGAATTAATGGCTATCTCTTTTCCTGGGGAAGCCACTGGTGTGTTAGCCACACACACTTGTTTTCTCAGAAACTATTTACCTAAATAGGTTTTATTTAATCAAGATAAAATTCAGAGCAAATACAGAGCAATTTTCGGCTCACTCATACCAAGATAGATGGTGTGGCTACTCTTCCAGAAGGAACTGCAAGACTGAACATTTCCTTGTTTGTTTGTTTGTTTTGTTTTAAATCTCCCCACTCACATCCCACCCCCTGAAACTCCCCAAGATACAAATATTGGCCTAACACGATGTTGCTTCACCCTACAGGCTTTGCTTTTGCGGCTGTGCATGCAGGAAAGGTAACCTGCAGTGATAAGAGTAGCTGGAAACCTGCAGTTTGGGGATGAGTCAAGGCAGAAGTCTCACACACCAGCACCGTTAAGTGGTCACAGAGCAAAAATCCTGTCATGCCTTGGCAGAAAAGAATAGTACTGTGCTGTTGTTTTGCAGGGTGTTCTTCCATCAGCAGAAGGTAAACCAGAACCGGGCAGGCAGGATGAAGCCTTGGAGCGCATGGTACTGAGTCGTCAAGAACAGAAGCAGCAGCATCCTACTGCTTTCTGCACAGGTAAGTCTGCTGTGCGTGAGCAACACCAGAGTTTGCAGGGCACGTGTCAGGGATGGAACAGAGACTGACTTAGCATCACACTTCACTGAGGATAGCCTCCCCTGATCAGACTTACTTATTTTTCTCTTGGAGTAAGCAGGCTGTAACCTCAGGGCTCACCAGCAGTGAGCATGCACCACTGGGGTGTGGGTTTTTTTCCATGCTGCACTGGTTCATGAGCTGTGGTGACGCTGACTCACAGCGCAGCTCTCTCTTTGAAGGGGTTTGGGATGTAGCTTTAATGGACTTATTCTGAAGTGGAATGTTTTGCTCAAAATGCAATTGGTCAGTTTTTACGTCCCCTCCCCCCCTTTACTGTGCACCACTTCACACAAAGTGCTTTCTTAATTTGTCAGACCAAGTGGGGATAAAAGACAAAACAGGAGCTTTGGCTCATTTCCTCATCTAACAGCAACGAAGAAAAAATGAAGTATGTATGTGGATGACATTTTAATTAAGGGCCTGTTTAGCCTATACGTGCCCTCATACCCGAACTGCAGCCATTTTCATTAACTCACTGATAAGAGGAAGTATAAATTAATTTCCCATCTGCCACACTTTGCATTTTAGAAATTACCTGAAGTGCACCCTCAAAATACCGTTACTGAGTGCTGCTGTCTCAAATACGTTCATAGTTAATATATCTTAAGAGTGTAATGATTCTCACATAAGTGGTGCTTATTCTTAAGCTATACTGTCTCTTATGGCTTTAACCCAAATCCCATTGATCAGACTATTAAGGGTGTATTTGTTCCACTAATGTGGAAAGAAACCGATGCAAAAAGAAACCCAAAAGCAACCGATACAAAAAGGCAGCAGTTCATTCAGGAATGTAAATGACTCTGTATTACTTTATTAAATAGCCAATTCTAAAGAACAGTAAAAAATATGAAAACATGCATCATTTGGTGTTTTTTAAAAAATATTTGTCCAAAAAAAGACTGTTAGAAAAATTAAAAAGTTTTAGTCCCAAGGCACCTTCTTCTTTCCACATGAAAGGTGTTGGGTAGTTATAAATACTGTTCCACCTCCTTTAGCAAAGTTTAACAATGTATACATTAGTATTTCCATTACAGGGTTTTTTTCACATTTCATTGTAAACAAAATCAATTTTAAAAATGCCTTGTTAGCAAGCTCAAGGAA
Organism: Heteronetta atricapilla; assembly: GCA_011075105.1. Lineage (NCBI taxonomy): Eukaryota > Metazoa > Chordata > Aves > Anseriformes > Anatidae > Heteronetta > Heteronetta atricapilla. Next base: position 17,243,777 of record CM021735.1, read on the forward strand.
CGACTGCTGCCCTGTACAGTAAATACAAATAGGAAGAGCCTCAATTCCGTTCTAATCAGTACTCCATTTACCAAAACATTACAGATTTCAATTAGTATAAAAATATAACCAAAGACTAAATGACTGCATCGATTCAGTGTTTGAGTGAGTCTTAGTTAACAGGCCAACACAATGCTATGGAATTCCAAATCCAAAGTTTGTTTCTGTACAGCTTCTGCTCTTCTGAGAGCTGAGTTATCACCATGGTGTATACAAATGCACTGGTTATCCATTAGAAACAGTTACTTTTTATTTACTACAAATAATTTAACATTTAGCTGAACTAAAAATCACGTGCTAAAAGATGGTTTTCTGTGTTTTGTGTATGTACAGAGGTCAAAGCTAATTAACAAACCACTTCAATGGGCACCCGCTCTTTGCAAGGCAGGACTTCCTCTTGCATTACGGTTTTGGAAGCTGGCCTCCAATAAAGAATAAGACAAAACAGAGTGCTGCATCTACAGCAATGGTAATTGTATAACCAAATTTCTTGCATAAACATGGCCAAATATCATCTGCACCAAGGCTTGTACATACCATCAAGTTCCATTCATCCACTCCAGAAATCTAGAACTCAAAACTGTGTTATCTTTTAAACCATGAACCAAAAGCTTTATGGTTTTCTAAGTTCTTATTTTTTTAAGCATTTCTCAAGCATGAGGCAGTAACAAGCTCAATCCTGCATGACTGCTTTTTCCAAATGTTTTACAGCAGCATTTTGAACATACCTATTTCCAATTCTTTTGTTTGGAGTCCTGCAAACAGAGGACACAAAAATCAGACCAGCCAGGAAACAGCAGCAACAGGCAGCCGGTGATGTCAGCCTCCTCTCGGTAAGGAAGAAGATACTAAGCACTAACCCCCCATGTGAAGAGCAACAGGCACAGAGAGAAAAACAAAAGGAGACTAAAAGGAAGGAAAGGTAATGCTCTGCCTCAGAGTTGGACAGAACCTTCAGGACTGACTTAGCCTGGGCTCAACTGAACCAACATAACAATTGTTCCCCTTGCTTTTTGGAATGAAAATGATGCTGCCTGCATGGTTAGATGCTATCAGATTGTTACAGGCTAGTATAGAAACACAGGCTACACTTGAATAAAAATCTTGAGTTGAAAAGTTTTGTATAAAAGAACAAAGTATCTAAAAACATGAGGGAAAACAGCAAGTACTGTCAGACACCACGCGTGATAGTTACTGAGCTCTGAGGAGACACTCCTATGCGGTAAACGGCATTTCCTTTTCAGAAAGGCCCAACCTGCTGGGGAAACTAAGATCTTCAAAAGAGCAATAATGAGCTGTTCTGTGCGAAGCAGAATGAACAAAGGTGGGCTTCTATTCGCAAGTGGTACGTCAGCTACCGTTGTTACTCAGAAGTGCCTTTCTTCCCTTTCCAGCTCTTTTGCCTTTGCTCCAGTTCTGCTTCAGTGAAAGCTGCCGGGCCCCAGTTTGTGATTAAGTGAGGATTCTTGGAACCTGGAAGACAAAGTGCAATACTTGAACCAGGTGCTTCCGACTGTGACATCCCTCATACACCATCGGTGGAGTTGCCACAGGATGGTTCGGTAAGTGCTGTCTCTTCTGTGGCCGGAATCCTCCTCAAAGGTGACGGCCTAACTGAGGAGGGAGGGATGCCTGGGACACAGGCAGTGAAGGTGCTTAGCGTGAGAAGTTCTCAACTGCTGCCATCTTTGGCATCTTTATCTCCAATTGCCCCTGCAAAATACTTGTACAGAAGTAACTGTCTCCCCTTATTCTTGCTGTTAGAGATGTCCCCAAGGGAAAGCAATCTCTCCAGCACAGCATCGCAGAGAGACTTTCCTGTAAGGCTAGCATGGTATTAATTAAGTTAAAAAGTTAAACTTTTTCTAAAAATCCAGTAAATATTTTAGATACCTTTACTTTGTGGTTTTGGCAATCAGCATTTAGGCTAATTGCATTAAACACCCAAAAATGCAATGTTCAGTAGGATCCTTGTGCTGTTTACAAATAAATAAGTAAAAAAAATTAAAAATAGTTTTAGCAGGGACAGTATAAAGACTTGAAAGTTTATGTTTAATTTTGCTCAGATTTCAACACATCCTAGGTATGAGGCTATAATACTAATTAATCCTTCTCTCAAGCAACTATGAGTCTGTATTTGTTCCTACCATCATCATTAAATTCATTTCAAAGAAAACCAAATCCTCAGGGGGCACTAATCTTATCAGTAAAGATACTTCAGTGCTTACACTATACTGCACAACATGTATTTTGAAGGTCTGGTGCCGACGGTGCTTTCATAATGCATTATATTGCAGAGTTGCAAGGTTTTTTTTTTCCTCTGTTTGGGTTCTGAATGCAGAACAATTCTACCATTCTGAGGGAAGATCCTACTATGATCAGTTCTGACAAATGTAGTAGTTATAGGCTGTAGGGAAACCAGTAAGCTACAAGAAAAGGCACACTTCAATAAATAGCTAGGTGATGCAAGTATACAAGATGGAATTAATACGGTGTTTTTGTTATTGTTCTGTTGATAACATACCTGGCTCTATTAGTCGAATTAATCCCTCATGATGAGCTACTTTATCTTTCCAACTCTTGGTGTTATTAGCTGCTGTTTCCAACTTCTTTTTAACCTCCTGAAATAAAATACAGCCCATTTGCAAACAAGAACAACTTCAATTTATATGCCTCCTATAAAACCTAAAGACTATACGATACTATGTCAGCCCACCCTCTGTTTAGTACAGACAGGATCATTTCATTTCAGATTAACATTTTAACTAACATATTCAGTCACTAAGGGTATAAAAGCAAGCCCTCTAACCTTGTTTTATAAGATTGTCTAGTTGCACAGTTAGGGCTGGTTTTCATGAAGACTGAAGACACACACAAACTATAGTTTCAAATTAGAGACTATCTAGAACCTTGTTCTGATCTACAACCTTCTAGTGGACACTGTAAGAAATCACAAAACACAAGCTAGGACATGGACCACTGCTGACAGCCCAAGCATGGAAGAAGTATTCTTCTGTCTAAATTGGTCAATTGCAAATAAAGACTGGAATGTTTAACGATTTCTAAAATATCACATCAGTTTTTGCACTGACCCACTCCACCATTTCTCTTCTGGTTTTCCTGTTTTGTAAGTGTAGTACATTCTAGATGCTTAGGTAACAGTAGATGTATTCCAGATGTCTAGGTCACAGTGGTATTTTATTTGATGTACAAAAAACCTGAGATGGCATCTAAAAAAAAAGTTGAGTGTTATCTGAGAGCAACTCTACTGATTGTGCCAGATGTGACACCAACGCGGTAAGTTGTAAAATGGGCAAAAGAAATACTCCATCTGGGCCTGTTCTTGTAGTGGCTGCAGTATTCTGTGCTGGTCAAGACAGCTCAACAGTTTGTCCTTCACAGAAACTCATTCCAAGGGCACAGAAGAGAGCATAAACACACTCCCAAGTTAAACAGAAATCTAGCTGTGTTTTGTTTCCTGACCTAAACAGATACAGGATTAGTACCTCCCATGCCACAGAAGGTATGTAGAAATTCAGTCTCTGTAGTCACTGGATTCTGATAAATTCTTTGTGTTTACTCCATGAATACAGCTACTGGCCTACACCAAAAACACTCAGTGAACAGACAACAGCCCTGGCACTTGGGGGACCAGGCATTGCTACTCATTTGAGAATCTGGACTAATTCCTAGCTATCCTTGACATAATTCAGTGCTTCAATACCTTTTTAAGGAGCAAGGGCTTACAATAGCACATCAATTTTTGTCTGTAGAAGACAATATTGCCCCATTACATTATCAAAACATTGCGAGGATAACTAATTCAAAAGTGTAAGGCATTGGGTTATGACTGCAACGGGACTGCGCATGGATAATTAGTCTATAGCAGGAGACAAGTGTATATAGAATATTTCAGGATATGATCAAGCTGGCTGCATGTGAATTGGGATAAAATAATAAAGGGCAGGGTATGTCTGAAACCCATCCTCTTCAAATATATCTACTGGTCTTCGGAAAAAAAAGACCTAACTATCCTAGCTCTACTTAAAAATCTTTTGTTTACTACTCCTTAAACAGCATGAAATGGATGAACTTCAGTTCAACTACCGCATATCAGGCTAAGCATGAGAGGTAGATAAACAGAACAGCTCACCTCATACTGCTCGAGGGCCTCCTTCCTTTCCAGTTCAAGCTGTTCCAGTTGCTGCATAGCAACCTGAAGAGCCTGTTCCTTTATCATTCTCTGGTTTTCTAGCTCTTGCTTCTCTGCTTCTGTCATCTGAATGGTCTGCTGCTGCTGCAAGTGCCATTTTTCCAGTTCAGCTCTCTTTGCTGACTCTTCTTCCAGTAACCTGCAGTGGGGGTTGTGATGTTAACTGCACTTTAAAGTGAGCTGTATCCAGCATGTAGCATACACAGAGGAAAGCCAAGCTAACTATTGAGGGGAAAACAAACACACACACACTCAGGAAGGAGGGAAAAAATTACTGCTTCTTGGCTTGTGTTCAGTGTAACACTGAAAATCATGCCAGAAGTGCAAGCAGACTCACTGCTACAAAGGGCTATTCAGGAAACGTAGTCAATAATGCAGATGCAAAACACTGAAAAACCACAGAAGAAACAACGTGCACGAGTTATCTTCTTAACTGTCTTGGGAGGACAGACTATATGAAGAAAGAAATCACACTGAACGAAGCCCATTTGAGTAAGAGAAGACTTAACCTTTTATCAGTTAAAATTTAAACCTGTGATAAAATGTAACAGCAAGTCATATTTACAGTTAGTGCTTTACAAAACGTAACTGACAGTTTGTACAGAGCGATGTCAATTTTGGATGTGTGGACAGGTCTGATGAAAAATAAGCGAGCCTGCTTTTCTGGAATTGCTTGCGTTTTGGACACTTTGCTGGGAGGCAAGACAAGCTTAAAGTGCAAAGATGGTAGATTTTTGTTTCTTAGGAGCTGAAGGCTAAAGGTGGTATTTATGGTTTTCATGTGTTTCAATTAGCAGTGGTAATGCTCAGCAATCTTTAAAAGTAGAGTACAGGTGTTTAATATTGCAGTGAAACAGAAATAAGTCAGTACTAGGTACAATGCATACCTGGCTTGCAGTTTCCTCACAGTTTCTTCATCTTGACGTGCCTGTTTTTCAACCTCCAAAGCTTCCTGTAGCTGCTTATACATTTCTTCCAGCTCACGTACTCTTTGTAAGTACTGTTCCAGTTCAGATGACTTCTGAGCAACTTGCTCTTCCATTTTTTGTCTCACCTAGCAAAGTAAATTGAGGACACGTGAGCTACCATTCCAGTCAGGCTTCCAATATTGAAGGAATTACCAGTTTTCTCTCTGATAGCGTTTTCAGAGGGACCTTTTCCTGCTACCTGCAGAGCAAAACTGGTAAAATTGAGTCAAGATTTGTAGCTGTGTAACCAAGAAAGTAAGGAAAAAAAAACAGTGGTCACTTACATTGGCCTACTGCATGCTGCACAGGATTTGTACAATGGTTTAAACTTATCTTCAATCAGTTTGATCACATCACTTAATTTACAAACACACACTGAACTGGAGGAAGAAAAACCTTGTAGAGTGTCTAGACACAAAGATCAAGCTCATTTAATTACACTCAACTTGTTTCCTCAGGCAAGTCCCCCCTTGGCAGTAACATATTGCACACATATCTGGATGCTGGCACTGCAACTTGAGACGTCAAAGGTTGGACACCAGCTGGGGATGTTGGCTTTGCTAAGAGAAGAGCAACTGTAACAAAAAGTGAAGTGCTAGAAGAAGGTGAAAGAGAAGCTGAATGCCCATGGACATTCAGCCTCTGGTTCTATTTCCCCTGTTTCACTGACCAGAGCAGGAATCTAGGGGTGTTGTGGCACCAGAACTGACCGCCCTCCTGTTTGGCTCACACTGTCATTGAGCTGAGGGGGGATAAAGCACCAAAGCCTCAGCATTTACTAATACCTAACATTTACTTCACAGAAGGTAAGCACTGCTCCTTATGTCAGAAAAAAAAAAAAAAGCTTGTTTCAAGTGTGATAGGATGGCCTGTCCTGCTCCACCGCTCAGTGGACTGCTTTCCCTCAGCTGACCTAAATCCCACTGACCCAGAAAGTGAGCGTATTCAAGAATTCACACTCATCCCATACAGTAGCACTGCACGTGCACTTGTCCTGAGATGTTCCGGTACATCAGCCTATTTCTGTCAGCTGCAGCAAAGAAGCAGAAGAGCCTATTATACCTGACAAAACCCTTGAATACCAAAAATTGGTTGTTTTATAAATCCTTGGCATGATAACAGCATTTTAAAGCTGCAGGTTTTTTTTTTTTAACATGGCATGTGTATAAATACAGAACAAACAGTATAAAAAAAGAACAGTTTGGAGAACATAATCAACTCAGAGAATTCCTAAAATGCACTTTAATTATACCTTTGCTTGTTTTGTATATTCATATAGCACATACCAGTCTCAAGTTCTTCATCCCTGAAAACTGCAACCATAACTTCAGTCTGTGTTTTATCTTGTAAACAGTCCAGTCTGTTCATGATTTTCCAATCATATTTAAGCTCTGAATGCTACACAAGTTGTAGGCAGGGTGTTTCCATTCTTTTTTCACTACTAAATATATTTTATGTCTCTAGTAAACGTAATGCAGACTGCGCTCAACTTCCTGCAAATTCTGTGATTGCCTATGAGGGAGGTCACTGCTGCGAGCACTGCTCACTGCGTGAAGTTATAGCAAAAAGCCACGTGCACCACTCACCATTTTTTCTCTCTCCAGCTCCAGACTGAAGCGATCTTGTAATTCCACTTGAGTCTGAAGTCGTTTCTTTTCCTCCTCCGCAGCACGCGCAGCTGCTGCCTCCAGTTGCTGGAATAGAAAGAAGGATCAAGAAAAGAAGGAAAAACAATCTGTAAAAACAAAGCCATTTGGGGGAAATAATTGAATTTAATTATTTTTATTTTTAAATAAAGGAAGAAGCTTTCAAAAGTATTACAGTGCCAACTTTTTTAAAACTCTCCGAGGTTACTGTCAATCTCCAACTATAATTTTTAGTCTTATTACAAGACCATTTTCAATTTACAAATGAAAAATCAATTATCAGATTTCCTCCAAGTTTCCTTTGAGTTCTACTTTGCCAAACCAATAGAAATGACTGTACTTCCTTCTCTATCTCACACAGGATAAAAAAAAACCTATTACAGCAAACCACATGCCAGGCAGGCAGGACTGCACAAGAGTTACAACAGCAGCGAAAACATGACAGCATATATAGTGTTCATACAGAAACAGAAGTGAGACGTACTGAATTGCCATGGGAATGCAGAAGTGCCACAAAGGTTGGCTATAATAAAGTAATTGTGCTAACGTGAATCACATCCCTTTAACACCCCCTAAATTGCCATGTAAGGGAAATGAAGTTATAGTCACCAAGTGCCATCTGAACATTGGGGAGGGGTGGGAATATTCCCAGAGCTCCAGCCATGTGAACAGCTGCTGGGGTCGTCATGACTTCTTGCAACTTATTTAACACTTTTTGTGCATCTTGATTTTTACAAATAAAGAGATAATCATTGCATTTTTTCCTTTCACCTAGGCTTCAATAGCGTATACGTTTAGAATGCTTACTTAGAAGGTTAGAAACGTCCAAGTACCAAGCAAAACATTAACAGTACTGAAACCAAAATAATGCTTTCACAGATGTTTCCAGAGACCAGATTCTTTACAGAAAACAAGCGCCCTTGTGTTATATGCCAGGCTGCTGAAGTTGCTTCCACAGCCCCTCAGTAAGAGAGGGACCCCCATCCTTTTTCAGCATCTGGGAAGGTCCAACACTTAAATCATTTTCCTCTCACACAGCTATGTGAACTAATCAGAGCCCTAAACAACTACAACTGCCAAGCCAAAACACAAAACTAACTCCTTTAAGTGCTAATCCCATTCTAGCCTAAAATAGATGGGGAGAAGGCTCCTAATTTCTCTTTTTAAGCCATACAACATAGCACAGAAGTGTTCTCCTTCAAAAGGCTAAAAATTAAGCTACAAGTCTTTTAGCAGTACTATTCCTCTTCCGGAACTGATAAGCATATAATTGTGGTCAAACTGAAGATGCTATTTAAGTGAAATTTCCTTTTTAATTTGGAGCTGGGGAAGGGAATCAATAAACATCGCCAATACAGAACTGAGATGGCAAATGACCCCTTGCGGTAACCAGCGAGAGTGAGTGCTCGGCTTTTGCCAGCCAGTTCAACAAGCAAAGACACATTTGTCCACTCTCATCTCTTATCAGCAGTTTCCTGTTTAGTTCTTGTCAGAGCACATCAGTTGCTGGCTAGCACGACAAGCAGGGACAAGTTGCAAAATGGGAGAACTGGCTGGGGGAGTGGGGGTTGGCAACAAGAACACAGCATTGCAGGAAGAGTTAGCACAGGCTTTGAGTTCTGGTCAAGACCTCAAATTGAAGGAGTACACATGGCTTGTGCAAGCTCTCTTCGTACAAAAAAACCTTACCTTTCAGTCTATTCAGCATGCGTATCATAAATTCCATTTAAAGATATGAAAAAAAAACCAACTATTTTAGACAAAGGAGCTTATTCTTCTGAAATTTTTAAGTGCAGGAGCTATCACGATAAAAGCCAGTTGTGGGCTGCACTTTGGCAGCTGCTATGCAAGTGCTGGCCTCAGCCAGCAGGAGCAAATTGAACCTTACAGCTTCCTGAGCCATTTATAAAGCCTTTTCCTTGAACATTACTTTTTAAAAAAAAAAAACAAAAACAAAACCAAACAGCAACAACAAAACCCAATCAAACAGTTTAAGTAAGTTCTTCCAGCATAGCAGCTCCCCAATAATTCATCAGACTAAGTTATCTTCCTCCCTGTAGTTTAACCTGTTGTGATTTCAGCAACGCTCCCTGGCACCTCTCAACATCCTACTGCTCCTTTGGGGTTGCTCTCCTGTCACCTTCCCCCACTTCCTCTCCAGGAAATAAACTCACCACCAAAAGCCATCCTTATGATTTCTGTTAACAGGCATTATTACCAGGAACTTGTAGGTAAACACAGGCTCCCCTTTGAAGTATATTTTACATTATGAAATTGATTTATTGAGAGTCTTCTGCTAATAGTCAGAAATTTCTGGTCAAGTTTTCAGGTTTCTAGAAGTCAATTCAGTGTTCACAAGGAACGTACATTTACACGGTTTATAAATGTTTGGTATGTTTCTCAGCTCTACAAATCTCTCCCAAACTACTTTAATAAAATGATGCCAATACATACTCTCAAAAATCAATGTGCATCTTCTGATCCTCTGTAAATTCAATTTGTATCTCTGAAAACTACGTCCGTGTGAAAAGACTCCTCCACACAGTTCAAACAACAACTCTGGAAAAACTACCTAGGAAAATCTTAACGGAAAGCCCCAATTTTGGCACACATTCCCAACAGGAGGGGAAAAAAAGAATCAACCAAACAATAACGAGCAACTGACAAGACTAGATTCTCCACGCCCTGAACCCCATCCACAACATAGCCGCAATTCTTCACACTGGCTTCACAAGACCTTCTTATGTGCAGGCCTGGGCCACGTGAGTTAACCCCAAAGGCCACTTGACCAGACCTTAGAAGCTGCTACAGTCAGTGCTTTAAAGCTTTATGGCAAGCTGACCCAGCAGACCTATTTACTTAGGGCCTTGAGCTGACACAAGCTCAGCTCCTCTGCAGGAGTTCGCTTCATGTGTCTGAACACCTGAAGAGGAAATAGATGCCAAATATACTTCAAGGAGCCCATCTCAACCACAGAGAGACTGAGCTTAAAGCGTGAAGGTCAGCAGCTTGTACTCCCACCTTTCTCACGGTCTCTAGTTCCTTCTGCTTGTTCTCGTTGGCTGTTTGCAGTTCTTTCATCTGCCGCTCCAACTCTTCTTGCTCTGCTATCAGTTTCTGGCGTAATTCTTTCCGTTTTTGGCGCGCTTCTTTGTGAGGCGGAGGGCTCCCTGCTCTCAGCAGGCTCACAGTGGTCTGTATGGCTGGAAGGGATCATGCAAGGCAAAGGGAGAGGAACTGTCAGAGAACCCCCGTGAAGAAAAATGCTAAACTTCCTGGACAGCCTAAGTAAATGAATACCTGTGTTGTTTTTTTGGTTTGTTTTTCATGTATTTTTAAAACCAGAAATAACTTGTTGATTCTCCTAATTCTCATCAGGCTAGTTGTCAACACAAACCACTAGTAAAAGACACTTAGTTTTCAATAGTCTGTGTGCCACAAGGTCAGGCAATTGCAATGCATTCTGTCAGTTCCAATATTGATTTTGAACAAGCAGTGGACATACAAGTCATCTGTAGGCCTAGCTACGCAAAAACAACTCCAAGATTTCTCACTGCCTGGATTTGGCGATCCTAGTCAAGAAATAGATGATGTTATCAAAGATACAGTTGCACCTATTTTCTTATAACCAACCTTAACCCCTTTTTATTCTCACTGTTATTCACAAGAAAAACATTCTACCAGTTTAAAAAGCTCTCATTCACTTATATTCAAGTAAGGAAATACAGAGCAAAGCTGAGGAGTAGTCGATGCTTTATCTGCCACTGCTGTGAAAAAAAACTCATTTGGGAATTTTGGCATCAAGTAATTCTTCATACATCAGACTTTGGTGCAATTAAATACATACTTCAGGTAAAAAAGGGCAGTGTGAACAGAAGCACACAGCTCCAAATATTAAAGTGTTGTACATATTTCAATGGTCTTGGCAACAGTGGCTGTGCAAAGGCTTCTACCTCACCCTGCAAAAGATGCACGTAACCATCACTCAGCATATTACCTGGGAAGGTCTCGCAGGAGTAACTCCTTCGTGGTAACAGAAAAGGAAACCCCAGTTACAGCCTTATCCTCAGTTCAAACCACACTACCTCAAGCAAAACCGTAAAACTAAAGCCAATTTATATCACTGGCCAAGCTTTCCCTTTCTCCCCAAACTAACCATTTTCTGTGTATGCCCTGCCCTTTCCCACACGTGCAGCCACACAGAAAAAGCAAACAATAATGGCAGCTTCATTTTGGTTACTGGCTGCTTAAATTGAGGCAGCTGATTGCAAGAAGCTGATTCCCACTACGTGGATCGTTAAGGAGCTGGCGATTCAGGAAGAACTAACCATCACTTCCCACGTGCACAAAATGGAAATAACAAAAGTCACAAGGCTGAGAGTTTTAGATTTGAGTAAAGCACTTCTGTAAGACTCCGGCTTACTTTGACAGGACTTTAAAATTTTTGGAGCCTTACCTTGAATCCACTCCTGCTTCTTCTTTTTATCAGAGGCGCTGATCTCGAAGCTTTTATCAAGACACTTTATGAGAAAAAGGCATTTCTTTCCATCTTTGTCAGGCAATGCCTGGAACGGGTAACGGGATTATTGTCAAACATTAATTTTAAAGTTATATTCTCAAGCCCTATTTCTGCAGTTCCCTCTTATGTATCTACAAATTCCACTATTAATAATGTTCATCAAAAGAGTGGGTACGGACTGTTTCATATAAAGTAAAAAAAACATTCTGTTCATTAAAGCTCTCAGGAGGTCCGCCGTGCTCACAAAAAAAGAATAAATTCCTATCTTTAGAGGCAGTCACGGTTGGTTGGTTCTTGTTTTGTTTTTACCTCTACACAACAGTTGCCATCCAGTATGATGTCGCCCTTCTTGTCCTTTAGATCTTCACTTACATAGTAGGAAATAATATTGGGTTTTAGTACAAACCACCGCTCTGTCCAATTTTTCCTTTTGTGACCTTTTTTCAACATATAACCCTGGAAAGGAGAAAAAAAATCAGCTGAAATGCTTGGCCTGTGTTGAATCTCTTGGTCAGGTGGCCTAAAGGTCCAGCAGAGTACCCAGAATATTAGATCAAGGCCCTGCAGACCTCCCCTACACATTTCCATTCCTAATACCAGCACTCCGGTATTGTTTAGCCCACGAGAAACCACTTACTGTTCTTCTATCCTGTTTTTAAGTAACAGGGTTAACCAAATTATTATTATTATGCCAGTGTTAAGTCACTATTACGACTCTTTGGTCCTCCTCGATGACCTTTACTATTTAATTTTCCTCATTCAGACATTTGCCATCACTGAAATTCATGGCTATTGCTTTAATGATGGGTGTTATAAATATATATGTATTTATCAGCCCTGTTTGGATGCACACCGCAGTGACAGATACGGACCAAGACACCCTGTATCACCACCTCGCCACCATCGGGGCACGTTCCCAGGTATGAAGCAAAAGCACCTCTGTCCTGGGAGCGGCCCCACCCTGCCGGTATCCTCATTTACTTTACCCTGCTACAGAAGCGATCCCACACGAGCTGCTTCTGTGAGTACGCTAGAGAAACCCAGGACAGACCCAGTGGAGTCACCAAGAGAATGGATGGGAGACAGCAACGCTGGTCAAGTCCGGATTTTGCCTTAAGAGAACCAAGGTATACCTTGATTTAATGATGCCCAGGTTTCACTCACAGTATTTTACTTGAGCTGAAAGTTGATTCCCTCATCTTTCAGGAAAAGAGGAACACTTGTAAGCAAGTCCTGAATCTTGCTCTTAGAAAAGAGTTTTTCAAAAGAAGGAGGAGAAGGCCACACTTTGTCACGGAGCTTTATACAAAGAATAAAAATTGCAATCATCTGTCGTGATAACAGGTGTCATCCACGTTTGTTGAATACTAACTTATCTAAAATATAAGCACTAAGTGCAGGTGTACTAGTAACCCTTTTATACTTCATCCAGCATAGTGATGGCAATTCAAAAGCCAGCTCCTGGCAAAGAGGTGATAGAGTAGTTGCAATGGCACAGTAGTTGGGCACTCTTTCAGGCACTTGATTGTTAGCGGCCCTACGCAGGGGCGCTGTTGTGGTCCAGGCAGTTTTTAATCCAGAGCCTCAAAGTTTGCAGGTATTTCAGCTCTAACTGGCACTTCTGGAGCAATATTCCCCAGTTCTTACGTGTATTTGTCAGACTCCCAGCTTCAAAAGAAGTTTCAGTTGGGATTGGACCGCTTATATTGGTAAAACTATCACAAAACTACACAGAAAGCACCGTACCCAAAATATTTCAGGTGAAGAGGATGCAAAAGTTGGAAAGGAGACCACAGCCATTTTTCTCTAGTGTCTCTTCGCTATAGCAATTTTGGAGAGAAGCAAAAAAGTGTGCTGTAACAAAACTAAAGGTGTCTTTCTTTATAGGACTGGGGGGGAAAGAATCAGAACAGTTGGAGGAGCTTGTTTGTGTCTAAAAAACAAAACCAGAGACACAGAAAATGAAAACCCTCCCCCAACACACACAGCTCCGCTGTGCTCTGCTCTTCTAGCTCGCTAAATGCGGCCAGAGCCAAGGCCGTGCCTATTCCCTTGCTATTCCACCTCCTTGCTCCAGGACAGGAATGCACAGAACAGCTTGCTTTGCCTCCTCCGTACTCGGGTCCGAGGTCTGGGTGGTCGCAGGGGCGTGTGAAGCTACACTCTTTCACGCCCTGCACAAAGTCATAATCAGTTTATTTTCTTCCCCTCACTTACACACTGAGACAATCATCTTTCAAAGCCAAGCCACGCTGATATTTCCCCTACACAATTTCTGCAGAACCTGCATCTATTATTTCTGTGCATCAGCTTCATCTCTGGCCGTTTCAGGGGATATTGTCAAACCAGCTGTCCTGAGGGACGCTTATCTCGGGAAGCTAAAATAGGACAATCGGAGTTATGAGCGTGAACCCTCCGCAGTCAGAGAGACCCGGGATAACAGCACACCACAAGAGGGGTAGCGTGAGACCTGGCTACCACGTCGTCTGCCACGAACTGACACCCTGGAGCCATCGGGTACTGCAACAACCAGGAGGGTTCGGTGCCTCAACAAGCTGTCGGGGAACAGGCTGTGAGCGAACGGAGCTCCTTTCCGCATGGGGCCAGTGACTGCCCGAGGGGCGCTGCGCCAAACCTTGGCACAGGCTATTGTTAAGTGCCAAGGAGCTATTCGAAGGCGCTCAGACATCCCTGAGAAAGAGGCCCAGCCACCCAAAGAGGAAAGTAAGGAGACAGTCAAAAAAAAAAGGGGGGGGAATAGGGAGAGGGAGAGACAACGCTCTTTTAAAACCGGAAAGCAATCCAATTTCCTTACAATTTGCGAGTGGAAGGACTGATGTGACACAGGTTATTTTATTTACGTGGTATTGTGCAGCAGGATGACTTCATTTTGCACTCGACTGACCGTGTGTGTGAGTCCACCCCAGCCCTCACCTCCAAAAAGCAACCAGGACTTAACAAAAATAGACCTCTGCATTGTTCTGTGGATATTCTGAAGGAATTTCCTGTTCCAAGACCTTCTGATGATTTCTTCAGAAGCCTGCCAAGAAACCTTTTGTTCATCCTCTCCAAGAAATCATAGATAAAAAAAAACTTCTTATCAGGTAAAAGTCATTTTTAAATAGCTGTCTAAGTAGGCTCTGCTGTGACGACACAGATCCCTGAGATGTCTATATTTATGTAAATAAATATATTTATATATGCAGTTTTAAAGCCACTACTAAGCTGATAATCTTGCCACTGGAAACCTGGAGAAACCAGAGCCTGACAGGAGCTTGCTATGAACACGAAGACCAGCATGGCTTTTTGTGTTTGAGCACAAGCTGTTAGTCAGGTCACCTGCTAAGCAGAACAAGGAAGAAGAAAGCTCTGGAGCTCATCTGCAAGTTTTTGCCCTGCTAAAGTGAAGCAACTTAGAAGCGAACATGTCAGCTGGAGCAGGGAGCTGTACCTTTCTGTGCACAGACCAGGCTGAACACAAGGTGGATCAGCACAACTTTGCCACATTTTAACTCCAACTGAAAAAAATATATAATTTTTTTGAAGATCGAAGAGTTGTCACAGAATTAAGAACTGGCAGCATATGGCAGCTGTTCTGTCAGCTAACACGGAATTCATGCTACGCTGTGAGGCTGGATTTTAAAACAGAGCACACTTCCTTTCTACAAGCAAATTCTCCCAACCAGCAACTCATTTACCACATTGCAACAATTAGAGCAATCTGAAATGCTGCAGTCTCTCCAGTGAAAGTAAAGGCATATTAAAGAATCCTTACAAAGAATTTGGCTGATTTCTACCTGCTCTTTATCCACCAGGTAAAGAAATGTCAGCACAAGTTTAACGTTTTGTAATGATGCAGTAACTCGTTCCATTTCAAATCATTAGCTCTCAGTGGCTCTTACCTGTTTGAGTACATCTAATATGAGCTCATTGAAGACTTCGTTAATTGCCATTGACACCGTCTGTCGGTCCATCCCTTTGCTGAACTGCCCGCTTCCAATGAGATCAATCAGCTCCCACGCAGAAAGACCTTCTCGGCTGGTGTTGAGAGCAATCTTATAGTGGTCAAACTGCTCTTGCTGCCAGCCTGCTCCCATTGCTTCAGTGATTTTCTTAAGTAAATATTCAATCTGTACAGAAATACACACAGAAATTAATCATTTTCAGCAGACACAAAAATCAAGTGTTTCAGAGGTACAAACCACGCTTCTTCTAGAAGCTAGCGCTCACAGCTAGGGTCCTGTGTTCACTTTCAGGCCCTCGAATGTGCATAGCTTAATTAGCAAAGATTTCAGGCTCCTGTAGCCTTCTGTCTCGGCTGAACTTTTGCCTGCCAAGCCCATCTGCAGCGACTCTCCTCGCGGTAAGCAAAGAACCAAACCTGTGAGCCTCTGGCAGTGTTCAGATTCCTACAGAACACACGGGACCTTCCTGCAGCACCTTCCAAGCCGTGATGGCAAAAGTGTGAGAAAGCAGGAAGTTTCAAGTAGTGTTTGTGGGGAATAACAAGCAAACAAACTGCAAACAATAACAGCAAGGTGGCGGTCTGGACAAGAAGCAAAATGAAAAACCACCAGTCTGTGACCACAGGCTCCTCTTCCCCAGCTCTCAGCCACTCTACCACCAGATATAGCGTTGGCACAGGTACCAAGAGAAGCAAAGGAACGTTTTTCACCTCTGCTTTTACTGTTTCCAAAATGAACTCTTTCCTCCTTTAGTCTTTCATCATTCCGTACACATTACCACAGGGCAATGCTTCTAATAACATTACCCAAACGAATGCAAGAATGTAAAAGATGGAAAGACACCACCATATTTTTAAACTAAGCCCATCTACGGCTTTACACCTGGGGAAAATTGCTCTTTAAACAAAGCAATTAGCGAGAGCCTTTCTACAAGCACCTCTGTACATCAAAGTAAAACCACACTTCTGTAAGCGAGGTCATACGCTACCAATTGCAGCGTTCAACCCAGTGCTGAAGACAGACCAAGCTCGTGTCACCTTCTGCGGGTCTGGGTGACAGCTGCCTGTTCCCTCAGCATGTTTTGGGGGGGAAACACGCGGAGTGGAGTTGCACACCCCCTCCTGACAGGTCTCTGCAACCCGCCAGCAGCCTCTGGGCCCTTCGGAGGCCGCACGCTGTAAGGCAGAGGTGGGGAGGGCAGGCAGCACGATCCCTTCAGGTGCTCTCTGTGTGCACGGAAAGGAGCGGATTCCTTTACGTGCCATGTTTCTGAAGGTTAGCCCTCATGGACGGTCCGGTCCACTTTCAGCTTACCTACGCTAGGCATGGTTTTGGAAACACCAAGTGACTCAGGAGTCTGAAGGCCATTGCCAAAAATGACTCAGGTGCACAGCGTGAATGTGCCTCACTGGAAAGCGGTACAAACTGAATGCTTTCCGGGACGATGTTTTTCTCAGCCCTGATGTCGCTTCACCTCTGTTCCTCAGCACTGCTCGAGGACAGATCGCAATTCCTCCTAGGGCCAAGGAAAACCCCAGCCAGGAGAGCCGGGGATGTTTCACCACGGAACAAATGATCTTTTCAGCTACGGCTCACAGTCACCTTTCAGCCGGCCTAGCAGGCTTTTGAGCACTCAGCAATCTCTTCACATAAGAGGTTTGGGAGTACAAAGAAACACAGAAATGCTTTTCCCCTGACACATTTCACGACAAAGACTTGACAAGCCTCCAGCTTTTGGTGCCATGTACGCGCTGATTTTGTGGCTGCTGCTTCTCCCTCTCACAACCAGTACAGGCAAATCCCTTCCCTTCCCTCACATCCGTGCTCAAGAAACACGTAACCAGGACACACTCATCTCACCAAGCAGGAAATTACCAAACCTGAAATTCACCTTCTACAGATGGGTGAGGTTTCACTACCATTTCAGCTCAGTAACTGCTCTCAGTCTTACAGCCCCTGTGCTAGCAGCACGCGGGGATTAAGGCTGCCACAGCACGGAGGAGCTGCCAAACGCCACGGCGCTGCCAGGAGGGAAAGGTCCCATCGGCAGGACGTGCCTTTCCCTTCACGCCCTCCTCCTGAGGAGCCTCTTCAGAGCAGACACTAGCCAGGCCCAACTGAGGCCCTTTGGGTGGCTGAGGAAGCTGTAGCTTTCTGTGTCGGCTTCACCAAGCACGGTAAGGTATTTTAGCTCCCAACCTCTTACCAGCCAAGACGCAATTTGATTAGGGGCCTTCGCAAAAGCAGCATTCCAGCCGCAGGCGAGCGCAACTCCCGCGGGGCACAAAGGCCGTGGGAATCCCCAGCGGTGACTTCCAGCCCTGCACGGCCGCGTCCCTGCCCTGGCAAGCGGCCCCGGGGCTGGCAGGGGCTGCTGGCGGCACAGCGGGTGCCTGCTGCCCCCGGAGCACGGCCTGCGGCCCGGCCTCGCCGCGCTTCCACGCGCGGGCTCGTCAGAGCAGTCGGATGGCAGCCAGGATGTTTCGGCATGCCCTCCCAAGGGGCCAACATAAAACTTCGTTAGGTCTGTAAAATTCCGTGCCTCATTCCTTTAAATATCTTTAAACACACTTCACTGGTTTTCGCTTCCCAATGTCCTTAGGTTAAAAGATTGATCTAAGGCTTCTGAGCAGTACCTACCACAAATCCCCAGCCTTCAGTTACAGGCAGGAAGCAGCATACTTTCTACTTCCAAATTTTATAGAAAGGGAAACTACAAAAACGAAAAATAGCAACAACAAAACCATCACGGCATGCAAGAACAGTAGCACTGCGAACTTGTTTCCAAACAAACCTAAATACTGATGAGCTGGAAAGATAATTGATGCAGGAAACTTTTTCCTCACGCTTGGAGTATGTTCTGTCCCTCTGAGCAGTACGAGTTCTAACTACGAGTCTGTACTTCTGTGGAAAGGGAAGCTAAAATAACTAAGGCTTAATTAAGAAGGTGTTGTACTTGCCAAAATGCTAGATAGTAATTTTTTTAAAAAACTGATTTCACAACCCATTACGCTGCCTTGAGGCATGTGATTCTCAAATTGCTTTGGTTAATTACTTCAGAGTACTAGGACTCGCTATCAGAGAAAGGAACAACAACAAAAAAGCATACCCAAACAGATATTCTTTTTCACTTCTTCGCTCAAAGCGTATGAACAATACACATACCAAACTACTGGTCTGGAAAAGAAATAATGCAAAACTGCAAAACTGCTGGCTATTACATGGGCACTAAAAGTAAGCACTGCCTATAAGGCACTAAAATATTCTTTAATGTGATTTGTGTATATATTTATTTCAATTATTGGAACAGATTTTTAGCATTTTAGTCTGCTAACCTCCCACCTACAGGTGTCTAATGTCACCAAAAATACTGTAAAATCCCATTAAAGTATGTATTTTAAAATAATGAGATGTCTTAATTCGTCTTATATGGAAGGGACTCGTGCATGTTACAGTTTAGTTTTTGAAAGGGAACCTCTCAAGCTTCACCTTTTCTCCAGCTAAGCACAGGGCTAACCCAGGCCTCCACACAAATCCCGTCTGACGTATCCACTCAGTAGCGACGAGCGCTGGGGTGGGCTGTGAACGTGGATCAGTGCGAGGTAAGTACAAGCAAGTAAGTTGGACCTGGCAAATATGGAAGCAAGCAAGAGACCATTCTTTACGTGCTCAAATGAGGAACCTCAGAGAGCAAGTGACATTTCCCCTCCTCCACAGAGACACGTCCACTCAGCAAGTAACTGACAAACGAGGCATACTGGCTCACGCATAATCTGCTCTTGTGGTTAAGAAGTAGAGCGTTAAAAAGCAACCGTGGAGCAACGCTTGCTGCTATTCTGACAGGACCTGACTGATACAGACACAGCGCGGCTGGGTTTCATTTCAGGACTGACATTGCACCCGCTGTTATCAACCAACCGGCCCCGCAGCGTGGAAAACTGATTCCTTCCCAGATCAACATTTTTCAGACAGAACTTTGTCAGGAGAAAACAAAAAAAGCACATAAAGAGCAGAGGCTCTTTAACACAAGCTGTACAACCAGTTGATGCCTTCTTTCAGAGGACAGTTTTTCTTTTCCCGTGCTTCAATACCTATTTGTTTTTCCATTCCAGATATTCCTGGCACTATTCGCCACGGGGAATTAAGTTCCACAGATGTTTCACATATTTTTTCTGATACAGAAGTGGATCTCTTAGAGAACGAAAAAGAGAAAATATCAAGGAGGCCTTCATGCCCAGCAGAGCATGTCAGACAAGACTATTCTGGTTCATGCTAGTCAAATAGGGTTTGTGATATTAATAGCGCAGATGTAAAACATTTCAAAAAATCCACATTGTACAAGATTATGTGGAAGCACATGTTACTGGGCAAGAGATAGGAAAGCAATTCCATCCCATTTCACAGTCCTCATCGATTCCTTTCCCCGCCGCATCAAAACATCGCATACTCCAATACTCTGAAGTCAAAGGTTTGATTCTGCCTTTCCAACACCCACAGAAACATCCCCATAACAGAATTCATTGAGCCTCACAGGTAAGTACTACTCTGGAACAATAGTTTGTGAAAACTGTTCATCAACCAGTGTAAAACATTTTTATTTTTTTTAACTGAAATTAACATTAAATAGCATAATAAAGCTTTGGGTAACCTGGTCCAGTGGGAGGACCAACCAGACCCACCACACACAAAACTCCTGTTCTAGTTGCATCAGTTTTGGTTTTATCTCGGAACAGCTGAGGTTCAATTCCCAGCATTTTGTTCATTGCATCAGTTTCTGAAGACAGAATGCAAACAAGAAAGCAAAAGTGGCCACCAAAAAAAAAAAAAAAATACATTTCTGCAAAAAAATCCTCCAGAGGAATCACCACAGGACAGCTTTAGGCTTCCACCTCCCAGGATGAACAGAAAACGACTGTACAAATCCTGCTTCCTCAAGAAGTCAGGCCTAAAAAGCCAAGATAGCGAATACATTAGGCTTACTTAAAACAAGTTATGCAAATGCCGCGTTGCAACACAGCGGGTGTACAGCTCGCAGCGCACACGGGCAAGTTGCACCATTTCGAGTGGCCCTGTAACCCGGCTACCAACATACCGCAGCTTCAGGCGATAAAGCATTCCCAAGACTGCAGTCACATGTCCAGAAATAAAAAAGGGAAGTGTTTGGAGACCTTTTTATAAAACAGAAAACGTCTGGTTAAACAACAGGAAAGCACACAAAGACTGCAACGACTAAAAGGGGAGACACAAGGAAAGCTCCTGGCAGACTAGAAATATTTTTCCTCTTATGCCAGCAGTTCTCTCCACATCTCCTCCTTTTAATTTTTACCTTCTTGTGGAAGAGGTAAGCCCTGCGAGAGCTGAAGGAAACGCGTATTTGGATGCCTGCATTTCCGATGATCTAGTGGAAGAGAGCAGCTGTTGGGAGGGGAGCAGTTCCCACCCGGGCTCTTGCCTTCTGGGCACACGAGCGACACCGCTGCTTGGTAAAGTGCTGCCCACTGCAACAGCACACAGTTCTGTTGTCAGCCAAGAATATTAATTCTGAAATCTGCCCATCAGGACTGATTTTAACTCAGAAACAGAACACAGCATTGTTCTTCTCCAGTCCAGCTGTGCCCCTACGAAATACCACCTTCGCTCAGTTTACAGAAACGTTTTACTTTGTGCATACCCCAGCTTCTCACCTGAAAGGAGAGGGAGCTTTCGGCTTTGACACCATTTTGCGTTTCCTAGGGACATGAACACCTTTGCAGAACAGGCACTTGCGGACCTCTGCTCTTTCCAGCTCTCCTGCCTGCTCCCAGCTGCCCACCAGCAGCCAGCAGAAGCACAGTCCAAGGCTGTGACCCAGCATCTCTCCGTAAGCACAAAGTCACATCCCAAAACCACACACCCTGACCCAGGCCCTTCCCCACGCTGGATTTCACTAACCTTACTCCCCTCAAAGGCCAGGCTGCCGTCCCTCCTTCTGCAGCAGGTGAAGAGCCAGGCACTGCCTCTGGATTTCTGTCCTGCCTCTGCTTAGGGAGCAACTGGGGCAGCTTCTGGCCCTTGTACCACTTTGCTTCTGCTTCTAAATTTCCTCTTTGCAACTGCTTTCCTTGCTCTCAGTTTCTAAAGCTCTCCTCAGCTTGCATCTCTGAAAACTTTCCAAAGTAGACTGTGTTGCACTCTCTATCTGGGCAGCTGCTGCAGCAGTTTCCAATTTGCTGCCTGATCAACACCTGGGCAGGGTATCAAGCCTTAATGCTTCGCAGGTGGGGGCAGCCCCTCCACAGTTAGCTTTCTGATACGAAAGGCCCAACGCAGCAGCATGAGTGCCAAGGTACACAATGCTGGTACGAAGGAAGGACAGCAGCATCAACCTGCAGCCAAAGCAGTGCAAAGAAGGTGAGATCGCACTCAAGGCGGAGAGCTTTCCGGATGAGACTGCTCAGAGGAGTGCAGAAAGAGTTCAATTCATTAAAATAAAAATAAAATAAAGTATCAGATGCGCAGACAGATCTCAAGGAGCGGGTCCTGTGAGGAGGAGGAAGAGAAGGCATCCCTACAGCCACATGAAGTCGAATCAACACCTTCACTGGGGATGTGAGAAGTTCCCTCTGTCATAATCCTGCCATCCACAAGAGGGATGCAAAAAGCGATCACCTCTCCAACCTGAAAGTATGGTGGAAGTTTCCTAATTACTGTTCCCTAAAGGGCGGAGGGAGGTGAAACAGCTGGATTCCACACAAAGGGCTCCAGCTAGAAACTGCAGTGAACTGCATGTTGCAATGTTCACAGCCAACGATAAGAGAAACAAACAGGGCTGGAGGAAGGCTTGCTCCCTGGCTGAGACGTTCCAGTGATTCATGAGAGGTTTACATTTGTCTTACCCAAACATAAACATTGCAGAACAGCAACAGTTCCATCAGCCTCCGATTTGCAAAAATCCCTCATCACAGCTCATTCATACATGATGTGGAAGTCATTTTTTCATTAAATGACAGGCAATGCTAACAAGTGGTAAAGACTAAACATATAACCAAGTGTTATTTTGAACTTGAGAGGCATAAAAAGTAAATGGAAAGAAAAACACCTTGATTAGTGATCACTACCACTCTGAATTCTATTGAAATGAGATAGATTCAGATGAAAAGTCTCAGTATTAATACCAAAATTGCAAGTTTGCACAAAGAATGTCTGGGAAATCTTGGAGTTTAGATGTAACATTTAAAACAAAACAAAAACAAACAAACCAAAGACGTAAGAACTTAAAAGGCAGATACGGAAGGTCATACAGAGAAAATAATACATATATATGTATATTCAGAAAGCAGTATATATATATTTATGTATTGATTTATATTTATAAGGCACCTATCACCGTATTGATAAACACTCCTAAAGTTAAACTTTGCATCTTTACATTTGGAATTTTGAGTGAGGAACTGTGGAATTTTCCAGAAGCACAGACAACTCCAGGAGGAGCGACAAACCAGAAAGGAGTGCATTCAAAAGACAGCATTCCTCCTCCGGCTGATTACATTACCTGTGTGGTCTAAGGCAAAAGGTTAAAGAGTGAATACAGGCATTGTATATGATAAGAACAGAGCAGCCTTTCTCTGCCAGGCTCTCTAAGGGTTCCTTGAAGAGCACTGCACGATTTAAATCCTGCCGTAATCAAGGATATGCAGACATAGATCCACCCTAGAGTTTTAAAAATAAGCCGAGTTGAGGAGCAATACAGGTTAACCCTGGGCATTGAGGACGAGAAGAAAAGCAGGCAACAGTAGCTACAAAATCTGGAGAAGCTCCTTTGGGCTCAGCGCTGGCCACCAACAAACAGCACGTTGCCCAGCATCGGCTTGCTACGGTGGCACAGCCTGGGGGCTGCTGGAGGAGTCCTAAGCACCTGAGAGCTGGCAGCTCGGAAGCTTCCAGCCATGCCAAGAAACAAGGAGATGTGAAATGCCTACCCTCAGGCTGCCCAACCGAGAGCACGATGACAAACCAGAGACACGGGCGGACTTGGGTCCCAGGTTCAGCAGCCGTTAGTGGCTCTCGCCTCCTACCAAGGTCAGATCTGCCAGCATTAAGAAAGGAGCTGTGGTGGCTCTTATAAACAGGATCTCCACCTCCTAGCACTCACAACAACAACAAGAAAGCGAGAAGACTGTCCTGTTTCTCCCGGGAATATAAAAAGGGCTGGTAGGACCCTGCATCGCCAGTTTGGCAAAACCCGAAATATGCAGAGTGAAAGCCTCCTGTGCAAAGGTAAGTGATAAGGCAAAACCAAGTGGTTCATCTCAATAGGCAAAAGGCGTTCTCTCTACTTCATGCTTTGGCACATCAGCTCAGGGTCACTCAGTTATGCCATTTTGGCTGACTCTAACTTCAAAACTTTCTGAAAATGTAACTCCAGTGCTGCCCTGCTAACCCCTGGGATTCCTGCAGAAGACTATTGATGCCTGGAGTTCTGATCTTTCTCCTTCTTGCCTCACCCCTCCCCAGGGGGAAAAGCTTTAAATTGTGAAGATTCCAAAATCTTGCTTTAGGTTTAAATACCTACTTGAGTATTGCCCCTTCTTGCTCACGCGCTTGAGGCATGAAGAGATCCCCCTGGCATTTTGCTCACTCCAGCCTATTCCTTCAACCATTTCAAGCGAGGGTATTCAGATGGCGGCTGCTTCTGTTCAGAAACAGCCATCATCTGAAAACTTTGTACTTCTCCTTTTTTATCAGGAGGGTGACATGAGACTGAAGATTCATCTTGCAAGTCGTGGTAACACAGAGCAGAGAGGAGAATTTTTTTTTAGAATCACACTGATGTACTAACTGTGCAAAATTTTAATCACGTATAGGCAAGTGCTGTGACTAATTATCACAACACGTACTACTCGTGAGTGAGATGAGACCCTGAACAGCTCCAAGTGCTCCGTAGCACCTGGCAGTCGTCACAGCCTGCAAAATAAACTGCGTGCCGGGGGCCAGCCTGCAAGTTCCACTTGCTCTGGGCTGTTTAAATGACAGACAAAAATAACCAGCAGTATCTGAAGTATCCTGCAGGATGCCCACATATGCATCCCAGAAGAC
This sequence comes from Heteronetta atricapilla, assembly GCA_011075105.1. Lineage (NCBI taxonomy): Eukaryota > Metazoa > Chordata > Aves > Anseriformes > Anatidae > Heteronetta > Heteronetta atricapilla. Next base: position 17,268,202 of record CM021735.1, read on the forward strand.
ACAGAAAAGTATCTGAGGCCTTACGTTAGTAAAGGAGGAGAGTTAAAGTTTTACACCAAAAGAAAAAAAAAAAATCTCTGAAATCTCCAGGGAGTAACAAGGACTAACAGAGCCCAGCTGCGGCACTAAGCAAAGCGATGTTAAATGGCATGAGTTCTTGTTTCTTACCTCCTCAGGTACAATGATTAATGGATATTTGTCCTCTGATAAGAAGTTAAAAATAACCCACACTTTAAATGCATCTTCATCACTGATCTGCAAAGGACTCTTGGAGAGGTTCTTTTTAGCACAGAGAGTCCAGCACATTCTGTTGAATTCAACCTTGTCGAAGTTTCCTTGAACCTAAAATGAAGAAATTGAACAACAACAAAAAATTAATATGCATGAAAGGATAACAGACAGACAAAGTTTAACAGACTAAGTCGCTCTAAAAGCACCAAGGAAATTCTGGTTTGCAAGAAACGTCGAGGCCCAAAAAGAGCACTGCTGCGGCCCGGTCTGATTTCCTGCACCGGCTGAACTACGGAATTTCTTCCAGTAAGATCTGCATCCAACCTCCAATTTCTGGTCGAGTTAATGACACCCTGACTTCACGTGAAGGAGGCTACAGTGCATTTTGCGTTTCCTCTAGCTCATTAGCCAGCTCCCAAACCATCTTCATAAACATTTTTAGCTCCAGCTGCCCTTCTGTGGAGCACTAAGGCACAACATAGTGAATCTGGAAGCCATTATAACAAAAGCTACACGTGGACACACTGGAAGTAATATAGGAACAGTACCTGGAAAAGACCTTCAATGTTCTTCTACTTTATACTACTCAAATGTAACTCTTGTAGGAAAATGTTCATAAACATGTAAACGTTTTTTCTTGAACACTAATCCACCTAAAACCTTTCTCCGACTCCCAAATCTTCACTTCACTGATAAGAAAGTTCCTCATCTGTGTTATCCCTTACCATACCCAGCATCTGTACATACCCATCTGTGAATTATTTACATATCCGAAAGCTTTCATTTCCCCTATTTTGTTTTTAAACCCTCATCTATGTTAGCGATTGAATATATTTATCCCCCTGTAGCTTTGCCATGCTATTTCTTTGCCGACACGAAACTAACGAAGACATGTTCTGCCCTGTAATGGAAGTCTCTTGAGATTTTGGAAAGCACGTGTAAGAAACAGGGGCTTGCACCTCACCTGGGAACACCACTGGTCATCCTCTTAGCCATTTTCTCGCGATACGCTAAGCTTGGGTGCCGCGAGGACACCATTGTAAGCTGTATGATTTCCTATCCAGCCATGTAACCGGTCAGATATCATGGAGGGTGAGCCACAGTGGCTTAAGTCAAAGTTAGACTAAGGAAGTGGATAAACTGATTTGGGTGGAGGAAAAAAAAAAAAAAGCTGCAGTAAACAGGAAACCAAGCCTTTGCCAAGCAGCACTTTACAGTACAGTTTCCAGGACTAAAAGTGAGACTACGACAGAAAGCCATAGACTTTGCATGCTTGCAGAGCAGGCCACCAGCTAAGTGTCAATGGAAGAGGCATGCAACGTGAACCAATGCTGCCAACCGCTTAGGGTCTTAGAGATCAAAACACACTGGCAAGATACCTACTTTCCCTTTCTGAGAAATTCAACAAAATAATCAAAAGAAAAATGCAGCAAACCCCAGACAGTTTTCTAGATCTTAAATTGATAGCTATATGCTATAAAGTTTCAATGACCGTCATCAGTAACCCACCAAGTAACTCTAAACCACGAGGAAATACAAAATATATTTGGCTTAAGGACAAACGATGAGACCAGGCCCCCAGATATTGTAGGCACTGGTCATGTATACAGCACGTGCTAAGTGGTCTGGAAGCAGTATTAAAAGACGTGCATTGTACATAATGGAACGCATCTAACGCAGTCACGGACCCAAGGAAAGCAAGCAGCGAGGACGTCATCTGTCTGCTAGGGACAAGGGGCATGGCGCTGGAGCGCATCGTTCAGACAACACGAGCTATTCAAATTAGTTATTCCACTTTCCTATTTGGATAAAGAAAATTTGTTGCGACCTATTTGTCTCATCAGACTGCCAATCTTGCCTTTCTTGATGATTATTTGGTTTTATATACAGAGGCTCTATTGCACTGTAAATTAAGTTAAGCCAGCACTAAAGAATATCAAAAGCGACAATTGCATTTAAGAGCATCACAGGGGTTATTTTAAAAGATTACAAAGTCCACCCAATAAGATTATAACAAAATGCTTAGAGTCACAGTTACACAGCTCTTTTAAAAGAAATCTAAGGATTCATTCTTCAAATATTTTGCTGGCGTTTTAAGGCAAAACGCCTTGAGATCAGGTTCTCTCATAAGCCAGTTGCTCAAGAAACCAGAAAACACGTAACTGGAAACTGAGAGAACTTCTCCGAATCTGGGCTTGGGGAGTACCGGTCCTTCTTCAGCAGCTTGACTTAGCAACATGAATTAGTAACATTTGTCCTACAGCCACCTCATCTAGAGGAACAGACCATGCCTTGGAGGAATGAAGAAAGAGGAGGGGTCTCGTTCGCTTTTTTTGTCTGTTTTGAACAAAGGCGACACGCTGTGAATCAGTGACTCATCTCACTGCAGGTTGCATTTGGGCCTGACGTAAAGTCATCTCTGAAAGATGTGGTGTCACAACCAGTCCACAAAGGTAGCCTTCTGTCTGAAGAATTTCTCTGGCCTTTAATACTACCTACACAAACTGTTTTGAGACATTTAGTCAGGATTACATAACGTGAAGTTACAGGCAATTTAATACTGCTCCCTACCATTTTCAGTTAGCAGTTGAGATAAAGCAATGCTATTGGCATATCGTGCAATCATGACACGGCAGACTAGGGTATGAATAAAAGAAAACAACACAAAAAACGACACAGTCGCACTCCTTGCTTTCCTAAGAAGGCAAGGTAGCTTGTCCTGTGCTTCTGCCGTGGGGTAGGAAGATGGCCAGAGCAGCCAAATGCTCTAAGTTCACACCAACTGGTTTGTGTAACCAGGTCTTTCATTTTTAAATTAAATTCAATTATTTAATAAACCCAATTGTTCCTCATTTCCATAACTTTCTTCCTATAAATACCTTTTAACGATAAAGCATGCTTATACTTGACAAAGCCTTCCATCTCTTTATTAAGTGTAGATTAAAGCAGAGCAAAAATGAGCAAACCTGGCTACGGGGCTCGCCTAATCCTCAGTTGTCACGTTGGACTTTTCAGCAGCAGGACTTAACATAAAAGAAAGCAACCATCCGTGTGTCCCTGAAGCCACAAAAGCAAAGCTTGAGGGCTTCTGGGGTCAGCCTCCGAGCGTAAGAGAAATCAGTGGTACTGAAGCTAGCACGTACATACTGTAACACAGGCTGCTTTGTGTTGTCTAGACCAGCTGAATTTGTCAGAAAAAAAAGCAAAAAAAAAAAAAAAGGGTCTGTTTTTTGCTTTCAGGAATTTTAACCTAAATCTCAAACACGCAGCTCGCAGAGGTCAGCTCTGGCCCAGTGGTTGCCTCTACTCAGGATAAGATGAAGAGCGGTGGGAGGGCAACCCTGCCGGCCTTCCAGAGCTTCCCCCAAAACAACACACAAGGTGCAACCACAGAAGGCTGAGGAGCGCTCAGGCACCAAGGGAACGAACTCACGAGACAAAACTTAGCAGCACTCCCTGACGTTACCCACGGTCAGTATCTGGGGGGATCTCTACTAAAATCCCTCACGGATAGACATTGAAGGTATTTTTCCCATCCTGTTGGCAAAGGAGCCTGTGGAAACACTCTGTTACAACCATAGTCCGGGGTGGGACAACCTATAGCTCCAAGACACTTTCACATCGTTTTAAAGTGTGGTGCTTTATGACCAGGGCTCTGCGTGAGCACAGCACAGATAACCACCAGATATTACGGGAAACAGCAGGGAGAGAGAAAAGAAGCGAAGAACAGCGTGCCCTGGCACTGGCAGGCACAGACTCTCCAGATCACCAGCCCTGCCACCTCCCAGCAGAGACACGCTCACAACCAAAGGTCTTCAGAGCAGGAGGCTGCCTGCAAGCAAAGGCCAGCTGTAAAGACAGCACCCTAAGTAAAGACGCCGCGACGCAAAACCTGGTCAAGGGAAAAATGGAACACGAGAACCCCAAACTTACCTTTTCCAAGATGAATTTGTTTAAATATGGCATGTAACCCTGATTGGAAACCGGTCCTTCGTCATCATCCCTGAAGTGCTCTTCCAAGGCCACCGGGTCATGGGGAACGTTCAACACCGTGCACAAGTTGTGAGAAAGGACCTAGGGACAGGACAGAAACCAGTGACACCGCTGCCGGCCTTACCAGGCTGTCTCCCCCAGAACAAAGCTGTGAGCAGAAAGCCACACCTTGGTATCGGCACGAGTTCTGCCCTGAAGGTTCCTGACAAGCTTTTATATCTTCACAGTTGCAGTTTTGCAAAAGCAATGTGATTACAACCAGGTCTGTTGCCACAGAAGGGCGAACACCTCCAAAAGCTGCCCTTTGGTAACCAGGAGAGGCCTGGAGAAACACCGAAGTCATACGTACGCAGTGAAACTAGACAGGTAGGAAAACTGACCGCTAACATCTAGCCTTGGCAAGTGTAAATAATTATTATCCAGGGCAAATGAGTAGTGAGGAAAACAGCTCAATACGTAACCCTCAGTTTACAGAGAAATGAGCACTCAAATTGTAGTATGAACTATGGATTTCTCTCATCTGCTTGCTTTTGGATTACTTGTCAATATTCTCATCGTGTTTTAGACCGTAAAGGAAAAGTAATGCTATGGAAAGAGAAAGGGCTGAGATGTGCTTCTCCAAGTTTTATTTTAAAAGGGTATTTGCATGAGTTATGTCGAGACCTTAACGCCCACCACCTCCCATGACTGTTCTTCAGAAATTGCCTTCAAGAAGAAGCTCCATGCTTGGTTAGTTTTAAGGAAGTACAGAATTATTGAAAACTAACTGCTAGCCAGTACATCTGAACTTCTTCAACGCAGGCCGACTTCTGCACGCCCAAACTAACACCTCGGTACCAACAGGAAGGCAGGACCAGAGTAACAGCTGCTCCTCTGCCACCAGCACTTTCCTGAGAAAGTAAGATTAAACAAAACAGAGCAAAACCAACAGAACGGACCCAGATGGCACAAAGAGAAAGCAGTAAAATAAAGCAGGTTCTAAGGAGACCTTACTGCATCCTTCCAGTACCTGAAGGGGACCTACAGGAGAGCCAGGGAGTGATTCTGTCAGGGACAGGAGGGAATGGGGTCGAACTAAAAAAAGGGAGATTTAGATTAGATATAAGAAAGAAATTCTTCACTCAGAGGATGGTGGGACCATAGAACCGGCTGCCCAGAGAAGCTGTGGATGCCCCATCCCTGGAGGTGCTCAACGCCAGGCTGGATGGGGCTGTGGGCAGCCTGGGCTGGTGGGAGGTGTCCCTGCCCATGGCAGGGGGGTGGAACTGGGTGGGCTTTAAGGTCCCTTCCAACCCAACCCAGTCCGTGGTTCTGTGTGCAGAAAACTTACAGGCAGGACAGTGTAGGTGAGCAGACACCCAGCCGTAGGGATGGCGTGGCTGCGAAGCAAGAAGTGGAAGACTGAGGTCTTCAGACTTCCTAGGAAATCAAATGTACGCCACATCTTTAAAACGTGGTTGTTGGTTTTTTCCCCCAAATACAATCATATACATTTACTTTTATATACGTTAATGAGACATGCAGAATCTAAGCACTAATTAGCATGAAATCCTACAGAGATAGCCCAAAACATAAATTTCATTCAGCAAAGTCCTGTCTACACACCTCCAAAGTTACACTTCCTAGTAGGAAAGCACACAGCTCCGTAAGAAATAGGTATTTTCATGCCTGCATGCTAACATGAAGCCATAGATCCAACCCAGAGGTAAGGAACAGGAAAACAGCAGCCCCATACTTCTGGGGGAGAACCACGCTATCATGCGTGTTTCCCCTTCTATTCAAGGCTTCTGCTGTTTATTTAGGGAAGACCAAGGGATAACCACCTTTCTGAGAGAAACCTGATCTCACTGTTGGGACCAGGCTGCAGCTGCTAATACTGGAGCTACAATAGCTCATGAAACATGACTGATTTGAGCATATTACCAACATGACTTCAGTTCTCAATAAAACACTTTCTCATCACGTCCTCTCCATGTATTTCTTTTCTGCCCGTCTTGGCCTTCTTGCTGTGCTTGGGCCGTCAGAAAGTTAGGTGGTTTCCGCATCAAACAACCGATTAGCAGGGCAGAATTCCACTCACTTTCAATCATTTTCTAAGACCTGCCTTATCTGCGGTCTCTCCTGTGCCCAGTGCTCTCTTTTCATAGCTCAGGAAATTCCTCAGCGCCTGCCAGAGCCTGCCATTCTCCAACGCGGCCGAGCGCCAGATGAATTCTTCACTCACAGGGCAAGCCTGAAAAATTCTGCGACCGAGGTCTCCTTTTTGTTTGGTTCTCTCAAATCACATTATCTGGACCATCACATACTCTAACAATTAATCTTATTTTAAACAAACAAAACCTGAACAAAATCCCCCCCCCAAAAAAACTTTGAATAGCTGAGTAGTAGATTAATTAGGGTTCAGCAAATTGCCTCGCCGAAGCTCCGTCAGCCACGAGGAAGTTTTGCCCCCGTAAGGGCTGTCCCACAGCGCCGCGGGGTTGCTAGGCAGCTTGTTCTCTCAGCGCTTGTTATGCCCTGAATGCCACGTTCAGCAACCCACCCTGGTGCCAGGGCCAGCTCCTGTCCCAGGCCAGCCACTTATCTCTGTGCTGCAGCAATCGGACCCGGCGGCGGTCCCCAGACTGCACTCGGCGAGGGTGCAAGGGTCTGCACAGGGTCCCAGACACGGAGCACCCGCTGTCGGTGCGGATCTGCCTTTTTCAGTGGAAAGCTTTCTACGAGCTCGGTGGTACCCGGGAAATAACGGGTATAGAAATGGCTGGATGAAACAAGCAAGCCGACAGCAAAGCCTCAAGAGCACTCCCGCTGCAGGCTTGGGATTTACCTCACGTACTGCCTGGCTCGTGCTGGAGGACGGAGCTCCGGCCCAGCTCTGCTCCACCGCAGCTGCTCCCCTCTGGAGCCTGGTTTTCATCTTCATCTTAAGCAGAACTGTGACCATCTGAGCAGATCCATTTCACCTCATCCCTAAAAGCAATCTGGCTTTCTAAAAGAAATGAAGACCTGCTTCTTGCTCGGGGACAAAAATCTGGCTCAGACCACAGCAGGACCATTAAGAGGACAGATTAGTCCTACAGTGGCTATCATCACTTTCTTCAGTACTTTTTCTTGCCCTTCTTTTCCATCTTTTGGGGGTGTTTCCTCCCTCCCCCACCTCCTTTTCGGATTTGAAGGCTGGCACTGCGGATGCTGACAGCTCCATTCAGCGGCTTGGTGTGAATCCGCTCCAAGGCATTCTTGGCTCATCTCTCCCTGACACCCATGTCAGCAGCCAGCCGGCCAAAAGGCAGCTCCTCACCAGCACTTTCCCTTTCCCTTTTTTATCGGTGTAGAGCCCAGCAGCAGAGAGGCCCCATCATCACAGCACGAGGCCTTTTCGACCGGGCTGTGCTGAGGCGTGCTTGCTCCTCGGCTTCCCCGGGGCGAGGTTTTCTTGCCTGCCCAGGCAGCACGCCCTTGCTTTGGGCTCCCACTGCTGAGCATCTGCGTCAGCTCAGCGTCCTCCTCCCTCTTCCCCAGCCGGGTCGAGCGTGCTCCAGGCCGGCCCCCGAGCCCGGTGCCCCTCGCCCACGCCACCCTGACGGCCAGGCTCACACAAACGCCTCGCAGCCCGCTGAATGAGGCGGCGGCGGGACCCTCGGTGAGTCACGGTGACTAATTTCCTACCGTCCCTCAATGCTGGACAAAGCCAATTGTCCGACCGCGGTCCTGCCCGCTCGTCACAGCCTCTCAACCTTTCCAGCGCCTCGCTACATTGTTCGAGGTCTTCCTCTCCCTCCGACCGTCCCCCTTTGCCCCCATTACACCATTGTTCCTCTTCCCACCAGCCGGTGACTTCCCAGTTAGTAAAAAAGGCAAAGATAAGAGGTAGGAAAATCCTGCCACGCTCAGATACGACTAAAGACTGCTTTAAGTTTTCTAAGCCTGAGCAGTGACACCGGTCACCCACACCTCGCGGGCGCGAACAAGACCGCGTTTGCACCAGGTGCTCGCCACCCGCACCCCGCGGGTAACACACCAGGAACCCACGACCTTGCGAATCCAGCCCCAAGGCAGCACGCCCAGAGGAACAGCAGCCAAGCAGCCCCGCTGGCAGAGCAGAGGCGATTCTCCAAGCCACGTCGGGGAGAGCCTCCAAAGGCAATGTAAAAAAAAAACCCTGCTACGTATCAGCTCCAACCTCGGACAGCCCGGGAGGGAGGAGTACTGCCGGTTGTTACGTGTAACTCCGTTTATGCCCACGCCGCTTCAAGACACAGGTGAAAAGCAGGCTGAACGGTGACGCGTTCGAGGAGGAACTTTCAGAATCAATTTTAAAATAGCAGATCGCAAGAAAGGTGAAATTGGATTTAAATATAGGAAAGGAAGCATTTCCACGTAGCTCACGCTCAAACCACAACAGCAGCTGTAGTTACAACCACAAAGATACTTCACCTTGCCGTATCAGTGTTTGAAAGGGCTGAAACATGCTGACAGAGTACCAGCTGTGGCCACATTTAAGCACGAGATTTAAGAAAAGAATGCATAAATGTTTCTGCAGAAAAGAAGGGTAAGATCTGAAGCCAGCAAAACAATGGAACCTCTGGAGATTACTGATGAGACCAAAAAATGATGATAATAAAAAAATCAGCGCACTCTGGAAGAAGATAAAATTCAAGACTGCCCAGAGGGCTGATTTTACTGTCTTTTCTCAGCAGCTCAGACCACATCCAAAAGATATAAATGCATAGAAGGCATCTCGAAGTCCTTACTATTCCAAGCTAGTCCCGGTTTCTCCTCCAAGTGCTTCCTGCATCTCCAGGCTACAGAACAGAACCAATTCGCTCATCTCTGTCTGCTTCCTCTAGATAGATTAAACCCAATGCATGATGCAAACCTTCGTAACGCGTTCGCTGGTGTAACTGCGTTTCACTAGAAACATTCATTTCTTATGGATGGCCTAAAGATCACTTTTGGGTGGCGAGACTGGAAGCTGCTGCCCTTAGTAAGCACTGTGCTGTTCTGAGGACCTCCTGCAGGACGATGGCAATTCCCGACACCGAATTACCCAGCTCAAAGATCCGCCGTCAACAAGCTTCCTTAGCAAGGGCTGAAGTCTTCAGCAAATGACAGAACTGCAAGAAAACAGCTTGCTCTTTACCAAACTTCTTGACAATTGGAGTTTCACTAAATTATTAAGCTTTTTTTTCTTCTAATGCTGCTGATCTCTACTAACCCGTTCACCTTCAGGGCTCTTCTCCCCAGTTTATAGGGGTGCTACTTCTTAGTCATCGCAAGGTGGATGAGAAACCCGTTACTGTGCAATACCTTCACAGTACCAATGCAGCCCTAAATCAACCACGCAGGAACTTCTGCCCGGCCTGCCCCAACAGCTGTGGCCGTAACACGTACTTTTTGTCTGCAGTGGGACTGTCAGCTCAACACCCACGTTCACCATTTGCCACAAAAGGCCTCGGAAGAATACTCCCCACCTCTTCCCAGGTTTCCTGAAAAAACTAATTCTTGGTGGCAGAAGGCAGCGGCCTCATTTCAGACCTGCTTCTGCATTTGCAGCTCCCCCAGCTGACGCTTCCACCGGGAGCCTTTATACCACAAACTGCACAGATCCACAAAGACACTTTTTTTCCAGGCCTCGTCTCTCACAGAGACAAACGGCGTGAAGCCACAAAACACTTCAGGGAGACGTCTGACAGGTAACGAGGGGACAAATTTAATTTCCTCTCCCCTTTTTATTTCTGAACTTTTTAAAACGCAAGCATTTGTAGGCACGGGACTCTAGTAAGACAGATGACCGTGCCTGTTTGGAAAGACAACTGGTAGTTTAAAACCCAGGCAGCTCAGCGAACAACGTTAAAGAAATGAGCACGCCTCCATCGGAGCAAGCCGTACAAGCCCACCTGCGTGCTGGCTTCTGCCTTAGCCATTTACCCCCCCGACGAGAAACAAAACCTCTCTGCAACCTGCTTCACTCGGCTAGCCCTAGGGCACCACAGCGTGAGCGGGTGCTCGCTGTGAGGGCTGGCCTCTCGCCCGGCTCCTGCGCACGGACACGGACACGCCTGGCCGAGCGCGGCTGGTCCCGCAGCCCCTCCGCCCCGAGCGAAGAAAAGGAGAAGAGGAAGGAGCCGCGGGCTGCAAGTGCTTACTCCATAAGGCTGAAACAGCCCCGGGGTGCTGGCTGCCTGCGGGGACGCTGCCTGCAGCGGGGCCGCCCTTGGTCGCTGCGTTAATCCCACGGAGCGCTCAGGCTCGAGCTGACTGTCACAGCCAGGACAACTCCAGCACTCAGAACAAGGACCCACAGTCTCAGATGTCAACAGGTGTTGCGTTCTTATTCAAAATATTTATTTAGTCGGATTCCTGCTATTATTCCCAGGCCAAGACAGTCCCATAAAGCAGGGCCAAGATGGGATCGGGTTCAGCAAGCTGCCTGAGAGCTCTTTTAAGAGCACAAACATTACTTCAGAGTAATGCTAGGGAAGAATAGCACAGTTGGAGCCTCTTGACTAATTCTCCTGTTTATACTCAAATAAGAGAGCACTGTGGAACCTCGCTTTCCCCTTGGCAAGCTATGAATTTCACTTGGACGCAGCCAACCCCTATAGATGGGACCTTGTGGCTACCCCACAAAGGATTTTGGCCAGAAAGGGTACCAAGGACACGCAGTTCAAAGCGGACCAGAAGCACAGCACGGGTTTGTGCGTTCACACCCCGGGGAGGACGAAGCGTTTCCCCGGGCGGCGTGACAAGGAGCCTCCCGGGCGGCAGGAAGGGCCGCGCAGGTGCCCAGGAGGCACCGGGACTGGGGACGGCACGTGCCCCACGACGGCCTCAAGGGAGAATAAAAACACTTTTCGGCTCCCAAAGTGGGCTGTCGCGTCCCCCTGTCCGGCCGCCTCGGACAGGCCCCGGCCCCGGCCCCCGCCCCGCGCCCCCCGCGGGGCCAGCCCGTGCCAGCCGCGGCCCCACACGCTCCCGGGCCCCGGCCCCGCAGCGGGCTCCGGCCCCACAGGCGGCCCGCGCCGCCCGCCTTGCCTTCAGCTGCGACTTGGAGACCTTCCCGCTGCGGTCGAGGTCGAGGGCGGTGAAGGCGTGCCAGATGGACTTGAGCAGCTCCTCCTTGAGGCCCACCATGGCCGGCCCGCCGCCTGCCGCCACCCCGCTCCTGCCGCCGCCGCTCCCGCTCTGCCTTCGCCTCAGCCGCCGCCGCCGGG
>CM021735.1:17280042-17295881 GCA_011075105.1 Heteronetta atricapilla
CTTTTGTCCAAGACACACATGAACTTCCTCATGCAGGGACTTTTTCCACAAAGTTCAGTGATTTGTAGCACCTTATTTTTATAAAACAATCGAAAAATAAAATGCCTCACAAAAAGTAATTGTAAAGAAAAAAACAAATGTTTTTCTTCCAGTCTTTTTCCTGGCTTCTGTTATTCTTAAATTAAGTGACATGGTTAAATCCATGCCAGAAGAGGATTTGTTTCCCACTGAAAATACAAATAGTCTCATTGAGATTAACAGAGTAGTAAGCCCATGCTTAAATATTTTATTAAAATTAGTAGTCACCATAAGCCTCGCCTGCTTCAGTTTCTGGTAGGTTAATCAAAAAGATACAAGTTGTGTGTAAACCTAATACCTTATTTTATATAGACACACATATATAGCTTTTTTTTTTTTTTTAAATAAGATTGAACCAATTGATGGAAAACATTGAAACTGAAGTTCATAGGCAAACAAACCTGTTGAACAAAACCTTTGTTTTTTTTAAGCCTAAAGAAACACTTAAATTACAAGGGCTAGCTGCATCCACATCCAAAGTGTAACCCTGGGCTATTTTAAGCAACAGTCCCATTAAAACTGACTAGTTGGGTCTGCGCATGTCAAAACATTCTGCACTTAAAACCTTTGAAGATAAGATTGACATATAATCCGTAGAACACTACCAGTGATCACACTTCATTATGAAGTCCTACTAACACCACATAAGCTTCAATTCATTTGCATGACATGCGGCACAAAAGCAAGTTCTGAAACTTAACACACTTCTGCTTTTCTTGGAAGTTGTCTGAGATCTCAGCAACTTTATTTTAAAATCTATGCTGCTTCCAATCTTGTTTGCTCACCACGGCTAAAAGCATGACCGAAGGGTGCTGGGGAGACCAGGGAGGGAAAACTGGCTCACAATGTCACAGTGACTCATACTTTCAGGAAGAAGCTTTAGTTAGACCTTGCTAAGGGCCAGCCTTAAGACGTAGGTCACTTCTCTCTTCCTCCTCCCTCGTTAGCTAAGTAGCAAGTATTTGTTAGGGAGCTCCTAACCAGAAGAAAGATTACGTATTTAAATTGTCACTGATTTTGTTTTATGCCACTGAGTCATTTAAATCGCTATCAAGGAAAGAATTCAGACACATTAAGCAACTCACAGTTTTTGCTCACTGTTAGCTCAGACAAAATCTTCCTGAACCATGACTGGGAGTCATTTTCATTCTCAGCACAGCTAAATTGAAGCAAACAGAAACTGAAGGACATTAATACAGCTTCGTAGCCACCTTTGAGGAAAACCATTTCTAGTACCTGTCATTTCCCAACAACGTTTCAACAGAAAATAAAGTGAATTCCACTGTTAACTGATCAATATATTACTGTTTCTGAACAGATAGTCCCACCCTAAAACACTACAGAAGCACTGGGTGAAAAGCATTAAGTTCATTTGACGTTATACTGTCACCTGGTTCTCAAGTCACTTGATGAACTTGTTTCTTCTATTATTTTAAAATCTGTTTTCTATCTGGCCTTATACACACACCTCAAGCATTCAAACTGAAGCTGTAGAAACAAAACAGGAATATTATTTTAGGTGAACTAGGCAGCAGCATTAGACATTGAATTAGAATTGAATTAGAATGCTAGCTCAGTCTCTCCAACAAAAAAGTTGATCTGACGTTCACTTCTAAGATTTCTAGAACAATCAAGATTCCAGCAAAGTACACATGCTTTAATACAGTTGTAAGCTATTTATACACATGCACAAAACGTGCTTTTTCATTCAAAATTGACCAAAGAAACATAAAGAGGGGTTAAACGGAGCATTAAGTTACCTTTCGGTTCCTCCTTGGTAACACGCTTACTCTATGTTTGTAGTTGATAAAGTATTTCTCACCAAGTCGTAGAACACACCGTGGAACAGAATACCACAGCTACCTTACTTGAAGAAAGGAAGAGGAAATTAAATCCCAGGTGTGTACTCCAAAGTAAGCATCTGATGTTTTGGAAGGGGAACTGGAAAGAGAAGTGGTCAATAGAAAAGCCCTGTAAGCAAGGCTGACAGGTAAAAACCTGTCGATGAACGTTAACTCAATGTCTACAATACCAAAGGGAGGTTAAAAATCCCATTTGCTAAGGCAGGGAACAAACACATGGTGATTCTGCCCTCAGTGTCCTAAGTAGCTAAGAGTGAAGAGACAATGAGATGCTACAGCGATAGATCAGCCAGCTGAGACTGCTAAAGGCTCATAATAGGCTTTACTGCCTGTAAATCAATAAACGAACAAATGTTCTCTGTCACAATAAGGCTTAACATGCAGAATCTTCTCCTGTGCATAAATTCATTAACTGCAGAATTTCTGACCGTTTGCTCACCTATCTGGCGGTAATCTTAGGGATACACAGAAGATCAGATCAGAATTAGGCCAGTGACTCTGCTTTACCTCAAATCAAACAGAAATCAATTCAGATCAGCAGGATTACTCAGAAGTAATGCTAAATATTGATGCTGCACGTTAGAAAGGGAGTCAAGTGACTGGGGAAAGGAAGAGCCTTGAAATAGATTCCTCAGATCTTTCAACAGAACTATCTTAAATAAATTTTGGACTTGTACAACCTTAGGTTTCCAAGCAACATGTTAAACAGTAATAAATTGCTTCCTGTTTAATTAGGCACAGTAATATTGTCTCCTTGAGGCACCTCCCTTTTCCCTACCCCAATTCTATTATACTCAAGATAGGATCTTCATCCAAATCCAACTGTTTAAACAGAAGCAGGGCCTTAATTTCCTGTGCGCTGCCCTGCCCAGTCACCGCTTCTTCCTGCTTTTTCTCTGCAGTGGGTCTTCAGCTCCAAACCTGGCTCAGCTCAGCAGCCTCCAACTGGGGGAGCTAGAAGCTCTCAAATGGTTTCCACAGTTTGCAGAGAGGTAAGGTTCATGCAGGTGTCCCGGTTTCAGCTGGGACAGAGTAGCTGGCAGGGTGCTGTGTTTTGGATTAGGATGAGAAGAGTGCTGATAACACACTGATGTTTTAATTGCTGCAGAGCAGTGCTTACACTAAGCCAAGGACTTTTACAGCAAAATCATGATGTTGCCTTTTCCAAGGCTACAGCGCTGCTGGGAGTAGAGATGAAAAAAGGAAGCTTACCTTAGGAAGCTCACCTAGGCTACTGTTGGTAAAAACACTCAATTTCTACTGCAGAACAAGATCATTATTTCTAAAAATCTGAGTGAAATGCTATACTGGCACACGAACACATGACAGACAAAAAAAATAATTCAGTTGACTATTTTGTCTAGCAGTTGCTGCTGGGACTGTTAAAGACAAGGTCACACTTTTAGTAGGGTAGGGACGGTACTCTACTTTTTTGGTAGGGTACATGTGTGGTTTTTTTTTAAGATATATATGTCCAGTTCAACAGGAAAATAGGGTAACTAAGTACACTTTCATTCATAAGATTTTTAGGTGTCACAGCCCAAAGTAATTCAATCTGTAGAACTGGAATTATGTTTTCAAATATACAAGCAGTGCCCATCTCCATTTCCAAGTGAAGGTGAAGTTTGTTTATGACTTCACAAAAAAGCCGAATAGTCAAGTTTTTTGAGGTTCTTTATCTTCCTGATACCCAGCCCACACTAAACAAAACTTTTTATTAGGTCTGTGGTAATCAACGGTTTGTACCCAAAAACTTTTGCGGCTGAGGTGGGGGAAAAAAAAATACAAGTAAGAAAATATCAGTGAGTTTACAGGAAGCCAAGAAACTGCAAAAACAACAAAAGCAGGTAAGTTACATGTATCAATAACTTAAAAGAGAGAGACTAAGCTGACCCCATATTAATTCTAGCCAGGTTACCCTGTGTGAATTCAGCACAAAAAAAAAAACCTCAGTTTGATCTTGAACCCATGAAGTTACATCAACAGTTTCTAGTTATATTAGTTTTTCCACATTTCCATTAGTTCAGTGAAAGAAGGTTCATGCAGAGAACAACTAGGAGCAGAAGATGCTAACTTCTCTTTAAAAACACAATCTTCTTCCATCCGTTGGCATTAACGGACTAGTAGCATGCCTGACTAGCACAGCAGTTTTCTGGAAAAATATTCTCTAAGTAAATGTAATTTTGTTTCAGTATGATAGGTTGGTAATGGCATAAATAAAAATCTAATATCAGAATACCGTATTTGACTTCAAATATTTAAGAACTAGCACAAGGGTAGCTATGATCTTAAAGGTCCCTTGCAAGCCAAGCTGTTCTATGATTCAAAGGAGAATGGTTGTTTTTGAAAAAGCAATGTTTAAGTGTGACGTATCCCATCTTTACAGGAAACTAATTCTCTAATAGCTTTAGTTCACCAAACCACCCACTCTTTGGGCATGAGATGTGTGAAGTCCAAGCAAGACTAGACAGGTAGTGTTAACCAGTAACGTGTCATTAAAAGATGAATTACAGGCTCTGAATTCCGATTCAGGCAGAAGACAAAGAAGCAGACAGATATCTCGAGAAAGTAGGGACATAAAATACCTGTTTTACAGTTACTTTTAGGTTCTTCCTATGTAGTTCTTCAAGAAGTCAAGTACCCTGAATCAAAGTAGTCAAGGTACTATGCTATCTGTTTTGGAAAATGGAACTGGAAACACAGTGAAACATTAAATGTGGCTATTTTGAATAACATCTACCAGTCACCAATGATATTTCTTTATGAAATAGAGATAAAGCTCTTATAGTGTTGAAGCTCCTCGTTACACCATGCTTGATAGAATTTCTCCAACTGACATCCAACTTCCTACGTTTTGCAAGAGGCTAGTAGTTTCTTCTTCCACCTGAAAAGATGGCTTGCATACCTACGTACAAAGTTTGCTCAAGCGTTTTTGCAGTAAATTCGTAAGCTACCAAAATTACTTTAAAATTATTTTTATTTCAGAAAAAAAAAAAAATCTTTCAGAGGCAGTACAATAGACACCACTTCTCATTCAGCAAGCATTTGAACCGCATATGACCAGATGCTAGGACTATTCAAAGGAACCATTAACACACACACACACTCTACACATCTCATGCTCTTCCCACAGGCCACTCTTGGGACCACGTTTCGCAGTCTCCCCAGTGGCCTGACTCAGAAAGCCTTTAGTACTTCTACTGCATCTCTTTACATGAGATTTTAATACAGTAATACGTATACATGAATATTTTACGTCCATGCTACAGACAACTTGTCATTATTGTCTTCTATAAGCTATTCAGTCCCTACACCATCCTTCTCTCCCCATTCTCAACAATGCACGAGTATTCATTCCTCCTTACCTCAGACCTAGCAGGTCTTTGCAGTTTCATCTAGTATTCCATCTTCACAGTCACGTCTCAATTCAAATCGTCCACAGGTTTCAGCTTTCCAGCTAAGTACTGTTCCTGAAGCTGTAGAGACAGACCGCAGTCAACATACGCCAGCACACGCAGACTGCGGAGCTTTTGTCCCAACAGAACTATCAGCGAGTCCCACTCTCCTGACAGGGAACCACAGGCACTAGGCAGGAACGGGAAGCAAATCTGATCAGGACTTGCTGTGGTATATTCCTGAGTCAATGTTTTATTTCCACAAAAATCAGGCTTAAATAAGCATTAGACACTATTAAACACAACTGTTAACTTTAATGTTCAAATTCAACACTAGTAAGAACAAATAGAGCACAAATGGGAAACATCGTTTAAACTAAAATTAATGAAGAGAGAAGCCAGTAATTAGAACAGGTCGATTTTTAGCAACATCTGTCAGCCAACAACAGTATCAGTTTTGACAGACACATTTGGTTCATACTGGAACTTAAAATTGAACAGTTAAACTTTGTCTGTTGGCATCTCAGACTGCGGTTTTAGTATAGTATACTATATAAGCACAATCAAACTTATGTACATAAACAATGAGGAACAACCTGAACACTTACACTAAACAATTATTTACAAGTACTCCAACATAAAAAAATATACAAGAGCCTCAAGAATGAAAAACTGAAGAGAATACCAACATTTAGAGAACCTTATTAGAAAGGATTACAAAACATCAACAGCCAAGACATTAACAATTGCACTACACTAATACAACAGAGTCCAAATATCAAATTGGTGCATTATTTCACAATGCACTAGCTTCAAGAGAGAAATGCTGCCTTCACTAAAATGCAGCTTCGATTTGTTTAACGTAATTGTTTTAACAAGAAGCCTATTAACACAATAATGATTGTTTTAATGCTACAGTTTACAGCGAGGACACAACACTAAAATAGCAGCAGTTCCACACGGCACTTAATTCCACAGGTTTCTAAGCTGTGGTTTATGCAATGCCTACAAAGTGCTCCCAGTTGAATATACAAACAAAATTCACAACAAAAGGTTACCTGACATCAGGTATATTGAGTGTAGGTGGCCTTAAAGCCTGTCTTTCAGAATTTATTCCCCTCTGCTCCAAAATCAGTAACGCAGCAATGCCCCTTCCCTCCCCCTTAAAGATCATTAGGGACAGCACTTCTCATTACAACGCTGTAACACTAAAAAGCAGCACACCACTATAGTGGTTAACCCTGGGACGATGTAACATCTAACAGTGTAACTGAAAGGTTTATGGATGAACATCCAGGATCCTCCATGGACAGATAGTGACCGAGTCCATTACTTCCATACAGCTAATCAGCCATATTGTTGAAATTAAAAACCCAGAAGCAATTCCTGTAAAACTAGTGACACTTATCTAAGACAGGACAAGAAACCAGGAATTGAATGCTTCCTTCAACTCCTTATGGCTTCAGTCCAGCCGAGATGCTATAGCCATCCCCAGTAGTTCTTTCGGACTTCATAGTTCAGTATATAGTAAGACTAACTGAGCGGTTCATTTTCTTTCCAATGAGTCGAGATGGTCTGTTTTGTGTCGTAGATCTAGTTGTCATTCTGTCAGTGAACAGTGCTCGTTCCTCAGCCGCGGCCTTTGCCATCTGTGCCTTCTTCAGCTCTCTGCAAGACATTGGAAGTCACACATGCAGTAATCGGCAGGGACTACCGGCATGTCACAGCAAGTGACGTTTTCAGAGGAATTACAACAATTCCGAACTTAAGCCTTGCCATCAACTCAGACCACATTAAGACAAACAGATGGAAACGATACTTAAACCCACATGACAAAACGTTCCTTACTTGCCTAGACGTCCTTTCTTTTGAAAAGGGAAGGGCATGACAAATTCACCTATCTTGGTCAGATTTTGAAATCCAGATTTTTATAGGCAGGTCAGCAGCTTTGATCTGAAAATCTTTAGCTTGCTATTGATTATATTTGCAACAGGCAAAATATTTACTGTCACTGGAAGCGTGGCCGCAACACAGAACATTACTCTTTCTAACCTTACATTTTTCCCCTTGCGATTCCGTTTGTCACAATGATAACCGAGGTGGAAAAATGATGATGTTTTATGATTGAAAGAAGCAAGGTTACCTACAGAATTGATCACTGACCTGGTATCAGAAGAATTTATTCCACTCTATCTTAAGTATCAATGACAAGATCATAGGACGTTGTTTACTTCCTAGTACAAGTCCTATGATCAACAAATCAAGAGCTAATTACAGAAGCTCCCTCAAATGAAGTGTTCAGCCACAGCTGAAATTCCCGTGGAAGACTTAGGCAAGCAGACACACTCTTAAATGAAACATAACTAGCAACAAACAACTCAGGAAGCATCCTTTTCCTCTTGCATACCGCATCAAAAACCTATCACCACAAAAATCTTGTTTGCCTAACAAAAATGTGAGCCTATTACTGCAAGGCTGTAACACTGAAGGCAGAGAAGGCCATTGTCCCTGTATAACATTCTGCCAGGCGTTCTGTTTCGGAGAATTGCCAATACTCAGTCTGAGGATTAAGTTAAACAAAACTCAAGATAAGAAACTGTGAAACAGTCTGACTAAAGAGCAAAGTTATCCTTATCAAGGATTTCCCCCATAACCCTTTTCTCCTTTCTTTAAGGGCTCACATACAGTAACATGTAAGGACTCCCCCCGTACATCCTCTTATCTCAAGTTACCCCTCAGAGGATTTTCTCTATCCTAACTATTATGACTTGTAATCTCACTTTACGCCTCATCTCCAAAGCAAGAGCAAGTATTTCAAGCACGTTATATATTGCTGTAGATGTATTTAGTTATAAATTTGTATTTAGTTTTGAAGTTTTAGTTGGCTAGTCCCATTCCTGTTAACTCAAGTCCTGTTCATTTACACCAGGGCTCCATCTAATCCTCTCCATGTTATCACTGTGCCAGTCCACTGAAATATAGTTATTTTTTAAAATCAACTTTGCTAATGACTGGGGGTCAGTCATATACACACACACATCCAACCACCAAACCATTACCAGGAAATTCAGTTTTAAATTATTCTTCCATTCTTCCTTAAAAGTAATCCTACCTGAACTACTTCATGGAACACTATCCCCCCTGAAAGTTACTGTGGTCAGTGTTCTTTTCAAATCATTCTTAGCTTTATTTACAGTTATTTTGGTAATGAAGCTGCAGACAGGTTTTGCCTTCACAAAGCATTAGCTTAGCCAACTTCCAAAAAAAAAAAAGAAAGCCCCCACCCCTTAATACAAGCAAGTTACCTTGAGAAACCCATCCTTAACTGCACAACTCGTCAAATTACTCTTTCCACAGTGGATCATAAAAGCATATAACGAACCATTAGAAGCTAAGTTATCTTTAAGGATCCCAAGGGATTACTTACTTCTGCAAGAGTGAGTTTTTGAATTTTTCAGCATTCAGTTCTATCCTCAGCTGCTCTGCACTCTTTTTTGCAGCAGAGAGCAGCACTGAATGCTTGACTAGTGCCACAGCTGAAGGTCTTTTCTCTGGATCAGGATTAATCATAACCTTGGGAAAAAAATAAAGTCATTCTAGTTAAGGCCAGTAATACAGTATATTACACTAATCAGAGAGTCACTGCAACAAGAGTTCTTACTTTTAGTAGATCTAGTAATTCTTGAGAAAGCACTTGTGGTATTCTCGGTAGTTTTCCTTGTCGAATTTCATGCCATTGGTCCCCGTTAGTTGGAAGCGGTTCAGCCCCAGCAGCGCAGACAACAGTCAGAGCAAGAGCAAAAATATCTGCTTTTGGCAAATGAGTGTAGTTCTTTAAAAATAAAGAAAAATAAATTTACTATAGATAGTACCCAGTATAAAAACAAACCTCAGCTAGATTATTCAACACCAAACACAGCCATGCTATTACATTCCGACTAGCGTTTGGGGTAGATACCACTTAGGAAGGCTTTTTCAGCAATGAAGTGGCAGACAACAAATCATTACTCTAATGAAAACAGCATACGGACCTAACACGAGTATTTTCTACAAGTAGGATAGCTACCTCTTGTAGGACTTCATTTGCAAGAAAACGGCTATCACCTTCCTCCACTTGTGGACTAGATACTCGAGTTACGTGGCCAAGGTCACCTGCAAAAAACATAGTGTTAGTTCTCAGAAGACATGAAATGATGCAACTCTTAAGCAGAAGTGTGCGGCCTCGTACCTATTTTAAATATGACTCTATCAGATGACCACTCATCATCATCTCCTTCTTCTGAAGTCGTACTTGGGACTGATGTCCTGGATATGAAGATGTTACCTGTAAAAGAGAAGAACTGTTAAAAAACACATTTGAGTCCAATTTTTACTTCATCTGGTTTTATCAGTTTGTTTTAGCCACACAGAAATTTCAGTTGAATACCCAGTTCCTAGAACAAGAAATTACAACGTGCATACACACACACGCATACTCTGCGTCCCTCTGCAGGAAGTGGAGCCAAGCGTTGTGCAAGAAAGAGTTAATTACACAAAAAAGACCCAAGATAAATTCATCAACAGTTACAAGTTTGCTACCCAATTTTATAACTGACATCTTTGTCCTGCTACTGAAGAGTAAAGTATTTACAGTTAATAAGGTGTGGTTAACTGCTCATTTCTTATAGATTAAGTTAACTGAGGAACTTGTCCATAGAGTAAACCAGCTTACACACTTACTAGGTTTGATATCCATGTGTACCAGTGACATCGAATGAATGTACTTTAAGCCTCGAGCCACCTGAAGCAGTAGGTCCTTCAGCTCCGGCTCAGTAAAATAACGCATATTTCTGTAATTTTCACTTATGGCATC
Organism: Heteronetta atricapilla; assembly: GCA_011075105.1. Classification (NCBI taxonomy): domain Eukaryota; kingdom Metazoa; phylum Chordata; class Aves; order Anseriformes; family Anatidae; genus Heteronetta; species Heteronetta atricapilla. The sequence continues at coordinate 17,290,230 of CM021735.1, forward strand.
TGCTAAACTGCCACCTAAAAGAACATTTAAAAAAAAAAGTATTTATTTATTTACTTACAATGAAACAGTTGAGAAAATAATGACAACTTGCTTCCAAAAGTAAATACAAGTGACTTCCAAAATCAGCAGTGAATCTATCACCAAAAATTTGCTGATGATACACAGGGATTGCTGTATCTCCTCTCTTTATAGTCGTGTAATATATTAAAATTGTTTTTCTTTTGTGAAGTCCACTGCAGTTGCCATGTAAATTAACAGGATACCAAAACACAAAGGAAAAGGACTCCAGTCCTCTTCCAGATCTCTGGCAGGTATCAGCCACAGCAATTGCACCCTTTTCAAGGGAAACTTTTTTCTCTGTATTCCAGCTTGAGCTATTATATAGAAGAATTAACTACTTTGCTGCTCACAAGTGCCTCAGTGCAGTTCCAATATTCTTGAACACTGAAGACTTGGTCTGCAATTTTGTAAATTATTGTTTCATTTATCCAGTATGCCCTTTGCAACAAAAAGGAACATATAGACCCACTTCAGACATAAGGATGTAAATTCCTACTTAGCACTAGGGACGTGTAGAGATACCCGTGTATCTTCAAAAAAAACAACAAACAACACAGATTTTTAAAGCAAGTTCAGAACAATCAATCTTTACTTACCATTGCAATACTCATTCTGTATGAGCATATGATCATCTTCTGCCCAGGCAGAGTAGTATCTTACTACATGTGAATGCTGCCCCAGAACCGCATGTGCATAGACCTCTCTTAAAGCATTTTGCCTGTTACAGTCACACACAAAAATAACAGCACACAGCAATATTATGAAGTGAAATTAGTTCAATTTCAGCTTTACATAAACACTTATTAAAACATCACACCACTCTTCCAGCACAGGTCTCTAATTAAAATCTTCACATTCAGTTCTGCAAAACTTTGTGTTGGACTTGTATTTGCGTCCAAACAGCTAAAGCTGTTTATATTGTATTAAAAGACCAAGCAACACGAAACATTAAAATACAAGCTTTGTTGCAGATGATTCTTGAGGCAACTGCTGCTTGCATTACTTACTTTCCAGCCACTGTCAGCAGCAAGCTTTCAGGAGCATCACTGAAGTTTTAGGAAAAAAATAGCCATAAACTAGGATTATGACTAAATATCTTGGCCACGAGTATAACTGAACTCTATACTCTTAACATCTATTCTATGATGTTGGTATGCAATTTTGAGCATCACAGACCAGCAAAGCTTGATATAACGATTAGAATATTGGGGGAAAAAAAGAGCCAGGAATATCAGGCTCAATCAAAAAACAGCTGATGAGCTGCATGCCACTTAAACTTGGCAGGAGCATGGACTTTGTTGGTAGTATTGTTTTCCTTTCACATCTCAAAGGATCACCGCTGCAGTTTCATATAGTACCTGCTACCATTAATGCAAGCAAGCATTTCTTTTACTTTCCAGGTGAGGTCTATCTGTTTCCACTCAAAAGTTTTGGGACAAATCTATGTCGGAGTTGAGTAAACTTTCCTCCCAAAGTTTGAGCAGTATTTGAAAAAGAAACGTAAAATGACTTCAAAACTGTATCCTACTGTTTTACGTTTAATTGAAATATATTTATGATTTTATCATAAATGCCTTCTCTAGATACTGATACAAAGCAACACTGAAGGAAAAAGCACCAAAAAGCATGTTTTAAGAACAGGAAATACTCACTCGTCCACTGAGCCAGCTAAGGGTTTCTTAGATCGCTTTATAGCATAAATACAGCCGTCAAGCCTCTTCACACATTTAAACACAGAACCAAATTCACCGGATCCAATCTTCTCCAACTCATGAAATTCGGTTGCATACCGTGACTTCATATTACTTTCTGTTATTGTGATCCTCTGTAAAGATCAGAAAGAAAAATACTTACACATGCAAATATGTTAACTGCCAAGCTTCGTACCAAGTTCTAAAGATTAATTAATTACCTTGGCAGGTCTGGTAGTTTCATCTTCAAGCTCTCCATCACTTGCTTCCATGTCTTCTCCGCAAGAGCTGAAATTCACACTTGTTACTTTTACAGAATTAATACAGCTTAAGAAACTTAAAATTGAAGTCTAGCCGTTGATTTTTTTTAATCCAATTCTCCCATACTACCCAAGTTTAGTCTAATTAAATATTAGATATTTATAAGCACAAGCTCATAGTCATAAAATCATTAAAAACCTCATACCAACAAAAACCTTCATACAAAGCAGATACTCCAAGACCTCTATCTTGCATCACTAACAGATTTGGAAGGAAAAATAATTTCACAGAAGCAATTCTTAACAGAATTTTTGCAGCTAAAATGGTTTTAAGGGTAAGCGTTACAAGGAAAGATACAAATTACTCACTCATTCCAGTGCGTTCTCTTTCTCCTCCGACATTGTCCTTCGGAGTTGTGAAGGAACATGGAATCAGGAGTGAAGGGATTAATGTTCACATGAGGTGTTTGTCTGATATCAGAGTCTCGCTTCTCCGACTTCCCAACATTCATAAATAGAGAGCCCCCTCGAAGTTTGGCCGAGCTGGAACCTAGTCCTTGTGCTTTAGAGAGCAAACTCTGTATTTAAAATAGTAAGAATGAGACGTTTATGAGCTCAACGTTGCTTTAGACACAGTCACGTCATGTTTGAAAGTCATTATTGGAATACTGTCTACTCAAAGCAAGCATGAGTTGTTTAAACAATGCCTGCAGTTCCATCAAAAAGTTCCACAGACACTGTGAGGCTTTACACTTCACACAAAAACAGTTAAGGAAAACATTCAATGTTGAAACAATTTTGAAAAGATAGGAATGATGATGAGAAGTGTCCTGTCTTTAATCAAGTCATCACCCAGCCTTCCCCATGGACAGTTCCATGTTTGTGAAACAGAGACGGAATTCATGGACCATGCTGTGTTGTATTGTCATGATTTTCACATAAAAGATATAAAAGTTAGACTAAATATAGGAAGTATCTTTGGTGACCACAAACTTAAGATAGCAAACTTAAAAAGAACACTGTATCAAAGATTTCATACTGATGCAGAAGCCTCAATGGATCTACAACACTTGCTCAAGAACTGACAGCACCATTCAGTGACATCACTCTCACTGAACCACCACAGGACAGACTGAAGCATCCCTGCTGAGACAATATCACCCATGAAACTGTTGCACCTCCAGCACGATATTCAGAGTAGATATTTTGGGCAGTAATCCATCAGGCATTTCCTGGGCACGTGATCAGATCTCTCCCAATTACGTGGAGAAGTTTGCACCTGAGTCTCCCACACCCTCATGAGGATGCTAACCAGTGACCTTCAAGTCTCAGTGGAGTCTCAACACGTTTCAGTATTTCCATTGGGTAATTTAACCAACTGTTTTTCCAGAACTGGGCACCTAACTCAATAATTCCATTGAAACACAGTGTTAAGATGTTACTTGTAAGTGTCACAATACACAAGACTCTGGCATCTCTCAAATGTTTGCTCCTGATGGAAGATCATCTCCCATTTTCCTATTTCTAACCAGGGTAACTAAGCTACCTTTGAAACCTCATTTGGGACAGAAGCTGAGAATAACAAACACCACAGAATCATAGAACCATAGAATCTTAGAACCACAGAATCACAGAATATCCCGAGTTGGAAGGGACCCATAAGGATCACCAAGTCCAACTCCTGACACCGCACAGGTCTACCCAAAAATTTAGACCATGCGACTAAGCGCGCAGTCCAATTGCTTCTTAAATTCAGACAGCCTCGGTGCAGTGACTGCTTCCCTGGGGAGCCTGTTCCAGTGTGCAACCACCCTCTTGGTGAAGAACCTCTTCCTGATGTCCAGCCTAAACTTCCCCTGCCTCAGTTTAACACCGTTCCTGTGGGTCCTACCACTGGTGTTTACGGAGAATAGGTCACCTGCCTCCCCACTCCCGCTCGTGAAGAAGTTGTAGACCAGAGCCAGAGGGGAAAAAAAGTTAAGGTTGCCCTCCTCACGCTTACTTGTTTTCAGTGGGTAGTCTGTAGACCCCTGGGAGATCATCTACAGGGATTATCATTAGGCTACTCCTGAAGGGTTACGTGGGAAGTAACAAAGCAAGACTACTATCACTGGATTTAAACGCGCTATGTTTCTATATTTTGGTGTTTTAGGTGAGCATCGAGATCAGAAATTGAAATGCCTTCCAGCTGTCTGTCGCTGACAGAGCTACCTATCCCTTTAAGCTTCCGAAGCCGTCCGTTTAACGACCTCTCCGACTGCTCGGTCTCCCAGATTCGATGCAGAGAAGTGCAGACGCTGCACTTGCGCTGGCACACGGCGCTACGCCAGTACCCAAACCAGACCTAACTACTCGCTGGTAGACACGCAGCGCCAAATTCCCGTTCGAGGATTGACTTTCCAGTAGCGAAGGTGCCCTCCCGTAACGGCACCGAGGCGCCCGCCGTCCTTCCACCGTTAGCTAGCCGTTCCCAGGAACGCAGCGCACGCAGGGCATTTCCCCGCCAGCCTCCCCGAGGCTCCCGGCAGGGCGGGCGGCCGCGCTCCTCCTCGCCCCGCCGTGCCGAGGGGGCGCCGCTGCGGCCGCTGCCTCAGGGCCGCGCCTTACATAACCCCCCCACCACCCAACGGCACAACCCAACGGCCGCGCCGCCGCCGCCTTCTCCCGGCCGGCACCGCCCGGCCCGGCCCCCCCCACGCCCGGCCCGGGGGTGTGTGGGGGGGTGAGGTCCCGTTACCGCCCCCCCCGGCAAGAGCCGCGGCGGCGGGTGCCTCACCTTGGGGGTGTGCGGCGTGTCGAAGAGGCGCAGCTTGCGGAAGGTCTTGTGGGGCGGGGTGCCGGGGTAGTCGGGCAGCGGCGAGCCGGGCTCCTCGCTCCGCGGCCGGTAGCCGCCCGCCGCCAGGTGCGGCGGGGAGCGCCCCCCGTAGCGCCGGCCCTTGTGGGGAGGCGGCGGCGAGGGCGAGCCGGCCACGAAGTAGGCTCCAGGCGACTTGACCGGCGAGGAGCCGAAGCCTTCCTCCTCCCACGAGTCCCCCTCGTCCGGCAGCGGCGCCGCCGCGGGCTCCATCTCCTCCTCCTCCTCCTCCTCCTCCAGCAGGGGCGGGTCGCCCCGCGCCGGGGTGCGAGCCACCGAGAGCGGCGAGTCCGCCTCCTGGAAGGCCGAGTCCTCGCCGGTGCTGTTGCCGCTGCTGCCGCCCTCCTCCTCCTCTTCCTCCTCCTCCTCCTCGCAGTCGCTGTGGCCGCTCAGGAACAGCAGCTTCTGACGGATCGGAGCGGCCGCCCGCCGGGCCGACGCCCGCCGCGGCGGCGCCGCCTGCTGCAGGCTGAGGAAGCTCATGGCGGCCCGCGAGCCCCGCTCCCCGCCGCCGCTGCGCTGCTCCCCGCCCGCCGCTGCGCTACGGCCCCGGGCGCGGTGGCGGCTGCTGGGCGCGGCGCTGCCCCGGGCTCGGCTCGGCTCGGCACGGCTCGGCTCGCCTCGCGCCGTTCGGACTCCGCGGCTTTCCCGCGACCGTTAGTCACGCGGTGCGCACGCCAGCCAATCACGCCCGCCCCCTCGGTTTGAAAACACGGAGGGCGGGGGCGCAGCCACACACGGTGGCGTCACGGGGCGCTTTGGCGCGAACGCGGAGAGCCGGGGGGGG